>JAQPPZ010016997.1:1200000-1585000 GCA_028583015.1 Wollemia nobilis
AGTTTGGTATCAATGATCATCTTTGTATTAATGTTCATGGAAAGTTGATATCTCTTTATTATTTTGAAAGGTAATCAAGTATAGTTGTGGATGATGTTGAAGAAGTTCTTGTAACACACAATAGATTTCATGTTGTTTTACACAAAACTAAGACAAAATTGTCAAAAATAGCAAAATATTTGACAAGTGAGATAAGAGAACAATTTCAAAGATATGAGTTGCTTGAGGCCATGGGTGTGGTTAACCCCATGTTTTGGGGTCCTTGTATTGAATACAATTCTACACATGAGTTGTTTATTAAATATATGGGTATCCTTATTAAGCATTTTAGTAAAAGTGTGGAAGTCAATGGTGTTGAAATCAAAGGTATACTCAACAAAGATATTTTAAAACAATAGTCATCGCATTTTAGAAGAACAATGGTTGGGCAAAAGTCACTTTTGAGTAACATCCATGAGATTGGTTCCACTGCACGTTTGTGACAAAAATTGTATCTTAGTAGTGTCTTACAAGATACGATGAGTAAATACTTTTGTTTATATGAATTATGTGAAACAATGATTTTGGTATCTGTGGAAGATGAGAGGTTTTAGTGCACTATCTTTTGTTATAACTAAGCTCCACAACATACTTGACAAAAATTTAGAAAATTATTTAATAATATATGTGTTATCGTATCAATTGGATAAATTTTTATATGATAGAGCATTGGCATTCTAGAATTCCCTTGCAGGCATAAGGGGTACCATAAATACGACCGATAAGGATGATAATGATGCTTTCAGTGATCATATGGTGGAGACATATATATCCGCTATGCTTAATAATGTTCTGGACAAGCTGATATGTGTTTGTTTCAGCTACCTGAATTGTAATTTTTCCATGATTTCATGGACATTGATAAACATAAATTTATTTGATAGCATATTTCACAATTTTGTTTCAGATTTATAAGATTTCAAAAAAATTGTTTATTCATAAATTTTATGTTTTATATCACATTGTTGTTTTATAAATTATATGTTAAATATCACATTGTTGTTTTAAAAATTGTGTTTTTATATCATAGTGTCTCAACTGCCTTCATTGATAAATCATTATGTTTTATGTTTTAAATCATATTATTGGTATTTTATTGTTAATGTATGAATATTAACCAACAATAATATTTATTTTATTGTTTGAGATGAACATAATAAACAATATTGGCTAGAAATAAATTAAAAAATCAACACAAAATTATAAATGCAAACAACCTTTGAATTATGGAAGACACAAAATGAGTAAATGTCTTTTTCATTAATTTGAATAGAAATATATTACATCATACAAAATTATTGACTGCTATCAACTTGAAAGCATTTTACATTGTTAAACATTTGATTGGGGGTTTGCTACCTCAATTTCGCTTGGAGTTGCCTTTTATTTTTCTTTATGTTCTTATGTGATACCTTCTTTTGGCAATGCTCCAGCTTTGACTAAGTTTTCATGTACTTTCACAATACTCCCCACCAATGTTACTTCTTCTTTGTTTGGATCTTTGAGTATTGTTGGAAGCATTTCTTTTGCTTTCTACTGCTCTAGTACAAGGTTCGGATCTTCATTGAGCCTATCCCTGATATATTTTCTTAAAATATTATTATCCATTATTTGTGTTTATATTTTATTTTTCATTTCCATTGCATTTTGCAAAAATATCTTCACTCTTTTTGATATTGATGTCCATGCTCTTAACTTGTCTTTTTAAGTTATTAAATTTTTACTGTAAAAAGAAATTGAACAAAATTCAAAGAGCTATATGAAAAATTATTACTTGTTTTAATGAAATATAAAAATTTAACTACAAAAGAAAATTGAAACATAAAAAACGTTTTCTTATCTCAACCATGTCCCTTGTAGCCTCAACAACTGCAACTTTTCCTTATTAGAATCCCATTGGTTATAAAAATCTTGGGCTTCAACATTAATATTCTCTAATATACTGACCATAATATTTAAAACATCATCATCATACACAACATCTGACTTCATTGATCCTGATATGACCTGATGTAGCAGGCCACCAAGCTTTTTTGGTTCATACTAAACCAAAGAATAAATAGAATCTCTTTTTGTAAAATTCTTGTACCGAACATTAATTTCCTTTATAAGGACTTTGACCCGATATTTCTAATACTTTATCACTTGCAAATATCTAAGCACAACCTATTTTATGGTTGCTTTAGCATTTTCAATCATTATAACATTCTCATCAAAATTTACAATGTCATCCTCAATTTGAGGATCCTGAGGATGAGGGTCGTTTCCTTGAGCAAATGGTAATGATGTCTGCTCATTTGCATGGGCCTCTCTTTGTTCTGCTTCACCCTATGGATCATGAAGAACATTCGTTGCCTTGAAGCCTAAAATTTTGCCCTGCAACAAAAAATCATCATCAAGTTGGATATTATCCAATCCTACGATTGAAACTTCTGGTGCCTGTGAAGTTGTGTTAAATGTAAAATACGACCACCCATACCCAGAACTTGGTGTTGTCCCTTGTGATCTCTATGAGAACCCATACCTAGAACTTGCTACTGCCCCTCGCAATCTTTGTGAAAAAGGTGTTTTCCACCTCCAACGCGTATATGGTATCCTATTTGCATAGGTTGTGCCTGTCGTTGATGTGATGGAAGTAATGGCTATGGTGGAAGTAGTGGTTGTGGTGGAGGCAGTGGCAGCATATGGCCTCTCATTTTTCATAGGTTGTTTTTGAACTTGAGAGGCGACTAAAAATAGTCAAAAAAATTTAATACAATTATTCATAAAATAAAATAGAAAAAAATCTTAATTCAAAGTAAATACACATTGATTTACCCGAAGATGATGAAATGTGTTGAATTTGGGTGCCAATGGGGAGGGGCTAACCGCACTAGATTCATTCTGCACATTTTATGCAAATCTAAGTGTATGAGAACCCCTAGGAGAAGCGGCTTGCCTCAAATATGTATGTTACCTCTATAATGATGTCACTTCTAATCCAATGTCTACAGAATCACCAATTTGTTCTAGCCTGTAATCCCTCATGGCAGCATCCTATGTATTCCTTGTGGTGGCTACCCTACCCTGCATTTAAATGAAAATAAAAATTAAAAATATATATGATAAAATATAAAATATTATTTCATGGTCAAATATGGACTTATCACCTTCAATTCCTCTGGTTTCATGGCAATGGCTTGTAGTGTTGCATGCACTACAGTTGGTACAGGAGTATTTTGCAAATTATAAAAAATTTCATTATAGAGTGTTAAAATGTAATTAATGTAGAAATGAAATTTAAAATGCTACACACAATTCTATTTCCACTTAAATAATTCTACAGATATGTAGTTATTGTAGTATAGCAATAATAACGCACAGAAAACCCGCAACAACAATAATAACAACAGTAATGATAGAAATAGCAGATATAGTAGTAGTAATGGTAGATAACAGTAATTACAGGCTAATTTATATTAAAAATGGCATATATAATACAAAATTATAGTTTTAGCATTACAATCTGCAACCTGCAAATCCTAGGTAGAATATCTTCCATGGCTATATACAAGACTAGACTGCATGAATCCATCAACCTGCATTACTTTCCTTAATTCCTGAACAACCACCGTGAATAAACAACTTCTCTACATGAACCCTTTGAACCACTTCAATGAATGAGGGGAGGTATTTACTTATACACCCAAAAAGTAGTTACCCTCCAACTATCTCATAACTACCCAAATTACATTTCTTATGCATTTGTTCTTGCATTACATGACAAAATAGTTTATAATTCAAATTTAGTTGACTTACATGACTTAACATGAATTTATTCTTATGTATAATATTAAATTGCACTTTACAACATAATTAAATATACACATGCACATTTCGTCAAACACTTTGCGTACATTTACAAAATAACACATAATACCAAAACTAATTTAGCAAATAAGGACATATCAATTTGCCTGTCTACATCTATCCCCTCCTCTAAACTGGTCATTGTCCTCAATGATACAAGAAAAAAACTAGGAATAGAAGTATTGAACAATGTAACAAAATTTCTTGTCATGCTCCTTCCTCTTTCTCTTGTTCCATACATCTTTGGCAATAGACTTCACTTGAGACTGCTCGCAACACCTTATTATTTGATTGTGCACTCCCTTTGCTACAAGCATGTGTAACATCAACATGATCAGAATTATTTGAATATGCACTTCACTTTAAGCAGTTAGCCATATTATCAGCATGAGCAATACCATCAACATCATGAACATGATGGGTAACACCCATCACCATTTGTGTCAGGGGTCAAGGGGGTGGGAGTCCCCTCGCAGGGTCAAGGAATAGCGTCTCTTGTGGTATTGAGGGACATAACTCTTCGCATGCTTCCTATTGAATTCACTGCTTGAAACCATCACTGTCCAAACTAAATTTTTCTCCTTATCAACCATTTGGAAGCTTTCACTCAACCTATTGAAACTACTTCCTCTCAGCTCTAATTCACTACTTTCTTGATCCAACTGATTGCTTATCAACCTTTGATAGACATATCCCTTGTTGAATTGTACTTCAGATGACAACTGCTCTGACTACACTGCTCAAACAAAAATATTTTTTATGACAATCCTGAAGCCTTAGTCTTTGATGGATTAGATTAGATGGATTGAGAAGTCTGATGGGTACAATTTCTAAATGTCTAATACAATGGGTTAGATGGCTCAAATGGGTAGACATCTCAGATGGGTTGCACACAGGTAGACATCTCAGATGGATTACACACAGGTTTAGACGGGCTAGTGTAGATGTCACAGACATATGGGCTAGACGTCTAGATGGGTTTCTAGATGTTTGATATGGAAGGCCAAGCAGACGGTCAGACAAACGGGTCATACTACCAGATGTTTGGGTCAGAGGACCAAAAATATGGCCATATAGACAACCAGACATCTAGATCAGATGGCCAAACATCTGGGTCAGATGACTAGATGTCTAGGACGGACAGACAGACAAACAGTTAGATATCTGGATCAAGTGACCAAACATCTAGGATGGATTACAGACTTTTGGACTAGATGTCTAGGCTAGATGACTAAACATCTAGGATGAATGACAAATATTTGGACTAGATGTTTGGGATGGGCAGTGGATGTTTGGACTGGATGTCTGGGCTAGATGGCTAGACATATTGGATAGATGGTAGACGTCTAGACTGGACGTCTGGGCTATATGACCAGACATCTAGGATGAAATATAGACATCAAGATTGGACATGTGGACTAGATGGCTAGACATCTGGGATGAACGATAGATGCCATGACTGGACATATGGACTAGACATCTGGACATCTAAGACTAATGAATAGACATTTGGGATGGGTATACTTTTGTAGATAGGTAATTTTCTAGACATCTAACTCCCTCAAACGGATATGCTTTAGATGTGTACCCTCCAGATAGGTAGCCTCTAGAAAACTCTATTTTAGATGTCTTCTTATCAAATATCGATACCTTAGATGACTCCTCAGATGGTTGAACCTTAGATGTATCCTTTGCAGATAGATGTACCTTAGATGTCTCTTTCTTAGATGGCTGCACCTCAAACATCTTCTTCTCATATGACTCTTGCTAAGATGGTTGCACCTCAGATGGCTACACTTTAGACGTCTCTTTCTCAAACATTTCCTTCGCTGCCATCTAACTGCATTCTCTAGTCATCCAAGTCTCATTCATAGGTGAGATTTTTGTCACTTTACCAAGTCAAGGCATAATCCAAAAACTCTTGGTATGACCTTGGAGAAAATATCTTCATATTCCTTGGATACATAGGGAGAAGTCCATATATGAACCACATATTCTTTGATTCCTCTAGGTGGTATTTATCCACATAGTCAAACAACCTACTAAACCTTCGATTGTAAGAACGAACAGACTCCTCTCCTTGTATGCTATAATTTTTGTCAGTATCATATGATCAAAATTCTTCCACAAATGCATCACACAACTCTTCCCATATCTTATACTTGTTTGCTGGTAATTTTATGTACCAATCCATTGCGAATCCACAAAATGTTGTAGGAAACCACCTCCTCCAATCTGCTTCATTGTTCTACCAAGTCACTTTCCACACCATGTAGTAATTTTTTCAATGCCTAATTGGGTCTCCCTTCTCTTCTCCTATGAAAAGTGGATACTTTAGTTTCTTGAATTTGGTGGCTACGTTGGCCATTGTTGGGGTTCCTGCTATATTGCTCCTTGTCAATTTTTTTTAGCCTAGGTACCTTTATTCTCACCAAATAGTCATCTCCCATCTTCCTGTGCATCCTTACTCCATGACCTCCTTCGCTAGAATGTTGGTTGTGGCCTTGGTATTCCTTCCTAAGATCTCATGAACCATTTCTTTGGTGCTTGAATCACATCCTTTGCACTCCTCTACAACCTTCCTATCGCTTATTCAGGTGTTACCATCCACTCAACATATCCTAGCACAGTTTTTGCATCAACATCTTCCTTGAATCTTGGTGGTCCTTCTACCCCTTCTTCCATTCCTATCAACAATGTTCTCCTATTTCTTACTCTTCTCTTGGACTCTCTTCTTCAAAACAGCTAGCTGGTCTACCTATTCTATTGTTGCATATGTCTAGACTGTAGATGTCTAGACTATAGATGTCTAGATTGTAGATATATAGACTACAAACATCTAGACTGCAGACGCCTACGAATTCGTAATTTACAAAATATTCACTTGCATTTTTGCATCCTGTTGGTGTGTACTTTTCTTTAGACAACCTTTCATCTGCATCACCAAAAAATAAAAAATTTGATGCGTCTTCACCTATGTCTGTGGTTGTACTCCATTGTTTTTGTTGTGCATCTCCCAAAGGGTTTTACTTCTTCGAAATCTATGTCACCAAATTGGACCCAACTTCGATCAAGCAATGGTGCCAGAATGTAGAAATAAAATTTAACATGCTACACACAATTCCATTTCCACTTAAATAATTATACAGATATGTAGTTATTGTAGTATAGTAATAATAATGCATAGAAAACCAACAACTAAAATAATAACAACAACAATGACAGAAATAGCAAATATAGCAGTAGTAATGGTAGATAATAATAATTATAGGTAGTTTTATATTAATAATGGCATATATAATACAACATTACATTTTCAGCATTACAATTTGTAACTTGTAAATCCTAGGTAGAATATCCTCCATGGTTGCATACAAGACTAGACTGCATCAATCCATCAACTTGCATTACTTTCCTTAATGCCTGAACAACCACCATGAATGAACAACTTCTCTGCATGAACCCTTGAACAACTTCAATGAATGAGGGGAGGGCTTTATTTATACACCCAAAAAGTAGTTACCCTCCAACTACCTCATAACTTCCCCAAATTACATTTCTTATGCATTTGTTCTTGCATTACATGACATTTCCCACTATAGGAAAAAATAGTTTATAATTCTAATTTAGCCGACTTACATGACTTAACATGACTTTATTCTTACATACAATATTAAATTGCACTTTACAACATAATTAAATATATGCATGCACATTTCATCAAACACTTTGCATACATTTAGAAATGAACACATAATACCAAAATTGATTTAGAAAATAAAGACATATCAATTGGCTTATCTACAATTAACACTGCCCACAATGGGCTATGTCTTGTTGGTTTACAATTACACGCCATGAATTACACGCCATGCAACTCAGCCTTGATCCGATCTGAAATATACATGCACCAATCAAAAATATCATGCTTCTCACAACAAACAACATAGGCCAGTGCTCAAAATAGAATTTTTGATCTTCCAAGCAGAATCAGTCTTGGCTGGAAGAACTTGATAATGGCCTTCAAATTTGTATGGTTAATATTGATGATTGTTAACCCTCTGTTTGACTTGATGGCAAAAGCTACAAAAAAAAATAGATAACAATTTACAAATTTGAAATTTTGAACATTAATAGAATTTAAGTAACAAGAATTATACCTAACAAATATTCTGTTCCCAGACGGTATGTTGTATCAAGGTATCCTTTATCATCTAAAGACAGCTACAACTTCGTTGACATTGGAGGACAATCATTAAAAGGAAGAGCTATCAATCTCTTAATATTTGCAAGCATGATGGTGAACAACAAATTTCTATTTCGTATTTTCATTTTGACTGTGGCCTTGGTATGGTCCTAATTGGCTATGATATGTTGCAGAAGGACTTTATCATTTTTGAATTATGGTATTGAAACCAAGTTTGTCAAACCTGTGTCATCTAATCACAAAAATTCTAAACCTGGGGTTGTTAACAAATATGAAATTAAAGTGCAAGAAAGGTTCTTGAAAAGCCAGACATTTTTTTACATCCAAACCATATTTTGCATTAGGCCTAGTACTAGACCTTATTTTGCATCAGGCCTGATATTGAACCATTTTTTGTATCAAGCCCAATACTGGACCAATTATTACATCAGGCCTGATATCGAACCAAATTTTGAATCAGGTCCGATACCAGAACACATTTTATATCAGATAAGATATCGGACCACATTCTGCATCAGGCTTGATACTAGACCATATTCTGCATCAAGTCTGATACCGGACCTTATTCTCCACCAGGCTTGATATCGAATCATTTTATGCATCAGGCTTGGTATCAAATCAATTATTACATCAGGCCCAATATCAGATCAAATTTTGCATCAGATTCGATACCAGACCAAATTTTGCATCAGGTAAGATATCAGACCATATTTTGCATCAGGCCTAATACTAGACCACATTCTGCATCAGGCCCGATATCAGAACACATTCTACATCAGGCTCGATACTGGACCATATTCTGCATGAGGTCCAATACCAGATCATTTATTACATCAGGCTTGATATCTGGCCATATTTTGCATCAGGCCTGATATCAAACCCTATAATGCATTAGGCCCGATATTAAACCATATTTTACATCAAGCTCGATACCAAACCAAATTTGACATTAGGCCAGACCATATTTTACATTCGATCCCATACCGAACCACATTATGCATCTATTTTGATATTGAACCATATTCTGCATCAAGCCTGATACTAAACCAAATATGCATCAAGCCCAATACCAGACCACATTTTGAATCAGGTCAGACCAGATTCTACATTTGGTTTGATATCAGACCACATTCTATATTAGATCATACCATATTCTGCATCCTTTCAGGTAATATACCACATTATGCATCCGATCCGATATTGAATCATGATTTGTATCCAGTTCGTCATGAAAACTCAAATTCCACCCAGTTCGGCCATAAATTTGAAATTCACCATTGTTTTATAATTTTTTGTGAAAAATAAGGTAATTCACTAGTGTAAATCCGGTTGCAAGAGATTAGAACAAGAACCTCCAATCACATGAAATTGTGACAAAAAGAACAAAGCAAAAGATAAAATTCTTAATCACACAAAAGTTACAATAGATGGAAATAATCTGATAAATACTTTCTTTCTCATTCCTAGATTTAACCCCTTTTACAATGCAATACCAAGGGAATATATATCCCAAAATAAAACCTAAAACAAAACCCTAAATCTTAAGCCTAAAAATAAAAAATATTTATAATTATTTTTTATTTATTTTATTATTTTATTTTCTAGGCTATTTCGTCTTTAGTGCCAAAACCTAAATCACCTAGAAAAACTTGGATAGCCCTCAAAATAGATATGCACCTTCATATCATCTATATTAAGACTTCTAGAAAATATCAACACCTACCCATGCCTAAATAAGGAGTTATTCTAGATCTGTTTTCGTCCAATTTTCCAAAAAAAAACTAAATCCCATTTTTGGGACACTAGATGAAAGAATTAAAACTTGAAAAAGGCCTAAAAAAACAACTAGACTAGCCCATGGCATGTCTACCTCTTTATCTAATTCCTCATAAAATTTACAACCGATCCAACAGTAGGATCAAAAGTTACACCCTCTGGAAGATAGGCTCCTACATCATTCACCATGTCATCCTACATGAAGTTGGTCAGGATTCGCCAGGGTTTCATAATAGATTCATTATTTTTTACAATTACATTTCGGGTCTGACCCCTTATGCATAATCCTAGAATGGAGAAAAGCTAAAAATATTTATGATAAGGATTGTAGAACTATGAGCATCATTGTAAGCACTAGGAACTTAGGTATTTGATGAAATGTTAGTTCCTATTATTTTGAGATCACTTCCATCCAAGTACAATGTTTTTGTGACTACACTAAATGTTATTGAGAAAACACCACACTTTGAGAAGTTGGTGAACCTACTTTAGAAAGTAGAGGCCTCACATACTACAAAAGAAGAACAATTACTAGTTACAAGTCAAAGAGGGAAGCAACCATATGAGATCTCCACAACGCTTCTAACAAAGAAATA
Source organism: Wollemia nobilis (assembly GCA_028583015.1). Classification (NCBI taxonomy): domain Eukaryota; kingdom Viridiplantae; phylum Streptophyta; class Pinopsida; order Araucariales; family Araucariaceae; genus Wollemia; species Wollemia nobilis. The sequence goes on from JAQPPZ010016997.1 coordinate 1,210,468, forward strand.
TTTTTCAAAGATTTTAAAATAAAATGAACGATTATCAAAGTAGTACTTTCTACACACAAAATATGTGTGATCATTGTGGAATTAATGGACATGTCATGAAGGATTGTTGGCATATTCCACTAAAGAATGAATCCCCTTCATGAGAGATGAACCAACAAAAAAATAGGTCATATTTAAAACAATAAAATTAAAGTTAGAAAACTGCACATCAAAGTAATGTATCCAAAGTAAATCAATTCAAGGAATAATAAGAAGAAAATAATCAATAATTTAAAGAAGAAGAACATTTGTTTGTTGCACAAGTGCAATCAAACCAGTCAGAACAAGTCATAGGTCAAAAAAAGTCAAGTCATACAACTAGAGACATCAAAAACATAGATAATCACTCTAAACCACAAGAAGATAAAATAAATGATTAATTTTTAAAGAATTCAAAAGAAGCAAACTCCAAAGCCCAAGATTGAAGATATGCAATCTCCAAAAGAACTTGAAGTTAGCAAAGAAAATAAGAAATTGGTACATTAGACATAATATTTGATAATGCATTAAAAGAATAATGAATACATCACACATGATACAAGTTTGTATCTCAAAAGGCAAAAGGGAAAAGTGTTAATCATCAAAATATATGTAGATGATTTGATCATCACAAGAAACTCTAAAAGAATGATTTTAGCAAAAAAGAAATATTTGAAGAAGCCTTTTAACATGATTGATCGAGGACTATTCCACTGTTGTATATATTTGGAGGTAAAACAAAATAAAACAAAAGTAATATTAGAAAATGAACCATATCAGAAGATTCAATATGACAAGCAAAAACATAAGAAATAGAAGACCATAGATAAATAGACACTTTAGTCAAAAGGAAAACAATTGAAGTTTGTAGAGATAATGTCGCACGAGCAAATAGATGAGTACAACAAATTGGCAAATACTTCATCCAAAAATCTGGAAAGGAAACTATGAAGAGCATAAATGCCTCGACTTAAATCCTTGAAATGCTTCAAGAAAATAAATTTAAGGAGAAAAGAAGAACTTCAGCTCTTACGACAACTATAACCTACAGAACAAGACAATTATTATCTGCAACAATATGAGTGGTATAAGGAATTGAATCCAACCACTAAAGATGAGTGGTAGTACATGTTTCACTTAAAGACGTTGAAGAAACACACTTCTAACATTGAGTATTGAATAAGTTTTTTGTAATAAAATTATAAATATATTTGGAGTGAATTGTCAATAAAACCTGCCACTCCTAAGTATTCAAAGTAGAAAGTCTACATTAAGGGGGGAATTTCTCTCTAAAATTCCTACATCACCTTTGAAAATTTCATCAAGTCAAAATATCTAAAATAGAGTTTTGACTATGATGTAATAAGGGAGAATGTTAGGAATTATTACATCATAGTAGGTATTTATAAGTTGAGTAACCACTCAACACATGGTTTGTATGGTCTACTATAGGACAAAGGTATAACCACCATCATAGTCCATGTGATAGGACATGTGAGGTAACCATCCTTTACAAGGCCCATGCATAAGGTATAGGATATAAGTAGTTGCAAGTTTGTTATGCCTAAATAAGACATCCTATGTACTTTAAATACCTATCATTGTATAATGCAAAGTATTCAAAGCTTAAGTTCTAATAGATATGGAAAAATAAGAGATGGAAAAATAAGAGAAAATATCATAATTGTTAACAAGTAGGGCTAAGCCCACAAAAAAAAAAAAAGTGATACTGAAATGATATCTTGGAATTTAGGAGCATGAATAAGATCTCTAAAAAATAGGTATTAGGGAATCGACAAGTTGTAGCCAACATATTTATAGAAAAAGAAATTGGGTAGAAGATTTTTTTTCCATTCACAATGTTGATCTTTGTCTTCAAATTTTAGAAACTCGGAGGAATATTGATGTGGAAAAACAAAGGCAAATATTGCAAGTCTTAACAAGAAGTTGGGCTAATCCCACAAATAAATGCAAAATGTGATAATAAAAAAAATATCTTGGAACATTAGGGGTAAGAACAAGATCCTTAAAAAAGAGGTATTAGGGAATTGACATGTTGGTATAGCTAGCATATTTATAGAAAAGGAAATTGGGTAGCAGTTATTTTAACCATTTGTAGTGTTGATATTTATCTTCAAATTTTAAAAGGCAAATGGTCGAATAAAATTTTATCTCTTAGTGTAAATGATATCAAAGAGCTAATTGCAAAAACTTGGCAATTTGAGGAAGATGAAGAATATTTTTGATAGAAAATAAAATGAACAATATATTTGATAAAAGGAAAGTTGTGTGTGGTTTAATTAACTTGACAACAAGGTAATCACAATAGTTTAATATTTTGTTATTTTTATGGGAGTAGCCCTCAGTAGAAGACACACACATAGCTTATATATCATTTTTTAATAACAGTTTTGATCCTTCTAAGAAGTGCCTAGCTTCTACATAGTTGTTAGCTGAAGTTCCATATGATTCTAAGTGAGGAGAATTTTGCCTTTATTGTTTTGAAAAACACCACTTACCAACTTTTCTCAGATTTCCTTTGGAGCTACCATCAAAATTATTTTTAATGAGCCCAAATTCTAGGCATTTTTTACCATATATCAATGTAGATCTTGTGTTAAGTCCATTGTCAAAGATGATCCTTAGCATCTATATTCAATACTAAGAAGCTAGCGACTATTTTTCTATACTTAAAATATCCATGATAAACAACATGGACATAAATATTTTGTAAAACAAACAATAATATGATTCCAAACATGGGCAAGATTTTGAGATTTATTTTAAAAATTCTAATATTTCTTTCAATTCATAAATTCCAACAAATAATGGCATAATTATGCCTCTATCGAATGCATAATGCTTTAACTTTGAAACAACTAATCTAACATTTCATCAATATTTTCAATGTTGATGTAGCTACATTCTCTTTTTCTAAAAAAGTGGTCCTAAATATTGTATGCAAAAGGGACAACGAAGAACCTAATGATCCTAATAATTTGATGTTTCTAGATCCTTCTTATACAAGAAAAATCTAAAAGGTCCATGATATCCTCTTTTTTATAGACCCTCACTTGTAAGAATTTTGCTTTGAACTACTAACCAAAGGAATGTTAAGGCCTTAGGGAGAGCCTCAAGTGACAAAACATATTTTCAAGGGAAATCTTTAGGAGTAGAAAATTTTAATTGTTCTAAAGCCTTATACTCCAATTGGATTGAGTATCCAATATTTTGATAGATTCCAAAGCAAATCATACTCTTATGTAAAAATAGATAAATAGAACTCTTGAAGCATATTTTGAAGCTCATTTGCTATTTATTTGAGGCCCTCTCATTCGATGAGGTTGCTAATAGAAATCCATGACATGGAATTGTTTGCTTACATAACTACATTAATATAATTGTTAACCTTTGAACCATTACATGCTAAATGTGCTTGAGCTAAAAATTGTAATTTTAGATTAAAAATAATAGGATAATGGTTTGACTAAGCATCAAATCAAAACACTATAGAATTCTCCTTCTTGACTAACCATCTAATATAATCTAAACATTTTTTCCCAACTCTTTCCTTGATATTTAAATAATCTCCAACAAAGTTTTGCTCCTAATGCTAAACTCATATATTTTATTTTGCAAGCATACCTCTATAATATTATTTCCTTTACAAACCCTATCCACATACAAAGAGGAAATCTAAATTTCTCCTCACATCATTTCCAAAGAAAATATCTTTGAATTTTATCAAATTTAAATTTTATACCTACTGGCAAACTTGAAAGTAACTTCATATATAGAGATAAATTGCAATGTAGGTTTAATGAGTTGCAGTATTCTATTCATGGTTAAGAACTATCCTTCCCAACCTACCAAAGAAGATTTAATTCTATCCTAAATTGAGTTATAGAGCTTCTTTTTTCCTTTATTAATCAAATAAATACCTAGATATGTTGATGGAAATTTGTAATTATAAACCCTAAAGTCTTCATAATCATTATTTATTAATGTAGAATATTGTTAATGGAAAGATCTTGGATTTTGTAGTATTAGTCAAATGTTTAGTGACTTTATTATAGCATGACGATAACAATTTAAACTCCATGATATGAGAGATGACCAAAAAAAGTATCATCAACAAATTGGAGATAAGATTCGAGGGGACCTGAATACCTTTGACTTTTCCTTTAATTTTTACCTTTGAGAAAGCTCTCCCCAATGCCTCAATAAGATTCACAATAGTCATGAAGAATTGTGATGTATCATTATCTCTTTTTTATATTAAAAAATAATTAACAATTAACTAATATTAAATACAAATTGTGTATTCATCTATTATGTTTATATTAAATTAGAAAATAATTAATTATAAATTAAATATAAATATAGAAAATTTATGTGTGAGATGTTATAGTTATAAAAATTAACAACAATTAAAATTAAATATATATATTTAAATTACAAAAACATAATTAAAATTAAAGTATTAGATTATCTTTAAATTGTTTGATTATATTAAGAATGTATTGTTTGAAATAGTGCTTAACATGTATTCCCAACAAAATAGGTATGTCTAATAAAATAGGGTATCAAGGCAATAAAGAGATGAGATGTTCCCCTTGATGGAGTCCATGGGATGTTTCAAAGTATACAATGAAGGATCCATTGCTAAAAAAGAATATTTGAGAGTGCTATAACAACTAATCCATTCACACCAACCTTGATCAAAAATATTTTTTCTAAGAATATTAGAAAATTCTAGCAAACCCTTTCACATGATTTATTCATAACTAATTTTACAAGCATCCTTGGTTCTTTTGTAGAATGAAGATAATGCATGGCCTCATGTACAATGACAACATTATTAAGATCATTTTTCATGGAATGAAGAGATACATGGCATCTTGTGCAATGATTATATAATGCTTCAATATAATGTATTTGTTTACCATGGAAAAACCATATGATGCTCCAATCTATTTGTTATCATTTTTAAATTATCTTATAAACTCATCTTACAAAGTCTTATTGGACAAATTCTATCAAAATATTATCTCCTCTTTCTTAAGAATCAATGCAATAAAGATGATGTTGATATCAACCTTCTTTTTCCTAGTCCTTGCAATCCCAACCAACATATCACTCTTGAATAAATCCCATAATTCCTAAAACAAATTGTAGGAAATTTATTTGGGCTAAGTGCCTTATTAGGATGGAAAGAGAAAATTGCATCCTATAGCTCCTCCATAGAGATTGTCCTCATCAAGCTTTCATTTTATTCTTGTTTGATAATTGATTGAATATTTTACAAAATATTACCTTCAATCTCCTTATTGTTAGTCATTATTACATTATTTGATGTGTTCTAGTCATTAGGGGATGATTGATGATTTAACCTTCTATGAGGATGGATAGTCACATTTCTTGTGAGAAGAATTAGAAGGTGAAAATACAGAGTTGAAGTTGAAACACTAAACAATCTCTTGAAACAAATAGATGCATTGATGTACAAATAATTATGTTGTATGCAAGTTTATGCTAGTAGAATATTGGTGGAAATATATAGAGAAATTGCAATACATTTATGTGACTAAAATATTTTTGTTTATTTGCTCTAATTTTAACATCTGGTATCACATCCAGTTTATGGAGAATTTATGATAATTTTTAGAAGGGACAATTATCGCCATCTAATGACATGCCATTATAATCTATTTTTTGTAGGTCTCGGTTTAAGAGAAGTCATAAGAAGTTGTTTGCAAATAGAATACACAAATAGAAGCAATAATGTGTGCAAAGTTCTAGCCTAGAAGCATTTGTATGCCTTAAGTGTTATTAATATATTAGAGAAGACCTTGCAAGGCACGTTGAAGGTAATATATGGGAACTATCAACATGTGCTTTTGTTTAAACACTGCATTTTTTTCCAAACCAAAGTTTTAGACTATATTGGTCAGATATGTACCCGCTCAAAGTTTTGCTTAACAAGTGGAATGTCTAGTCTACATACGCAAAAGAGAATCGAGAGACAGTCTACATCTCAGCTTGTCGGGAAGATGTTTATAGTTTGTATCTTCAAGAAAGACTCATGGGATAAGTTATTTCTATTTTTGATCGAGTGAAGAGTTGTTTTGGTGAGAAAATACTCCAAATTAGTCAGTATTGAAGATGTAATGACTAAATTTTTTATTATTACCATTTATATGACTTAAGGTCTCATTATGGTCTGTTATTTAGAAGGTTACATGATTCTTTATTAAATAAACCATGTTGAAGTTGTGAAATGAGTTGTGCTAATTTTTTTTTTAATTAGATAATTAAAAATTTTGTTGAAGTTGTGGAATTAATTGAGTAGCTAAAAGCAAAGGTGTCTCTTCATATTATGAAATATTTTCTTGATAGGCCATAAAGATAAATAACTTAGACGAAAAAACATAGCTCGAAGTCTCTGACAGCTGACATTATTTTAAAAAGACATGAAGGTTGTAAATCCTAAGGTTACAAGTTCAAACCTTTCTATTTCTAATTTGTTATGTAATATTTTATTTCAAAAGGAGAAATAAGTAGGGTGATGCAGTATTTTTTTTTTACAAGTTAAATGGAAGAGATATTAAAAAATAAATTTATTTTCTTTAGAAGAAATATTGAACATATTTTTTTATTCTTATAGGTTATTAAAAGCAATAGACTATAGTGGATATTTTTCTAAGATGTATTTAGGTAGTTCAAAGTTGTATCCTATTTTTGTTAAGTGGGTAATTTTTTTAGGGGAATATGACATTCATAAAAAGGATTGAATTTTTTTTAAATAAATTTTCTAGAAATTAAGCGGTCCTATAGTTTGTAGTAAATATTTTTGCAAGAAAGATAGTAATTTTTTTGTAAAAGGGTGCATTTTCAGTAGTGATCAACACGTTATTTTTTTCAAATAATTTTTTGCATAAATATATTTCTTTATATATAAAAATAAAAAATATGTGCTTTTAACAACAAATTGCTATTAAGTGCACCAACTGAGAGTCTGTGCGTCCTCTTCTCTTTGGAGTTTGGGTGGAGAAGTTTTGGTTCCTTGGCTATTCTCAGTGTTTGTGAGTTTTTGGATCCGCAGAATTTCGTGACTGGTTGGGGGCACAGTTATGCTTGTTATGGGGATGGATGCTTATTTTTGCTCGGGTTTGTTATGGGGTCTTCTATGTTTTGTTGTTTGCTCGGGTGTTTCCTCCTTTGGCTCCCTGGTGTGGAAGAGTGTGGTATTATGAAGTAGGAATTTTGTGCCCTATTTAAATATGGAGAAAGCTAAGCTATATGGGCCCAAGTCGAGGCAAGTTAAATCTAGGGTGGAGCATGTTTTCCTAATTATTGATGAGGAGGTTAAATCTATTCTAAAGGACGGTGGCTTACTCGAGTGTGTCCAAAAATTTCATGGATATAACCCGGTCTTTCAAAATAGATGGCATCAATGTGGAAGGAAGGATGGGTAAGATTTAGGTCTTGGTCCTTTGAGGTTTCTGTAGAGTTGATCAGTCGCCCTACGGGTCTAGTGTTGGATGGCGCGTATCATAACCGGGATAGGTATTCATTGCTGAAAGAAATCAATTTTTTCCTGAGTGGCAATGAATTTTTACCCAGAATCCAGAATGGGTACAACGCCAAGGCCTTGTATCCGTCGTGGGACAGGGTGATTAAGGTTATAATGGACTATTTTACTTTGGATTCTATGTATGATGTCATACGTAGTTTCCATGCTATATTTTTGAATCATATTAGGAGACAAATGTTGATGAATATTCCCTTGTTTTTGTTTAATTCTATGAGGAAGTCGATGATGGATGTTCAAGGAGGGCGTGGTCAGTTTCCCCTTCACCAAGGATTGGCCCTTTTAGTTTTTGAGCAAGCGACGATGAAGAGAGGGATCGTGGAGAAGGATATTTTGCAGTATTTGGTTGATATTTCAACCCCTATGCTTGGCCAAGCCTTGGTGGCTTCAAAAAGTTCAAGTGAAGGTTCTGAGGATGTTTACTCATTTTTGTTGGGCTCTAGTCTGGAGAAGATCTCTCGTAAAATTCATGATTTTGCTAAAGGTATGATGGGATCTGCGGTAAAGAGCTCCACTGATGAGATTGTCAAGGATTCCTTAATTTTTTCAGTGGCCACACTAGTGATGGGGGGTCCTCCTTCTGTCAGTTTGGCGGAAGGAAGTGGCACCCGTAAATCAAAGTGATTGATTGGTATAAAGTGGGATGAGGCAGAGTTTTCTTCCTTATCTCACCTGGATGATGTGGAGGTTCTTCCCAGAGATTTTGTTAAGGATAAAATGGTGGCTAATATTTATATTCTAGGGGAGGCCTCTGCAAAGAAGAGTGCATTTGTCATAGTCTAAAGTTTATGGATATCAAATAGCGTGTGGTGTGGATTTATGTGAAAATGGCGTTGGATTATGCTTAAGAGGTTGCTCAAATTTTTGGAAAAATTTCCCACAAGATCGATTTAATGTAGTAGAACTCTCTTGGTTATCTCATTGATCATTTTCATATTTTTTCCCTGATGTTTTTCGATGTGCCTCTTTTCATTGTGTTTTGTGGTTTTCTCTTCTAGCTACCTTTGTGGTAGGGTAATATGTAAAAGGTTATGAGGTTCCTTTCAAAACCCTCTTTTTCTTAATAATATAAAAAAAACATGTGCTTTGCACAATCGTAACATTTGGTATAAATGGCACCTTTGACTTGCATTTATAGGTAATGTTATCACATTAAGTTAATGTATTTAAAGCTTAATATAGCTATGATAACGATGTCTGAACATCGACCCTTTAAATTATTTATGAGGAATAAGAAAACAATTTGTGATGTTTTGTTTCACTCCATTTTTACCCTATTCATCACTATTGTTGGATGTAAATTCTAAAATTGATAAAATACAAGTATATAGGAAAGTTACACCCACCTATGAGGAATTCTATTTAAGAATGTATCATTAATAAGATGAATCTTTTTTAGTACTATCTTGGTACCATGTATTGATATTTTACATGTACTTTGAGGTCTCTCTCATGTATGATTGTGTATATAGAGAGGACTAGCTTCTTCCACGTACCAACGGGTATATATTAAGGGTAGGTATATTGAAAGGTACGATATATAGGACTAGTGGTATATCAAAAAATATACTATTTTGGGAGACATAAGGAACCTTCACCATGGCTACATAAAAAAATATTTCTATAGAATCTTAGTTGTTAAAGGGTCCAAATTTTGCACCATGAAAGACAGATATGAGAATAATACTAGTGGTAAAAAACATCTGGGATATAGTTATTGGTGATGAAACTTGTCCTAATGAAACTACAACTAGATAAAAGTATAATAAAGAAGATGCAAGAGCACTTAACATCACTACTTTTGGAATGGTCGATGAAATACAATCACATATAAATGAAGCAGAAACATCAAAATAAGCATGGGATAGACTTTACATTATATTTTAAAGGAGAAATAAATCCGTGATCCTTTATATTCAATCACAACTTCATATATTAAGGGTCCAAGATGGTGAGAGTATTGAACAATTCCTTTGAAGAATTGTAGACTTGAATTTAAAGTTGAATACCATGGGAGAAAAGATAGAAGATAAGCTCTTAGTCCCAATTGTACTTAGAGCACTCCCTAGATCATTTAGAACATTGGTGATATCTCTTTTAGTATCAATAGAAGGGTAACATTTAAATAATTGGTGAACATCCTTCAACAATATGAAGTTGAAAATCAGTTGAGATATGATTTGTTCAATAATACCCTTATCTCCATAAATAAATCTCAAAAGGGTTCAAAGGGTCCTTCCACTTTATTTTTAGCACAAAAGCAACCTCAATGGAGGAGGATATATTGTTGTATTTGTGAAAAAGGACATGACATTAAATTTTGTAAATAAAATATGATGACCCATGGGGATCAATCTCATTAATCCTAAAGGAAGCAGTAGTTTAAATCACAACATAAACAAGGGCAATATCAACCAAGGCCACAATAGCAAGGGTATATTTATCAAGGTGAATCAGATCCATATTGTAAAGAAGAGTGTGAAACAACACATAAAGTTCTAAACCAAGAAATAATGGAGATAGTAAACCAGCCAAGAAACAAGGTAAAAAGTGCGTGTCATCAAAAGATAGTTAAGGTGGAGAATTTTCAAAACTTATGTCTTGTTTACAGTTAATACTCAAAAAAGTTGGTGAAGGATACTTTGAAAATGGTGTGACAATATCTATTGGTGTAGTGAGAAGAATGTGCATGGCACTATTCATCCTTGAGGTGTAATATAGAAAGCAAATATAAATAATTGAAAAGTTAAAATATAAGCCCATGATGAAAGATGTTTGTTGTGACACCAATGATCTTCTTTATAGGCTAGATTTAAGTTGTGATACCATTGATTTGAGGCCCATAATGATAGATGGTTGTTGTGATACGTGTGCTCTTGTTCAAAGGGAAGATAAAGTGTGTGTTGCTTGTTATTTGAAGATTGTTAATGATAATAGAGTTTGTATAGAATATGGTTTTATTGGCCATGCCAAAGGCCATATTTTAAAATTGAAAGTGACAATGATAGTTCATATTGTGGTGAAGATCATTACGAGGATGATGTTTAGTATTTAAATATTGTTGGTAATGATGACAGGGATCATAATGGTGATAAAGAAATTGGATGATTTAAAAAGCATACCAAATATATTGGTTAAAAATTAATGATAAAATAGGATAAAGTGGTATAGGTATGGAAATATATGGGTGAGGTATAAAAATACCCATAATACTAGGCATAAGGCCAAAGAATGAAGGCCTTAGTTTTAATAGTACAGTAGGAATTAATGAAACCAAATTTATGAAAAGAGAAACATATATAGAGAATGAAAGTCCTAGGATAAGTTGTTGCAATCATTGTGGAAGATCTAAACATGTGATAGCTAGGTGTTTGAACCTACATCCTTGTGATATTTTTGAAGATCACTCCAAAAGAAAGGGTTGGTACAAAGATAAAGTGATCAAAAAATACATATGAATTATGGATGGATGAAGCATCATTTGAGATAATAAATCAAAATAGGATAAATTAAAAGAAATATTGAATGATTTCTATAAAAGAAGACCAAGTGTGGTGGTTGATAAATATCATAATATGTTTTTCCATGGAATAGTGTAATCGTGGGAAATTTGAGATGCAATAAAATATTATGTGGAAAATTTTAAGCATGTTGAAGTTTCCAAAGCTACAATTTAGTGGTAATTTTCCAAAGGTGATGACCTAAAGGTAAATCTAGAGGCTGACCTAGAGGTAACCTAGAGGTGATGATGACCCAAAGGCAAGGACCTAGAGGTAACCCAAAGACTAAGACTCAAAGGCAAATCTAGTGTAACCAAATAGGCTCACATGCTAGATATTATCTATAGTAAAAACCAACAAATCCAGAGCATAAATCTAGTGTACAACCCTTGGAATCATGGGGGGTAATAATATCTAGACCAAACAATATAATAAATGGGGTGTTACCCATTATTACATTATTTGATATGTTGTAATAATTAAGGAGTGATTAATAATTTCACTCCATATGAGGTTGGATAGTCACATTTTTCGTGAGAAGAATGATTAAATATGTATAATGTATGCAAGTTTATACTAGCATAATATTGGTAGAAATATAGAGAGAAAATGTCATACATTTCTGTGATTAAAATATTATTCATTTATTCTAATTCTAACACTTATCTCTTCTAACTTTCGATAGAATATTTTTAAAATAATTAATTGTTTTCTTCCTAATAACTTCTTGAATTGCATTTGGAGTTGAAATATTTTGGATTTGACAAAAAGACAAATATGCTTTAGTTAAAATATGTTTCTATCTCATCTCTCCCTAGATTTTTAGGACCAACATGACTTTTCCTTTTTCAATATAATGATTAAAAAGAAATTATTTTTATTACACATAAGTATCTTAGTCAATTCCATTGATTTATACTACCTCTTGTAAATTATTAATCTTGGATTTAATTTTACATTTTATTTTATAAATGTTAGCAAAATATTTATCTTTCCAAATCTTCCTTTGCCCTTTAGATATATCATCTTTTGAATAAAAAATTACATACACGATCCTTCAAATATTGATTCATGCCATCATAATCATTTGAAAGAAATCAAGGCCATGAAGACACATAAAATGAAATCAAATGAATGGCCATTATTTAGAAGATAACATCTCATGAGAATGGGTTTGTGATTGATCCACTTGAAATAAAAGACCACTGCAACATATTATTTTTTTGATAAGTTGGAAGAATGGGTTTTGAAAGGGTCCTCGAGCCTTATACATCACAATAATAAAGAGAGACAATAGAAGCATAGAATAAATACAATATTAGAATCATCAAATTTCAACCTTAGAAAGGAATCCTAGATGAAGAACTTAAGAGAAACAAAAGAGAAGACAACTACATAACAAGTAACAATAAAAAAAGCCAACAAAGGCAACAAGGCTACAACGCAAATCTGTTAAACATCATTCTTTCTAATCATCCTTGTCTGGACTTCCCTATCTAGAAGAAATACACTTAGGAACAAAGGAATACCCCACCTCTCCCACTCATAATAGAAAAAATATAGACACTTGGATAGGTAGAGATGAAGAGTGAAAACCTCTAGAACCATGAGGAGAAGACCAGACAAACATGACTCTTTCTAGTCTAGAATGACATTACCCAATTCCAAAGGAGGACCTTGGCAAAATAAAATAAAAAATATAGATTAAAGGTTTCCCAAGAACAAACCTTTTTCCACTACACTTGATAACAGGAACAAAAACCAGCAGATGGAAGAGACAACAAAACCTTCTAGTAAGAATCAAACAAGGATCATTGAAACCACTATTTTTTTGAGAAATGAAAAAAAAAAACTTCATTGCACAAAATTGGCTTCCATATCAGCTTTAGAAGCTTGAATTATTTCTTAAGGAAAATTATTTCTCCATATAAAAAAAGAATCTTGATGGAATCCCAAATTTTCCATAGAATCAGCCACTTTATTTCCTTCACGGTAAACATGCATGAATTGAAAAATTTTAGGAGGTTTAATTTTTGTTTGGCCTCTTCTAAAAATATGTAATGTTCCAAGTGGGGGGTTGAGCATTTTTCATAACGTTAATGATATTTAGTGAGTCTCCTTCAACAATGAGCTTATTGTGGTTGAGCTCTCCCATCAAAATAATCCCTTGGAATAGAGCTTTAGCCTTTGCAAAGTGGCTTGATTGAACACCCAGATTCTTTGCAAAAGCAAGGACTTCCCCTTTATCATTTTTTATTACACCACCAACTCCAACCAACCCCGAGTTTTCTTTTGTTATGCCATTGAAGTTAAGCTTTAACCAACCAAGAGGGGGGAGTTCCCATTTGATTGACTCTCTACCTTGGATATCACCTTGGAAAATATTCAAATTTGGGAGCTCCAATTTCCTCGTAATTTAGGAGCAACATATATTAGATAATAAACATTTGTCTAATATTTTTGCTATATGATTTTTCCAATGCATCTATTAACCAATGTATATTGAAAGCTTGAAGCAATAATATTCTAAAGGTCATTTGAATTGAAAAATGAATCAAAATTCTTCATTGATTTAGAACATCCATGAGTATGACCATTTTTCAAAGGAGATAAAAATGTGTTGAAGCCTCTTCCCCCACAAAGAAAAAAAAAGAATCCATATATCATAATTATGAATTTTCATTGAATGTGTAATAAATAAAGATGATCCTTCTATCATCTATAATGAAGAGTAATTGTATTTCAAATTTGATATTTTCCTCTTTACTACAAAAAGACTAGTAACCCAATTACATTTTTTCTAGCAATTTCCCATCCCATTTGTGTTTGTCTCATATTGATACTTTTGAAGCTTTTGTGATAGAAATTACTAGAGAATCCCCCATATTTCAAATCTTTTTAATTTCATCCTTACATTCCTTACTACTTATTTTTGTTTCTTTGATTAAAATAAGCTCAGGACTATAACAACCCATTAATTCGCCAATAGTTCTTTTATAAGGGTCTTATTCATACCCTAATATTCCAAGCTATTCTCATCATCACTTCTTATTCTTATTTATGGTCTTAGGCCCACTTCTTGTTAACACTTGTGATATTAGTTTTTGATTTCCCAAATTGATGTCCCTATATTTTTTATTTACTCTTTATTCTTGTTGTGAGGATCTTCCCCTTATCTAGCAACACTTCCCTCATGTCTCTTTGATTTTTTTGGGTTGTTCACAATTAGACTTATCATTAATAGTTTTATTCTACCCTACTACCTTGAAGAACATGAAGCGCAAGGAATGGCCTCATAACACTTTATTATTTATGTTGCCCTAGAAATCCTAAAGTGCAAAGACCATTCTCTATAGTACTTACTTTCTTATGATATCTATAAACTCTAAATTTCTATTGGTATTCTTCACACTTATTTCTTTATTATGTTATTCTTAAAACCCTACAATATAATATGTACACTCTAACTCATTGAAAAAATAAATATGTACACTCTATATTGCTTTCATTTTTATTGTAAGGACATGATTTTATACTACTTGATGAAAATGAAGACAATTTACTTGGATTAAACTTGACCTATTCCAACTTATTTGTTTTAAAATTTACCTCCACATCTTTCTTTATACCTTTAATTCTCTTTTTTTTAACCTGCTTACACATTCTAATTCCTCATACCTGTATCCTTCTTTGTTTCTCTAATGCTTTATCCATCTAGAGTGTGAAAAGGAGCTAGATGACTATAATGTCATGGCTTGAGACTAGTTATGTGCTCAATGTAAGGAAGGAAATATAAAAAGAACAATCAATGAGAAGAGTAGTCATCACAAGAATTACCTTGCTATGACCTCAAAGAAAAGAATGACCATTGACTAATAATAGCAAATCTAGAAAAAAATATGTAGATTCATTGACTCATATTATGACTCATGGATTGATTGACTCATACTATGAATAATTTGTGTATTTACATGAATATATTCATTTTTATGAAATATAGATTGTTATATATCAAAAATATTGATTTTTGTATTGTTTTATGTAGGAGATCAACTACAAAATGCTTGATATACTGAATTTCATAATATGAATAATGATAATAGATACATCTATTTTAAAAATATCATAGAAGAACATAAAATATTTTTAGTTGTATACATCTAAATGTTATTAAATTATTTAATTTTATATTTAATCTAATAAAAATTTTAATTTTATTTCAATATGTTTTCTACTATATTGATTGAGGGCAAGCTCAAGATAGAAATATTAAATTGAAGGGTGAGTATGTCAAGGTGGGAGACAATGGTGAGGGCAACAATGATTACAACAATGAAAATTTGGATGGAAGAACAAAAGCAATTGATAGGCATAGTTTTGTCCTTTCCATATCATATCATATTATATTATATTATATTTATATTTTTTATATACATTCGTACAATTTTTATATATGAATTAGTAAATAATTTTATCCATGTTTTATATATGTTTATTGAAATATATCCATACATATTTTTGTTTATGTGTATCTTATATAAACTACATATATTGTATATTCATTAATAACGTTATATATATTTAGATCAATTCTTAGTTTATCTCTATTTTTTTGCAAATAATGTATACTTTAATCGTATACTTGTTTTATATTTTCAATCATTAATATGTAATCTAAATAAATAAATAAAAATTTTAGGGGGGGAGGGGGAGGGTCCTGCTCCCCCTCCCCTGGTTCTTGCCCAATCCTTGGCTCATCTCGGGTCATCCCGCTCTGGGAATGCTTTGTAGCAGATGATCTCCTTGGGGGAGATCCTTCTCCACTTTCTACTCCTTTTCTAGTAGTTTTAGGGTTTCCCTACCCGAGCCCGGGGTCTGGTGCATCCCAGGGGTCTCCTAGGGTTTCCTGCATGCTTCCGATATCCCTTCCCCGATCTCCCTCAGGCTTCCCCTGGGGTTTTTTGTAGGTTTTTGATTGGATATGGTTCCCAGGGCTTCCTCGATTGGTGGTGGTGGCAGGTTGGGTTTTTGACTGCTTCTTGGTGCATCCCGTGAGGTCCTCTCTGCTTCGGGGTTGGTTTGGGGGGCCAGTTTCCTCTTCTGCTAGTGACTCCTCTTTGGGATGCCCGTGGTTGTTGTTGGTCCCGTCCCATTGGGTAGGGCCCTTTTTGGTTTCCTGTTCGGAGGCTTCTTCTTGCTAGATCTGCATTTTTGTGGACACCCAAGGCATTGGTTGGCCTTCGGGGTGGGCCTCTTCCTCTTCTTGGGTTGTTCCCAGCCCTAGTCCCAGTTCCCTAAAGCTTCCATGAGCAAGTATGGGGGGATCTTGGTCCCTTATTCTAGGGTTCCTAGGGTTTATGTTGCATGTCTGTATCTTGGGGGGACCCATTATTAGTGCATGTAGACCCTAGTTCCCCCAGGTTAGGCTTCCAAGGATCCCATATTTGTGTCTGTTCTCGCTTCTCTCCTGGGATCCTCAGGTTGTTCATTTCAGTTCTTGCTCAGGGGCTTTTGGTCCCAGTTACTTGGATCTATTCGTAAGTAAGGATGGTGGTTCCTGGGCCTTTCTGCTGGAGTGGTGGGGGCTTCCTTCTATATTCTTTGGTCTAGGGAGGAGATCAGTGTGTTTGCAGTTGTGGTCCCTCCTTCCTCCTTCAGTTTTGGCTTTCAAGATCCTGTCTTTGCACTTGTTTCTATTTTCCCTGGATCCTTCCAGCTTCCTCATATTTCTCCTTGCTGTGCATAGGGATATCTTGGCCTATAGATATCCCCAGTAGTTTTTTTCCTCTTTTCAGGCTCAAGCGGAGGCTTCCCATTTTTTTCTTTGAGGACCCTGATGCCATTTCCTAGGTTGTCTCGTTGCTGATCCCTGGCCTGTATCCTAGTGCTGCTTGCTGATTTGCTCGTGTATCTGCTTGCTATCCCGCTACACCTTGGATTACATCTTGAGGCGTCCCTGGGCGAGGATCCTCTCCAGTTTTCTAAATTTTCCTACTTCAGGTTTTTGGGCAGGATTTCTAGTTGTAGGCTATTCTTGCTCTTCTTGCATGTAGGTCTAGAAATATGCATTGTATCCACCCCTGGGAGGATCCCATACTATTGTGTCCACCCCCGGGTGGATCCCAGATGGTTGTATCCACCCCTGGGAGGATCCCAGTCTGCCAACAATGGGAGGATGATACTTTGGTGAAGTGGGTCTCACTAATTAGTTCTAGAATTTGGTCTTTCTGTTGGATCAAGGGTTGTTTCTAGCCCTTTCCCTTTCAGTTTGTGTTTATTTTCATGTACTAAGGAGTTGCTTTAAATCTCGGTGCTACGACCCTTTTTGTTATAAGGTTTTGGGATCCTCTTAAAAAACCCAATTTGTATATAAAATTCTAGTTACTTATCAAAAATAAATAAATAAATAAATAATTCATATTTCTATCAATAATAATAATTATAATATTTATTTTAAATTATGATAATTTTAATTAATTTCAATTTATAATTATTTTTTATTATTTGTGAAAATGAATAAATTATTAGATTGTTTTTTTTTATTGTTACATTGTTGTCAGGTCCACAGTCCAAAAAATATGAAATATTAGTGCTATAATTTAGCATACAATAATATTATGATTCGATGTTATACCCATAGTATATCAATACAAAAATGACATCATAGTGCCACCTTAGCACAAGACTATGATTAAAATAATTGGAAAAAAGAATATGATTTTCGATGCTACCCTTCCGCTATGACAAATCTATGACCATGAAATATAATAATGAATATAGCTGGATATATCATTTCTATCATGTCATCTATGCCATACTTAAAAGTATTCTAGACTTCCAAGACATCCTCAACAAATGTGTATATAATTACTATCTTGTTCAAACCTATGCTTTTAATTAAAAAACCATTACTTGTCGAAGTGTAGATTAAGTTTCCAACACTCCCGTCAAGCAACACATTAATTTGAACACTTAGTTGAACAAAGAAACTAAGGTATCAATGCCTACCATACCATGAGAGATAGATGTCATAAGCTCCATTGATGAAACAGGAGGTAATTCAAATTCAATAATTAAAGCTCTAATCAATCTTAATAAGAATGGATATATATTTCAACTCTAAAGATCAATCATTTAATAGCATGGTCAATTTGAATTCAGTCCCAACCAAAACGTGGATAGTAGAAACATATCACCATTAGATAAAAATCCATCAATCAAACCAAAGGTAAACAAAAGTATATTATTAAACATGTATTCCAACAACCAAATCTATGTCCAAAAAATTAGTATCACATTGAAATCCTTGTTTATGCTCATAGTAAATCAAATCATCCTTGAACTAGCTCTAATAAGAAAAAATTACACTGTAGCATGCTCAATATATGCACTACACATTACCTTAGTAAATTAAAATTAACATTTATATACGTCCTCTCAAATACTTAGTATATAGGTCCTTGGGTAAACTAGAGATAATTTGTGAATTCAATTAGGACCCATCTCTTTCTACCCAAAATATTACTTTGAAGAGTTTAAGGATTTATATTAATTTCTTCTCCTTCTGTGTTAGTATCTGATAAGTAGATATATTTTTATTTTATATTTGAGCCACTTTATTTTCCATTACTTTTATGTTGTCTTACGAGGACTCATATATAAGTCTATTTATGTATCCCTTATTAATAGGACTTTGTTTATATATTTAAAAATTACACAAGACAAGAAGTGATTTCTAGATTTCCACTATTTACCCGAACAACTACATGTTAAATCAAGAGACTCATGGCATACTTGGGTCCCATGCCATTTGTATTTTCTGTCAAACTACCTTGAATATGAGAGGTGGTAGATGGGGTACCTTCACAAACAAGTTTTAATTGACTTAAGGTTATATTATGAATAATTAGTTTAAGAAAAAATCCTACAAGGAGGATGAGACTCTTCGTGGAAATTTCTCATACAATAACAACCTTTTATTGGTGACTTCTCCCAACACTTAATCACCTTGGGATAGGGATGTAGTTCATTGCATAATAGATCAAATTTATTCTATTAGAGCCTCCTTATAATAGAAGAGGTGGGTTAGGATCTAAGTTGTGGAAAAGTATGCGTTCTTGGTATTATATTTTATAATACTTTCTAGAAGCATTTTGAAGCATATCATTTACCACAAATCAGATATAAAAGAGTAAAAGAGAAAAATTAGAGAACAAATAAATGAGAAGATATTGATAAATGATAAGGAAGAGTTGGATGCCTTTAGGCACCCCACAATGTATCACTTCATATCACCACATTGATGTAATGGATTAGTAGTTGATGGGTACTTATTACATACACCTAATCTCTAATAACTACATGTCATATTAACCTTAAGTTGACATAATATAATGACTTTAAAGGTTAAATTACAACTTACAAGGTTAACCATACAAGTGGTTTAACCAATACCACTAGGACTAAGTACATAAAATTATGCCCATATGCTTACATAAAGAGTACATCACACACACCCATAGGCTTACATTAAGAGTACCTATAGGCTCACGTCATCATTATCGACCTTGGTGAGTAAAGTTAAATTATCGATATTCCAACACTCCCCCATACTATGAGATATGGACCAAGGAGAGAGCACATTAGAGATGGTAACATATTCTCCTCCATAATAAATACTTGAATGGAATAAAGAATCTTGGTCATGAACATTATCATCTACACTTATAAATGCATATAGACTAGGTTAAATCTTCCTCAAACATCAAGTTATAACTAGATCTTCTAAAAAATATTAAGCTTCATGTGAGAAGTTCATCAGCAAATAGTATAGAAATCACAATCTTCTATTAATCTAAGAAGCACATAGTTGTCGTATGTAGATAATTTATTGAATCGTCAAGTAATATGAATATGTCTTTGGATAACCAACCTCCATCATTTGTGAGGAACCCCTAGGAACAAGAATAATGTTCTACAATAATGTAACATGTTGAACTAATATCACAAATGTGTAAATCTCTAAAATTGCACAATTTTAAAAATCATGCGATCTAAAAGATGATCTAAAATACTTTTGTATGCAAAATTTATGGCCTTATGAATCTTGGGCCTAGTAGCAAGGACAAATTTGAAAAATAACTTAAAATATTAAAAGAATAATTGATAAATTAAGGCTTACCATATATCTTGAGCAATCTTTTGCTACAACATCCTTGCATGAACATGAAATGAATAGGTCCTTTTGTGATTGATTGATGTTCTTTGTACATATAAAATGAGAAATATATTTCCACATTGGCACAAAATTAGATAATTAAGAAAATAATGAATAGAAAGGTGTGGATGAGGTTCAAATTGATAAATCCAAGCTAGGGAGCATTATCAATTGGCTAGGTTAGTTGATCACCCCACTCACCATGGAATAGAAGGGATGTATCTACTCCTTCAAGTGGTAAAGGCACTAGGCACATGTAATACCTTTCTCCAATGCTAAAAATAATGTCATGGTGACTCAAACCAGTGCCTTCATAGGAGGAGTGATCCTAACACATATTTTTCCACTAATTCATAAACATTGTATGCTAGAACAAAATATCATGCTTGAGATAAGGGAATAAAATTATCACCAAAGGGATTTGAGCTCAATATGTCTTTCATATAAAAGCTAGTGCATCCAAGAAGGGAAAAAACACAACCTCCTCCTAGATGTTGAAATGATCAACCTTGCTTACAATAATACTCTAAAACCAAAAGATAACTTAAGAGTCAAACTAGAGACCCTTTGGTCTTAATTGGACTATCTTTGTCATGTTGTCCCACACAATTATAGGTACTAGTAAAACTTACATCTATCCTTGATTAAAAAGTGAGAAAGAGTATATGCCTTAACAATTTAAGGGACTTGAACCTATGATCATCTCAAAATATGATAAAAAATATTGTAATGACTAATACACCAATGCATGTCACTCAGAATATTTTGCTATTTAATTCATAGGAATAAACCTTTAGAGGGATCTATAGATTGTTTCTCATTTTAGGAGGAGAATAAAAAATCTTGAATAGAACCTCTAACCTTACCTCATAACAACTTGAATAGTTGTCCACTAAAAAACATACACTAGGGGTTTGAACCTCAAACCTATGACCTCCAAACCAATGTTTATCACCACTATCCCATTGGGTGTTGACAAAACATATGCCCAACAAGGGAATATAAGGTAATATAGTCAATAAAATAACAAAAAGAGATTCCAACAAAACATATTTTCCATTAGCATGCTATTGTGTGCAATTAGGGAAAAACTCTCGATCGCTTTATATCATGTTATGATTCTATAGGAAGAAAACAAAAAATAGACATAGGTGGGATTTGAAACCATGTTTTATTGATTAAGAGTCTTTAAAAATGATATGTTGGTTAGGTTAGCAAGAAATTTTAGTTGTCCTATCGATAATTCTATCTTTGAAGAATGAAACACAATGGAACAAACAAGGAAATAATGTCAATAATGTCAACAAGCTTTGAACCTACAACATTTTTTTCTAAAATCCTTAGAAAATTTTATATGCTAGGACATCATGCATATGGGATAGAAAATTGTGTGATGCCCCATAGAAACATTGTTTCTCTCCACTCAAAAAAAGAGACATCTTTGGCACATAATCAGTTGATGACCAAGTCTTGCAATTGAAATTAAAAAATATAAATTAATGTTTTTGAATTTTTATCTAAACATAGAATATGGTGTTTTTCTTTGTTTATTCCTTAATCCATTGATAAAAGAAACTTCCTTTTGCACAATTGAGTGATGTTGTCATATGCCTACTTTGATATCATGTCAAATATTACAATATTTTCAAAAACATGTCAAAGCATAGCATTCATTGCATATCAAATGCAAGAGTAAAAGAGAAAAATAAGAGAGCAAATAAACAAAGAAACAATTTAAATCAACAAAAAGGAAGACATGGGTGCCCTTAGGCACCCCACAACATGTCATTCATATCACACACTAATGTAATGGATCAATGGTTGGATTTATTTGTAGTAGATACCTAATCCCTAATAATTACATGTCATATTAACCTTAAGTCAACATCATATAATGACTTTAAAGATTAAATTACAACTTACAAGGTTAACCATACTGGTGGTTTAACCAATGTCGCTAGGGCTAAATACATAAAAATATGCTTATAGGCATACATAAAGAGTACATCACACACGTCTATAGGCTTACATATTTTTTGGCCATAGGCTTACATCATCACCATTGGCCTTAGCCCACAAGGTTAAATTACTTGTATTACAACATTTGGAGGATACCTTTTATTGGTAGTTATATGATGGTATCTATCTTACATGCATCATCATATGGATCGTCATAGTATTCTTAACAATATGTGTATAAGATCTACAACATCAACATTGGATTCACATAATTTTAAATATAATATTCAAAGATGGGATACTTGCAGACTATCCTTGAACATATATGAAAAAGTCTCCAAAAGTTCATGTAGCATATTCCCATGTCATGAATACTACTTTAAAGGAGTTACATTCCATAGCTACGCCATGGACCTTCACTTGGGGACTAGATCTTATAGATGAAACTAAATTTATCTCCTATAATGGATAAAATTGTACTATTATAATAAAGAATATTTTACCAAATGGATAGACATTGTGCCTATAAATATCCTCATAAATGTTATATAGTCCATAGTTAATCACAATTTATCACTAATATTTTGATATTATAATCATTATCGATGATACTTTGTCAAGAGAAAAGAGGTATAAAACCATGTATGGAGCTTTATATATTTCATAAATTTGTATTTAGTATTTTGGTACTCATTTAGTAGAACTATAATATTATATTTCAAGGTCTTGGATTCAATCCTAGTTTATCCATTTTGGCTAGGAAACATGCACATTGTATCTCAGAGATCATATGTATGTGTGTGTGATGCGTGAAGTTAAACTATCATATTTTAAAATATATACTATGTGAAAGGTATGTATTAAATTAAAATATTGACTACAAGTAGGATCAATAGTATAATTGATAGAGCACCTAATGTGATATTGTGGAAGTCCTTCGTTCAAATCCTACCCAATTCATTTTGGTAAGTTCTAAGTTAAACCCATTTATTCCATTTTTTAAAGGAAGGATGTACAACTTATTTGAATTCCAATATAAAAAGTATACCATTAGAAAGGTATACATCAATGTAACAACCCAAGTCTACTCACGTGGTTGTACCACATAAATTAGCCAAGCAATTTTTAGGATAATTTTTTTTTGTCTAAGTTTATTGTTTAACATAAAAGTGCTTCCATGTTCCAAGCCATTATGATTTATCCAAATATTCATTTAGATAAAATTTGATCAGTACGGGTATATCATACCACTTTTAAGTTTTAGGACTGCTGCAAATAGTCACCCAAGTGGATGAGATTGGTCAAATCTTGTGAAAGTTATAATTTTGTGGAATCGACTTGTCTCATTTAACTTTCTCTTATTTTGGCATGAGGGTCAAAACATGGCTAGGGTTATCCTCTATGGCTCATAACACCTAGAGGGTGGACACATACTCTCTCCATCCCTTAGCATAGTGAACATTGACTTAACCAATCGACTTGTTCAAACTTGATATGCAAAGGGGATTAACATACATATACCTAGTGTCTAGCTGATTATCCTACTACTCGAAGTCAACTAGAGCTATGTCATTACCCTGACACTGGACTTAGTCTCAAATGTCCACTTTGATTCACAATCATTTATCCCATACCAAATGTTATGGTAGAACTAGCTTCCACTATCATGCTAGCCCTCTTTAACCAGAGTGAAACACAAACATATCATTATACTCCTAGGCAACAACCTAGAGGTGACGTCCCATACCATCTCTCATTACTAATTCTGACAAGGTCACTTGATTCAAACTATTCTATCAAAAACCAATTGCTCTCGAGTCATGTTGAATGCTTACCTGCATCTCAACATCATTGGGTATCCATGTTTTATTTTCTTCACGAGGAATACATTAACCTTTCCTCATCATTGGATATCTTTTCTGCACGCTTAATAGGGTGATTGTTGTATTCAACTATCAAATCTACATGTTCTAGTCTTTGATAGTGCAAGGATCAGATACAACTTTTTGGAATGAATGCAAAGCTAAATGCATTTAACTATACTACTTTACATTGCACTCATTCATAACCACCCAACAACATTCCAGTGCTCTCTAAAATTTGTTTTACTTCTTAAAAACACAATATATTTCAAGTTCTCATGCAAGTCAACATGCACACTGTCGCTCACTCATTTATCCACATATTTTCAGATAAGAGCATCATCAACAGGTAGTGCACACAATTTTCTTTTTCCTAACAAACATGCCCTTCCGACCATACATATAAATATGTTTTAGTTTTCATTTTACTCAAATAGTAGGCAAGAATACAATTTCTAGCCATACATATAAATATGTTTCAGTTTTCATTTTACTTAAACAACAAGCAAGAATACAATTTCTAGCCATACATATAAATATGTTTCAGTTTTCATTTTACTTAGATAGCAGGTAAGAATACAGTCTCGTTCATTCAACAAGTAAACCAATCTTTTCAAGAACAAAAGAGAATCAATTTATTCTTTGAAAAATAAATCATAACTAAAGAAATAAAATACTCCAACCTGCAAGTTCTCTTGATCCAAACCAAACTTTGTATTTGTTACTATAAACACGCTTTTCCTCAACTCTTTTCTACCCACCCCAGTACAAAGGAAAATTACACAAAAATAAAAATCAAATATGTCTGATTCTTCATCCCCCAACATGCAAAACAAATATCGTTTCTTCCACACTCCACCACTCCCAAAACTTGGAGACTTTACCTTCCCATATTACATGCATTAAGCCAGCTAGGAGTAAAATTAAAATCACCATATAGTGCACACTCCCAGCCATCATGACAAAACCACCCAAATCCCATTTATTTTATTTTATATTACTTTATAATCATATGCACACACTCTAAGATCGTAAACCAATCATAAAGTTACCATTTTATTTAATTTAAAATATTTTATTCTATATCCATTAAAATTATCTATTTCTTTAATTTCCATTTCATAAAATAATAAACATGTGAATATTTTAATTTACCATATAATTTTGTAAAGAGTGGCTCCCATGTCCATAGCATTTTCATTGCCACCCAAAAACACATGTATGATTTATTTCACCTCAACATCAACCACTCATTTAAGTCAAAGCACATGCACAACACAAAACACTCACGATGCACCTATATGACATGCAATTTTGTGAGCTTCCATGTACTCACAAGCCAAATCATCACTTCCTTCTTACCTTTTCTATCGACCTTTTTTTGTTCATCGAAGGTAACCACCTGGTCCTACAAGCACAACCGCCATTAGTAGTATCACATTCTCGAAAAGCAAGTATTACTCATTAATTCATCTACTAACAATGATCGTGCGAGGAGGGTTGTTGCAATCAAGTCAAAATAAAAAACTTAAGTAGGTTTAGTAGCTTAGTTGGTGGAGTACACAACCATATATTTGGGAGATCCTATATTCAAATCCAATCTAGGCCATTTTGGCTAGCATACTTGCACAAAATATCATATAAAGATAATATATTATGCAAGTCTTAAATATAAAATTCTAAAATTCCTTAAAGTATTTTCTGAATTTGTTATATCATATTTGGCAACTATCCATATATCTTGTGACAATATTTAAACTTGGGTATTTTCCTTGAAATTCAATGTAACCACATTACTTTATGTTATTTGATAAAAATACCTTACATATTATAGCAAGTCTATTAGAAAATATTAAAAAATTGGAACTTAAATCTATCCTACTATATAAACTTGGATCTTTACCTTGAAATTCAATGTACTTAACCACATTCCTCTATGCTATTTGATAAATATGGCTTACATATTATTGCCAAGTCTATTAGGAATTATAAGAAAGATTAGAAATTAAATTTGTCCTACTATATGGGCCTATGCAATTAAAATTAGTCAATCCATATGGGAAAAATTATCTATGTTTATTGATTTGAAGCAGTTCTATCCTTGGAGGTTGATATATTTAGTCTTATAATTTTGTTTTTTTGTGTTTGAGAACAAGGGGTTGTACTCGAGTCCTTCATCCTTGACAAATCACAACTCTTTTCTTTAAAGCATGAGAGTTTACAATCAAATTCAATTCTCATCTCAAATAAATTACTATAAAAATCTTATAATATTACTATATCATTTTTATATAAATAAAAAATAAATTAAAATAATTAAAATTGAAAGTAGACAATGAAAAGATGCTTAGGATCATGCATGTGCATAAAGCCTATCAAACCAAAATAAGTAATTTTTAATAAGGAAGGTGATCTTGTCCTTAGGCTAGATATGGTCTAGCAAGTTTTATTTTAATTTGATTGACTCTTTAAATTGAAGATGATTCTGGCAATGGTTCCTCTTAAATATATGCATTGTAAGATTTTAACTTTAATGTTTTTCAATGATATTTATTTTAATAAATATTATATTTAGAACCATTCTCCCTTAATCATTAAGGACTATGAGACAATTTTCCTTTCCAAAAACTATCCATTTGTTTACTTATGGATTAAAGTACTTATATCTTTGTCATATTCATCGTAAACTTCATACATTTTTATAAGGGCTCATTCAACTTTTTGTTTCCTAATCAGAATAGGTACTGACAACAAATACTTCTTAAACCACCAGTTCAAAGGCAAGAAAGAGATAAACCACCTTTTAACAAATTTCACAAATCCTACATCACCATTCTTTTTATAAGGCCAATAAATTTCACAATTCCTACATCACCATTCTTTTTATAAGGCCAATAAATTTCACAATTCCTACATCACCATTCTTTTTATAAGGCCTATTCTGTGTAGTGTGATACTGCATCGGCCTTAGTTTTGTAGTTGCAAAATGTATCTTGTTGATATGAGAACATTTAGGGAAAAGAAAATGTTTTTTTAGCTTTTTCATATCTATTATTGTTTGCTGGAAAGACATAAATTGAAGGGGATATGCGTTTTTTAGCTTTTTCATATCCCTCTTCTTGCTGAGTTTTGCCACCCAATGGTCATCGGATTGACAAGGAGGTACCCTTAGGAATGATTTCTAGCAGAGAGGCCATTGTTGATGCAGAGCAGTATATTCTGGAGCTTGATGAATGGAAACCCATAACGAACATGCCCAGGAAGACGTATAGTTGTTTGTATGTTGCTGTCAAGGGGAATTTCTATGTTATTGGTGGACTCAAGTTTGGTAATATGAATTGACTGTGCAACCTTATTATGGATTCTATGAATTCATTTGATCCAAAAACGAATACTCGGCTCAAAACCAAGCCATTGCCTTTAAAGGTTACGTGTGGATT
Source organism: Wollemia nobilis (assembly GCA_028583015.1). Classification (NCBI taxonomy): domain Eukaryota; kingdom Viridiplantae; phylum Streptophyta; class Pinopsida; order Araucariales; family Araucariaceae; genus Wollemia; species Wollemia nobilis. The sequence goes on from JAQPPZ010016997.1 coordinate 1,238,058, forward strand.
AGTAAGTGCAGATGTGGTTGGTTGGGCACTTATCAAAAAGAGAGTTAAGTTCAAATCTTGGGGGAAGCCAACCCTTTGCAAAGTAGTAGTCTGATCTGAATTCCTGAATGTAAAAAATAACTGTAACTATAATCGATTCCTTATGTATAGGTGGTTATCTTACCAAACCATTGAGTATAGGTGGTTGCGTCATTGCGTGCACAATAATTAAAACTTTTATATGTTGTCTAGCCGGGTGGTGGAGTTGTCCTTCTAGAAATATGTTAGGGACAACTATTCTTGGACTAGGGTTAAGCCCCCTCCTATGCCATCACCTTTGAGGACGAACAGTGTCATCAAGTTTGGTTGTGTTACAATAGGGACTTCAGTTTATATTATCAAGTAGGAGGGACCATTGATGATCTGTTGACGAAAAGAAGACGGAGTGAGAAAAGGTCTGGTTCCCATTTTTTATATAAAATTGTAGGAATGGCAACTGGGGGCTGACTTGCTCTATACAAGAAATGGGACAGCTCAGCTTGTGCAGTTGTTGAATGCTGAAAATTAATTAATTTTTTTTAATTGCATACCAGAGCTAATTGTCTTCCATGGATTTTTTTCAAAGGATTTTGAAATTTGAGGTTAGCTAGGTTAAAAATATATATAAAATAAAATGGAAAAGGGAAAGTACACAGTTTTTTGAGAACAAAATATGGTCCGAGTTGGAGTTTATGAAGCATTTTTTCTAACTAACAATGTGTAAGATGTAAGAGAATCAAAACAAAATTGAAAATCTTTTTAGAGGTCGAAAGAAGAGAAGGGATATGGCTTTTAGCTTTTCATATCCCATTATTGTTTCTTATTGCTGGAAAGGCATAGTTTGGAAGTATGGCTCTTAGTTTTAAGGACTAGGAAGGACCAATAAGAGCTGATAAGGAGGCGGCAACGGACTGGCAAAGAGTTGGCCAGGGCAGTAAGAGAAGTTTTAGTTTTTTTTTTTAATTTTAAATAGAGAAATGCAAGAACTTGTTGTGCTAACGTTATGGTTTTTCATTTGTTGTTATATATTTGGGCTGCTAGATTAGACTCCTTTCTATGAACTACATCCCTTATTAATACTGAATTTTTGATGAAATGAGTCAAATACTTTTTCTGCCGTTTTCTTGAACTTTTTTTATGAATGAGAATTTTATTGATGAAATGAATCAAATAGTTTTTCTACCGTTTTCTCGTACTTTTTTATGAATGAGAATTTTATTGCTTAAGATAGAGAATTTTATTGTTTATCCTATGAATTAAAAAATATATCTATAATAAATTATATTTAAAATATATTTATTTTTATATTAAAAAAATTATAATTTTAAATTATAATAACAATATTAATTTAAGAGGTCCAAGGTGTACACCAATTGGTTCAACCAAACCTGGTAAGGGAGTGGAGGTTCAAGATTCAAATTTTAAGTCTTGTCGGACTGAAACGAATCAAATACTTTTTCTGCCTCGTACTTTTTATGAATGAGAATTTTATTGCTTAAGATTAAGAATTTTATTGTTTATCCTATGAATTAAAAAATATATCTATAATAAATTACATTCAAAATATATTTATTTTTATATTAAAAAAATTATAATTTTAAATTATAATAACAATATTAATTTAAGAGGTCCAAGGTGTACACCAATTGGTTCAACCAAACCTGGTAAGGGAGTGGAGGTTCCAGGTTCAAATTTTGGGTCTTGTCGGACTGAAACGCTTGTTTCTTTTCTAATGCTTTCAAAGACGTAAAAGGTTTAAAATGATTGTGGCATGGTGGTTATAAGGGCGGACTGCACAAAGATATGTGTAACGGCTTTCGGGGCGGACAACATATAGAATACTGTGGCGATCATAAAAACTGGACAGCCTACCTATATTTGTGGTGGCTACCGATTCCACCATGTAAATTAAAAAAAAAAAAAACAATATTAATTTAAAGGGTCCAACCGTGTGTGAGGGGTGGGTGTGTGGTGGCTTTGTGTTAAATTTCCTATTGATAAGTATAGCTCTCAACTTTAGGAGGGGTCATGGTTTAGGAGGAGATTGCTCAACCCTCATAAGAAATTTCTCACAATAACCAAATCCAAAAAAATTATTAATTTAAATATATAATCAAATAATTTTAATAAATTATTATTAAAATTTAAATTTCATTAAATTAAAAAAAAAATCATTTTTATTTTTAATTTAAAATTTTATTAATTTTAAATAAAACTCAAAAATGCAATCATTTGCCCAAAAACTAATTAAATTGAATTAATACAAAATTATGATGGGAGAATGAAGTTTAAAGAGATGTAACCATTGCTTAACATGGTTGGTACCTTTATAATTATATATTTAAGTGTTATAAAAATATTAAAATTAAAAAAATTATGTATGTAAAGTATTATAGTGGTTTTTTTAAATTTAAATTAAAATTATATATATTTTAAATTAAAAAATAAAATTATATTTAAATTTTTATTTAATAATATATTTATTTACAAATAAAAAATATTAATAAATAATAATCTTAATATACATTCATATTTTTTCTAAGTAGACAATAAAGAGAATAATGGATTAAGGATGAATAAGATAGTAGTTAGTTATTTAATTAGTTATTATAAGAGAATTTTGTAAGATTTCGTTAAAGTGAGAATTTTTTATTACCAATAGTTAAGGTTAAGTATACTTTTTATACATATCCGTTGTGGGGATTGAATTCGGGTCACATCACCGATAATGTAAGTGGCATCCTTGCCGGTAGACCACATTATGCGGATAAGGTTAAGTATTTTTATCTTATCATAACTTTTTATATTATAAAAAATTTAACACAATCACATACATCGAAGAATTTAATGCACTACAATTTAAATCTGAAATATTAAGAATGAATGAAAGATTTTAATTACGCCTGCGAGACCCAAATATGGTCTATGGGACCTCAAATATGGAAGTACAATTACTCAAATCATATCATATGATCTTTAATATCTTTGAGAAGGTTGTTCCTTCTCCTGTTGATTTGTGTTAGCAATTCCCAACTTTTTTTATTTTACTGTCTTCAAATAAATCTGCCATAAACCCGTTCCCAAGTGTTTCTTTGTATTTGTCATGAATATCTGAAAAACTCGAGCATTTATAAATGAAATGTTCCTCTGTCTCTATTGCCCCTGTGCTGCATAGAGTACATATCCTTTCTTCCCATTGTTCTTTGGGCATTGTCCATCTCCCTGTTTCACATCTAAGCCTATGACAGCTAGTCCTTACCTGAGCGATGAGTATTCTTTCCTTCCACTTGATTTCAGCGCCTATATATGTTTTTTCCTTGTGGCCATACGTTGGGTTAAAATTTGCAATATAATATTGTATTTTCCTGCTTGCATTTTTCCACATTCCACTTCTGAACTTTTCATTCACATAATTTTTTGTCTTTGTTGAAATTTGGGCATTCATTTATGTTGATTTCCCAGTGTTTCATCCATTTCTAATTTTGTTTCATCCATGTATTCTTTAGCCTATGCAACTCTTCATCCCTAGCTGCCCTAGGCCATCTATCACCTTTCATGTTTTCTATTTTTTTCAAGTAACATAACAGCTTGGTCATAGCAATTGCTTCTAAAGGCAACATTCCAGTTTTAGCTAGAATAATTTCATAAGGGGTTGTGGCCTTAATTTTGAGAAAATTTGTGATTAGATATTTTTGAATCTTTTTTATTTACCTCCATTTTGCATTTGTTGTGCCACTAGCCCACACCTCGCAACCATACAACAAAACCGGTGTAACAAGTAGGCCAAATAAGACCTTGGTGGTCTTCCAGTCCCACAAATCGGCATTCCTACACCTGTTTTGAAGTGCATATAGTGCTCTCCAACCACTTTGAGTTATTTTCGTCCTACATGTATTCCAATTAATTTTGTCATGACAGTATATGCCTAGGTATTTGTATTCTACTACTACATCAAGTGGTTCTCCTGCAAACTGAAATTCGAGTTGTTGCTTCTTCTTTTTCTTGAAAAAATCATAATTTTTGTTTTTCTCGTGTTTACCTGCATTCCAACTTATTTACAAAAGATTTCTAGAGCTTGAAGGTGATCTTCTAGATCTTTGGCTGTTTTGGCGACAAGAATTACATCATCTGCTTACATGAAGAGTTTTACCACATATTTGGCTAAATGCACATCCTCTCCCCCAAATTTGTTTATCCATTCTTCTAACTTATCAATGTACAACCCAAATAAGGTCGGAGATAGAGGGTAACCTTGTTTGACACCTATGTCACTACCAAAATATTTAGATAACCCTTCATGTGTTCTGATTCTAGCTTTTACATGGTCATATAGTCTGTGACCTGCTTCCATGGAGTAATTTGAACCTCTAGCTCTTTCATTCTGCTCCATAGTCTACAAAACAAAGCCTCCTCTTTTTTATCCCATATTGTTTTCACTATGTGTTTGAACGTGATACATTGATCAATAGTTGAGTGCTTGGGACTAAAACCTGCTTGCCCCTTTGCTCTCTTTCCCTTTTCTCCTGCCCATATGCTGATCCTACGCTCTATCATACTCCCAAACAACTTTGCAAAGAGAGGGTTGATCATGATAGTTCGATAGTTTGAGGGATTATTTACATCTCCACTTTTAAACAAAGGAATGGTCAAACTAGTTGTCCACTTAGTAGGGGAGCCATTTTGTATGACCTCATTGAAAATTTCTTTGATCTGCGATGCCAGGATATCTACCTCCCATTTTATATGCTCTGCTCGAAGATTGTCTATGTCACGAGCTTTACCAGTTGCTAAATTTTGTATCCCTTGAATAATGTCTTCAATTGTGAAAAGTTCTTTCTTGACAATGATAGTAGGGGGTGTCTCCTACTGGTTACTACGTTGATATAATTGTTTTGAATACTCCAACCATTGATTAACTGTTATGTTATTTTTAGTTTGCATCCTTTTCACGCTTAGTTCCTTCCAAAATTTCTTTGGTTCATGCTTCCCTAAGTAAATCAATTCTTTCCTCTTGTTCTAGTGTATTCTTCTTTTTTTGCCCTTACCAGTTTTTCATATGCTTTTTTTTTTGCTCTTGTTTTACCTAACCAGTTTCATAAAAACAGAAAACATGAAAGATGACAAGTGTTTTAAATATCTTCCAAAACATCATAAAAACACCTAACCCACCTCTTTGTATAAAACTTATTCAAAAAAATTACAAGCTGGCAAGAATATTCCAGATAAGCTTAAGTAAATTTTTCTAAAGAAAATGTAATGAAAATTTTAATGTTGTGCTCTGTTTTTTCAAAGGAAAGGCAGCTTATATATAAAAAAACACCGTCTTAAACTAATTTATTTTATTAAATAATATGATTTTAATTTATTAGTAGATATTGAGTTTAAAGATAATATATAATTTTTAAGATATTATAATTTTTTAATAGGTATTAAGATATTATAATTTTATTATATAATTTTGTTATAATATAGATGGAGTTTATTTTAATTTTATATAAGCAAATTAAAAATAATAATAATTTAATATGTATATTTCTTCTTCTACATAAAATGTAAAATAGTTTTTAACAAACCCACGTGATGTAGGTGAGTTGGAGAGGGTAGGGCAATCCTCCAAGAGATTTCTTTGGTTCGAATCTCCACTTATCAAAAGCACATCGAGTACCCAAAATCCAGTTGATAATGTTGGTGAATTCAGGGTCGGGTGCGACTCCCGAGTGATTTTGATGGTGTAGAATCCCCTGGTCGTGGTTTCGCAAGGGATTTTTCACTAAATTAAAAAAAAAAAAAATTATTGTGTAAAACTTCTTATACACATCCACCATAGGGATTGAACCCGAGTCACGTCACCGATAATGCAAGTGGCATCCTTGTGATTGATATGATAATAAAAAGAATCCCCTGGTCATGGTTTCTCAGACCAAGGCGGCCCCACAAGAGATTTTTTTCTAAGGCTTAAAAATATTTAATGAAAAAGAATAAATATTCTTAATATGATAATAAACGTATCAAATGTAGTTGTAAGGGTTTTAGTCTTTCTAAGAGGTCCAAGGGTTCAAATTGGAACATTTTTCATAAAAACCTGCACAAATTTATTGAAAAAATAATTAAAAGTATAATGATTTTTTTAATTAATATTTAAAAAAAAAATTAAGTGTGAGGGATGGGTGTGTATGGTTATGTGTTTGGTTTCTATTAATAAGTTCAGATATCACTTTAGGGGTGGGTGTGTGTATGGTTGTGTGTTTAGTTTCTATTAATAAGTTTAGATCTCACTCTAGTTTCTCACAATGACCTAATCAAAAAAGTATTAATATGTATATATAGTACTTTATTATATTATTATAAATATAAATTGATAAAAATTATGATTTATGTAATGTCTTTATATACATATTTTAATATTATAAGAATATTTTGGTTTATTTTTAATAAAAATATTTTTAATTAATTAAATTAAAATTTAATATTTTTAATACATGAGGGAATCTTTTAATTTAATATTTAATTATTATTTTTTAATTTGCTTATATATTTTTAAATATTTGGAATTGTAGAGGTTACCCTTGGAGAAGAGGACCCAGGTTAGGGCCCATTGATGCGATAGAGATATAATCATCCGGATGGAAACACATGAGCATGATGGATGTAGGACTCCAGACTTTGTGGGATACAACAAAATAGTAATTTGCAATAAATCAGCGGAAAATGGTAAGGGGCATGGGAGTATTATGATTTTAATGAAAGAGGAGTGGGATAGGGTCATTAAAACTGAAAAACAAGATGAAAACAAACAGTACATTTGGATAAAAATCCTAGAAAATAAGTCAGTTATTAGCATAGCAGTATGTTATTTTGCTACAGAGAATTCTAAATTCTCTAAGAAACATGACCTTAACAGAGAAGACCCATACTCCTCCCTAAAAAGAGATATTTTGACATATAGTAAGTTGGAGGAAATTATATTAATTGGATACTTCAATGCAAGGACAACCAATAAGCAAGCCAACATTCTAGTAGGTAACAAAGATATTGAGATTAATCCTCTTTGGATGCTAGAAGAGGAAAATCAATAGTGGACGAAGACTTTAGAAGATGAGCATGGGACTATCACGCAATATGGAGAAAAGTTGTTAGGCCTTTGCAACATACATATCTTGGTTATTTGCAATGGGATGAAAAGTTAGAAGGAAAGTATACATGCAAAACATATAAGGGACAAATTGTAATAGACTATGTTATATTTTCACAAAACTGCATACCAAAAATAGAGAAGCTAGAAGTGGAAGATTCCCCAGTGGAACTTAAGTTAGATCACAACCCAATTGTTATGAAACTTCAAATGCAAGGAGACAAACCAAGGTTAAAACACATGCAAGGCAATCAAAAAAACTTCCTCACAAGGAAAACATTCTCTTAACAGAAGAAAATCGACAGAGTTTCAGGGCAACATTGAATAACAAGTTACAGGAAAGGGAAAGAAAGGGACTACCTCACAGTAATAGAGATTACACTAAAAGTGAATGGTTAATGCACGTTATCCAAGTAGCTCTAAAAAAATGCAAGAGAGCTAAGCCTAGAAAGAAAGAAAGAAATAGCTTCCCAACTAACCCGTGGTTTGATGAAGATTGCAAGGAAGCACAAAGATTACTAACAGAACCAATGAGTAAAACAAGAGCAAACAAAAAAGTGTATGAGAAACTGGTAAGGGCAAAAAAATAAGAATACACTAGAACAAGGAGGAAAGAACAAATTTACTTAGATAAGCATGAACCAAAGAAATTTTAGAAGGAACTAAGTGTGAAAAATATGTAAACTAAAAATAACATAACAGGTAGTCAGTGGTTGGAGTATTCAAAATAATTGCATGAGTGTAGTAACCAGTAGGAGACACCCCCTACTATCATTGTCAAGAAAGAACTTTTCACAAATGAAGATATTATTCAAGCGATAAAAAAGTTAGTAACTGGTAAAGCCTGTGACATAGACAATCTACAAGCAAAGCATATAAAATGGGGGTAGATATTCTTGCACTGTAGATCAAAGATATTTTCAATGAGGTCATACAAAATGGTTTCCCTACATAATGGACAACTAGCTTGATCATTCCTTTGTTTAAAAGAGGAGATGTACATAATCCCTCAAACTATCAAACTATTATGATCAGCCGTCTCTTCACAAAGCTATTTGGGAGTATGATAGAGTGTAGGATCAACAAATGGGAAAAATAAAAGGGAAAGAAAGAAAAGGGGCAAACGGGTTTTAGGCCTAAGCACTCAAATATTGATCACTGTATCATGCTTAGATACATAGTGGAAAAATATGGGATAAAAGGAGGCCTTTTGTTGTTTTGTAGACTTTAAAAAGGTATTTGACACAGTTCCAAGGAAAACATTATGGAGCAGAATGGAAGAGCTCGAGGTTCCAATTCACTACATGGCAGTAGTGCACAAATTATATGAGCATGTAAAGGCTAGAATCAAAATGCAGGAAGGCTTATCTGAATTTCTTAGGAGTGACATAGGCATCAAACAAGGTTGCCCTCTATCTCCGACATTATTTGGGTTGTACATTGACAAGTTAGAAGAATGGATAAACAAATTTGGGGGAGAGGGTGTCAAATATGTGGTAAAACTCCTCATGTATGTAGATGATGTAATTCTTGTGGTCGAAATAGCTAAATATTTAGAATATCACCTTCAGGCTCTAGAACTCTTTTGTAATGAAGTTCGGATGTAGGTTAACACGAGAAAAAAAAAATCATGATTTTTTTAGCAAAAAAGAAGTAACATCTCGAATTTTAGCTTGCAGGAGAACCTCTTGAGGCAGTGGTAGAATACAAATACCTAGGTATATACTTTCATGACAAACTCAATTGGAATATATGTAGGATGAAAATAACTCTAAGTGGTTGGAGAGCACTATATGCACTTCAAAATCGGTGTAGGAATGTCGAGTTGTGGGACTGGAAGACCACCAAGGTCTTATTTGGTCTACTTGTCACATCGATTGTGTTGTATGGTTGCGAGGTGTGGGCCAATGGCACGACAAAAACAAAATGGAGGCAAATAGAAAGGATTCAAAAACGTCTAATTACAAAAAAAAATTAGAATTAAGACCACATTCCCTTATGAAATTATTCTAGATGAAACTGGAATGTTCCCTTTAAAGGCAATTGCTATGACCAAGCTGTTATGTTGAAAAAATGGAAAACATGGAAAAAAATATGGCTTAGGGCAGTTAGGTATGAAGACCTACATAGGCAGAAGTACACATGGATGAAACAAAATCAAAAATGGATGAAACGTTGGGAAATCAACATAAATGAATGTCCAAATTTCAATAAAGACAAAAAACTTGATGAATGAAAATTTTAGAAGTGGAATGTGGAAATATGCAAGCAAGAAAAGAAATACTATATTACAAAGTTTAACCCAGTGTATGACCACAAGGAAAAAGCATATATAGGTGCTGAAATTAAGTGGAGGGAAAAAATCCTCATTGCTCAGATAAGGACTAGTTCTCATAGGCTTAGATGTGAAACAAGGAGATGGAAAATTCCCAAGAAACAATGGGAAGAAATGATATGTACTCTATGCAACACAGGGGCAATAGAGACAGAGGAACATTTCATATATGAATTCCCAAGTTCTTTGAACATCCGTGGCAAATACAATCTATGACAGAGTTATTTGAAGACAGTAAAATAAAAAAAGTTGAGGAGTTTCTAACCCAAATCAGTAGGAGAAGGAACAACATTCTCAAGGATATTACTGTTCATATGATTTGAATAACTGTGTTTCCATATTTAGAGGTCCAATAAACCATGTTTTGGGTCTAGCAGACGTAATTAAAATCTTTCATTTCATTTCATTCAATCATCAACATCATTAAAATAATCAAATGAGACACTCAATCTCTCTCTCTATCTATCTATATATATTTCAAATGAGACACTCAATCTGTATATTAATGTTATATATATGTTGTTGATAAATCTAGTCATGGTTAATAAGTCCCTTTTGTAGTGTATGTCTCTTAAAATAATGTTCACAAGAGGATTTCTAAATTTTGAAAGAATATATATATACAAGTTTATGTAATAATAATGAAAAGTAAGTACATTTCAAAAAAATAATAATTAAAAATTTTAAATTTTATAAAATTATTATCTATTAATTTAAAATATTAATTTGATTATTATTTTTTTAAATTTTATTTTAAAGGATTAATTGATAATTTTTTTAAACATTCATATTTCATATTGTAAATGATTTTATGTTTATTTCTTAAATATGTTAGATTTATATGTCATTTAAATTTGCATTTGAATACAAGTATGTCAATAAGTTTCAGAAGTGGATTTGTAAAAAGTATTAGTGAAAAACTAATTTCTGTATGTTAAAGCATATATCAATACAAAACAATTTTTTAAAACCCTTGGATGAAGTAAGCTATTATGTTTAAAAACCTTAAATATAACTAGGGTTTTTGTTGGCATTTAACCCTCAACCTTGGACGGCAGGCTTGGATGGTAGGCTTGGACGACAGGTTGTGGACGACAGGCGGCAAAGGAATGTGATAGAACCCAATTAAAACAATCCTACTCTCCCCTTAAACCTCTCACCTTAATTTTCTCTCCTAATATCTAAGTTGTTATTTCCTAAGGTATTTAAGCATTGTATTTCCATTATTGAAGTTAATGAGAATTTCGGTTCACACTTTGGTATCAGAGCTAGGATTAGGGGTTATTTTTTGAGTTGGCATTTGTCTCGAGAGGAGGGCCCATAGGCATGCATACCGAGGAACAGCCTCAAGCACGCACCTCGAGGAGCCCCCATAGGCACGCGATTCGAGAGGCCCACAGAAGAGCCGAAGCCCCAATATTGGATGAACGTGGTTTGAGAGGCCCGTAGAGGAGCCAAAGCCTCAGGATCGAATGGACTAGACACATGGTGTCATCATAGAACATGGATCAATTGACTGGATGCAGTTGACTAGGTGCACGTGTATCGAGATAGTGCTGAGAAGGAGGACACATGGCACGCTAATGCAGTAGGGACACGTGGCACACTGATGTAGCAGGGACATGTGTAACAAGGAAACAGGGTGACGTGGCGAAGGTTGATTGGATATCTCATTGGCAAAAGGAGGTATTCGATTACCCAAAGGCAATCGAAGTACCAAGTGAGTGTTGAGAGTTTTAAACATCTCAACGAGCGCCCGCCTGGTGAATGTGGGACAAATATCCCATATTTTTTTTGTTCCACTTCGAAGCAGGCGACTATAAAGAGGATATACTCCTCTTTCCTTCATGTCGAGTTGTTGTAGCCCGACTGGCTCAAGGAGCCTTCCTGAAGACTCTGCTCTCTGCCTGGTCGTGAGTTCGAATCTTTGTGAGGTAAAAAAAGATAAAGTTTTTTTATTTTTATTTTTTAGTGCCCACTATGGACAGAAGGATAAAGGGAAAATGTGTTCCCTTTGGTACCCGAAGGCACCGTAGCCCGACTGGCAGTGCAAGCCAGTCTTAGGGCGCTCGTCCACGATCGAGCACGGATCGAGTCCCGTCGGGGCTCTATTTTTTGAAGAAGGTGTGCGATAAAGAAAGAAAAAGGTAAATTTTTTTTTAGCATTATTTTTTTTAATGTTTTAATTTAATTTTTTAATTAAAAATTCATTTCCTTATTATTGTTTTAAAAAATAAAAATTAATTAAGGAATTGTTTTTTGATTAAAATTAAATTTTTTCATTAAAATTAATACACTTGCTTTAAAAAAAAAAAACTTAAACCTTTTTTTAAGATCAAAATATTTCATCAAAAAGGAAATTTTTATGGTAATTTTCACCATTGCCTAAGAGGCAATTTTTGTAAGTGATTTTTGCATCATTACCTGAATAGCAATCTTTGCAGTAAAAAGGGGACATTTCCTAAGAGGAAATTATTGTAAAAGCCTAAGAGGCTTGAAGGGTGAAAATTTTTGTAATAGCCTAAGAGGCTTTAAGGGGGGATAATTTTTGCATCTAAGGAAAGAATTTTGTAATCATTCATGATAAGGTCTACTGGATGCTATCATGCCCTTTGTTCTCTTTTAGTAAGAGAAAACCCCGAATCCTTTGATGAAAAAGTTTGAACGTATGGATTGAATATTGTATTCAATCAACTACAAAATGCTGTAATAGCCCATCAAAGAGCACCAGATGCAGGATATGATGCTGATTCAGAAGACAATTCCTTTGGTAGCAGATTTGAGGAGTCAGAATCTATAGGAGTTGCACCACAGGAGCCAGAGAATACTCATCTCAGTGATAGTGACTCAGTTGAAATACTGGAGCCAGAACCGTATTCACCCGAAATCATTCTTATCAGTGACGATGGTGATTCAGTTGCTGACAACTTTGTCAATCCAGTGATAGGAGAACCTCAGCAGGTAGAACAGGATATCTACGAGAGAGTAGATCAAGTTAGATTTGATTTAAATCTGTAACTTTTTCTTTTGAAAAGCAGAGTGCTTTGATTGTAATTGAGAAATAAAAGTGTGTTTCTAGTTTATTTCCAATAGCTATGGCATCCAATAATAATCTACCCATTCCAAAATTTAATGGGTTCGATTATGAGTATTGGTCCATCAAGATGAGGACCTTACTCATAGGCAAGGGACTATGGGACATAGTAGAAGAAGGTTACATAGAACCTACATATTGGACTACGTTGAGTGCAGCCGATAAGAAGACAAAGAAAGAAGCACAAAAGAGCAATTCCTCTGCTCTCTATCATCTCCAAGCAGCATTGGAGAAAAGTATCTTTCCCAGAATTACCTCTTGTTTAACTGCCCAAGATGCATGGAAAGCCTTGAAAGAAGGTTTCCAAGGAAGCGATCAGGTGAAGCAAGTAAGGCTTCAGACCCTGAAACGAGATTTTGAGAATCTCAAAATGAATGAAGATGAGAAAGTTGGAGACTACTGCGTAAGAGTCAAAGCAGTTGTCAACAAGATGCAAACTCTTGGCGAAGAAGTCAAACCTGAAGCGGTTGTGAAGAAAGTGTTGAGAACACTTCTTCAAAAATGGAATCACATTGCTATCATCATTGAAGAATCAAAAGACCTTTCCACTCTAACTTTTGATGCATTAATCGGTTCATTAATGTCTCATGAAGAGAGATTACAAGGATCTCCTTCAACAAGCTATGGAGGCGATGATAAAGCCTTCTCATCCAATGAGGGTGCAGGAAGAGGACAAGGAAGAGGCCAAGGCAGAGGACAAAGAAGAGGAAGAGGCAGAAGCAGCCCAAGAGGAGGAAATCCAAGCAGAGGTGGCAATCAAAACAGAGGTAGCAATCAAGGCAGAGGTGGAAATCAAGGTCGAAATGGCAATCAAGGAAGAGGAGGTGACAAAAAGAAAGCTTGTTTCAATTGTGGCAAGCCCGGTCATTTTGCTCGAGACTGTTGGTCCAAGACTTCTCAAGGAGGCAGCGGTCAATATGGCAACTATGGTGAAGAAGAAGGAACATCAAATCTATTTCTTTCTTATGGAAAATCAGATCAAAATCTGAATGACACTTGGATTTTGGATACTGGTTGTTCCAATCATATGAGTGGCAAAGAAGAGCTCTTTGCTACAATGGATTCCACCTATAAATCTCGAATCAAGTTGGGAGATGATAAAGCTTTGCAAGTTGAAGGTATTGGAGCCATGGAGGTTCCAACAAAAGAAGGCATCAAAAAGGTAAATGACATCTACTACACCCCCAAACTCCAACATAATTTGCTTAGTGTTGGACAAATGATGGAGAAAAATTACAGACTTGTTTTTGATGAAGGCAAATGTGTAATTTTTGATAAGAACAATTGTAATAGAGTCATTACACAAGTACCTATGACCAAGAATAGGTTATTTCCCCTTAAGTTTGGGGAACCAGGGGGAGCTCAACTTGCAAGTATTGCTATAGAAAATCCAAGTGTGCTTTGGCACTTGAGATATGGTCACCTAAATTCTGCTAGCTTGAAATTGTTAACTTCTCAAGCTATGGTATGTGGACTTCCCAAAATTGATGAACACAAGGAGGTCTATGAAGGATGTGCTTTGGGAAAGCACTCAAGATCCAAGTTCCCAAAAGGACAAGCATGGAGGGCCAGCCATCCACTTCAATTAGTGCATTCGGACATTTGTGGTCCAATGCAGACAAAAAGCATAGGTAATAATTCCTATTTTCTCACTTTTATAGATGATTTCTCTAGGATGTGTTGGATCTATTTCTTGAAAACCAAAGATGAAGCTTTTGATTGCTTCATAGATTTCAAGAATAATGTAGAGAAACAAAGTGAGTTCATTGTAAAATGTCTAAGGACAGATCGAGGAGGAGAGTACTCTTCAAAGGCATTTCTAAAATATTGTAAAGAATGTGGGATAAAGAGGCAATTCACCACTGCCTATACTCCACAACAGAATGGTGTGGCGGAAAGAAAGAACCGCACCATAGTAGAAATGGCCAGATCGATGCTTCAAACTAAGCATCTCAGTAACATGTATTGGGCCGATGTTGTTAGAACCAGTGTTTACATTCTAAATAGGAGTCCTACTTCTAGTTTGGATGGGATCACTCCTTACGAAGGGTGGTATGGCAAAAAGCCGAATGTAAAACATTTCAAGGTTTTTGGTTCTTTAGCATATGCACACATTCCTGATGAAAAAGAAAGAAACTTGACCCCAAGAGTCAAGCATGTATTTTTGTAGGATATTGTGAGTCTACCAAAGCATATAGGCTCTACAATCCAAAAACGCATAAAATTGTACTTTCCAAGGATGTGATTTTTGATGAAGGGGGAGAATGGGGTCATAAAAAAGTTTTTGTTGATGATGAATCCCATGATGCAAGTTCTTCTCAAGTACAGCAAGTGCAGCAAATGCAGCCCAAAAATAGCAAAGGAACTCCTCCAAGCCCAAGTATGAGTACTACATCGAGTACATCAACAGCTACTCCAAGTCCTTCTCCACAAATATCAGTAAGTTCTTCACCTATGGATATTGATTCTCCATCAAGAGGTAAAATAACACTACAACATCATCCATATTTTCAAATGTTGGATAAGAATTTCCAGAAAAGATACACTAGAAGTCAGGCTAGTGAAATGAATGCAGTTTTACAAAAACTTGAAAATCTGCATATGTATGGAGATGATGACTCCAATGATCCTAAAGGAGATGTAGTTAATTATGCTTTAATGTCTAGTGCACAGCTAGAGCCATCTAGCTATGAGAAAGCATGCACTCATAATGTATGGCAACAAGCCATGGAAGAGGAAATCACCTCTATAAAAAAGAATGATACTTGGGAGCTAGTGAAGCTTCCAAAGGGAAAAAAATGTGTTGGATGTAAATGGGTCTACAAGACCAAATTCAATGTTGATGGAAGCATTGAAAGACACAAGGCAAGACTTGTAGCAAAAGGATTCACTCAGAAATATGGCATTGATTATGAGGAGACCTTTGCTCCTGTTGCTAGACAGGAAACTATCAGATCAGTACTTTCCTTGGCTGCCCACAAAGGGTGGAAAATTCAGCACATGGATGTAAAAAGTGCCTTTCTCAATGGGTACTTAGACTGAGGAGGTTTATGTTCAACAACCTCAAGGCTTTAAAGAACAAGGTAAGGAGAACCTTGTTTACAAACTAAAAAAAGCCCTATATGGCCTCAAGCAAGCACCAAGAGCATGGTACTCTCGCATTGATGGCTATTTCAAGGAGTATGGATTCACTCGGAGAAAAAGTGAACCTACTCTCTACTACCTAAAGCAAGGTAAAGATATTCTCATAGTTTGTTTATATGTGGATGATCTCATATTTATGGGTAGTAATGATAAGATGAATATGGAGTTCAAACACTCCATGATGAAACAATTTGAGATGAAAGATCTAGGCTTAATGCATTACTTCCTAGGCATGGAAGTTCATCAAACAGATAGAGGGATCTTCATATGTCAACACAAATATGCTCAAGATATGATCAAGAAATTTGCCATGGAGCAATGCAAATCAGTTGCAACTCCAACGGGTCATGGGATCCAATTGAGCAAAGATGATGGAGCACCGAAGGTTGACATGACCACTTACAGGAGCATGGTTGGGAGTTTGATGTTTCTCACCAACACAAGACCTGATATTCAGTATGTTGTTTCTCTTGTTTCAAGGTTTATGGCTGATCCATCCGAGCTGCATTTTCAAGCAACTAAAAGAATTCTGAGATATGTAAAGGGTACATTGGATTTTGGAATCCATTACCACAAATGTAATTCTGTAAAGTTAGTTGGCTTCAGTGATAGTGATTGGGGCAGCAATATAGATGATAGAAAATCTACATCAGGGAACTATTTTAGTCTAGGGTCAGGACTAATTACATGGAGTTCCAAAAAGCAGATTGTTGTAGCATTGTCATCTACTGAGGCTGAGTATATAGCAATCACATATGCTAGTACTCAAGCTCTATGGTTGAGAAAAGTCCTTGAAGAGATTGGAGAATGACAAAGTGGTCCTACCAGATTGTACTGTGACAACATGAGTGCCATTCAATTGGCATATAATCCTATCCACCATAGCAGATCAAAACACTTTGATATGAAGTATCACTTCATCCGAGACATGGTGGAGAACCAGGTAGTTGAGCTTAAACATTGCAGCACTTTGGACAACATGGCGGACATCTTCACCAAAGGCATGGCTAAAGCTCAATATATAAAGCTGAGAGACTGTCTTGTCAGCCCTCTCAACTTTAAGGGGGAGAATGTTAGAATTTAACCCTCAACCTTGGATGACAGGCTTGGACGGTAGGTTGTGGATGGCAGGTGGCAAAGGAACGTGATAGAACCCAATTAAAACTATCCTACTCTCCCCTTAAACCTCTCGCCTTAATTTTCTCTCCTAATATCTAAGTTGTTATTTCCTAAGGTATTTAAGCATTGTATTTCCATTATTGAAGTTAATGAGAATTTCGATTTACAGTTTTTTGAAAAACTTTAAAAATAAAATGTTTGTTTAAAATACGTTTCTATAAATACTTGTCTAAAAACAAATCCTATGAATCAAAGTTATATGATGATTAAAACTTCTACAAGGTAGAACAAGGTTTTCAAGTTTTGACAATGTGATATATTTGCTTTTAATTTTTTGGGATCTATTGTGGAACCTTTCAAATGGCAAGACACATATTCTATCCTAAAATATCAAGAAAAAAATCTATTGCACAACTAATCCCAAATAATAAAAACAAATCAAGGTTTTTAAAAACCTTAAAAATGCATTAGCTTCCTAAAATCCCCAAAAATTGTGATCTAAAATAAAAATCTAACTCCAAACTACATTGGAAACACACAATTCCTTTGAAGTCCCTATTATAGAAGATCAAAAACCTAAACTTTGGATAAAGGTGATTCATACCTACTTTTATACCATATACAAATTTACAATATTTTAAAATAAAACAAGATCAACATATAAACCAGATATTTATGTGATAAAAATATAACAAATGCGTTATGTAAATAATTATGTGACAAAAATACAAGGAACATATTACCTAATAATTATGTGAGAAAGTGTGCAAGTCAAAAGCGAGTGTGAGCAAAAAGTAGAAAGCAATGTGTGATCAAGGAGCCACTTCTTGTTCTAGATCTTAGGAGAAACTCAAAAACTAAAAGGTTCATGTGAAGAAAATGTAAGTAACATGGCAAGAAAATCATTTTTGAGAGTCCTTATTGGAAATAAGGATGCCCTAGTTAAAAGTAAGGATGCCCTAGTTGGAAGTATGGATGCCCTAATTAGCAATAAGAGGATGAGTGAATCTTTGGTAAATCCTATTTGGGTAGTAGATACTACACCAAAAGCGATTATGAAGGATGAGATGATCGAGCATAATATAATGGCTTTTAAAACCAAAGGATTAATATGTAAGTTTCATGGATACTAGTCAATTGTTTCTAAGATTCAAAATTGGATCAAGTGGAAGTGGGTATTGAATTCAAATTAATCCATTTCTTTCAAAAATATTTTTCCTCGTTATTTTTCCAATTCAATAATAAGGGATAAAATAATGGATGGAAGCCCTTGGTGTAGGGGAAAACATGCATTATATATAAGACCATGGAGTGAGAATTTTTCTATGAAGATAGAGACTATTAAAAGGCTTTCAATGTGGATTAAGATTTTTGGACTTCTTTATCAACTCATCAATAAGGAGGTTTTAAAGAATATTGTAAATACTCTAGGAAAGTTCATCTAGGAGAGACCAACTACTAAGGAGAGAAAGCATGTTGTATACACTTGAATACGTGTTACCATGGATATTTCAAAATCTTTACCGCATTCCATTACAATTAAATTTGAATCAATAAAATGTGATCAAGAAGTAGATTATAAAATATACATATATATATATATATATATATATATATATATATATATATATATATATATATATATATATTCGATGTTGCAAATTTCATAAAATATAATACATGGAAAGAGATTGCAAAGTGGTTGTTTAGGGTGTCCTCATTAAGAGCGTCCTTGTTGTATTCCAAGTTAGATGCTTTCGATCGTGTCTCTACATTTTGTTGTATGTTTGCCAACCTTGTTATTTTGTTCTTTATATCTTCTAGTAGATCTGATCTAGTGCATTTTATTCTCCTCATTCTGTGGTTAGAGTTTTGGATCTTGTAAGTATTTTATCTCTTAACATCCAGTAAATAATAGTAATGCTTTTGTGGAAGATAGATTATTATTAGTTATATTTTATCCTTTGAAAAAAAAGAAGAGCTTGTTTTATTGTTTTATTAATCGAAAAGGAAATAATGGGTTTGATAAGATAGAAAGGATATTTTAAATAATTTGGAGATGTTTAGTTAAAGATATTTTAATATAGGTTGTGCTTGAATGGTCTGAATGTTAGGTGATAAGACTTAGTATGTTTAAAAGAATTGTTCCTTCTTTTTCTTGTAAAGAAAACTAGAGCCTTTTTAATATTGAAAGATATGTGTATCACTTTATAAAATAAAGAAAGAACATTGAACACACTTTATGATAGCCAACTATATGGTCCCACTTGCACTAGTTTTATGGAGAAACTTTGGATGCTCTATTTAGCACCTATAATACTGGTGTATCACTAGAAATGATGATAGTTGCAATAGAATCCAGCTACATGTCTCTTTTGGTATTGGTGATGTAATCAAGTAGTTAGCTAGGAATAGAAATTAGATAGTTGTTCCAACTAGAATCTAGTGTAACATATCTTTCTATTTCCCTCACAATTGTCCTACCTAGTTAGAATTAGAATATTGATTCTCCAATTATAAGAAACCTAAAAATATATTTTTGTTATGTAACCTTTGTTTGTTTGTAGTTAAGTTTGACCGTGGTAGTTTTAATTGCATCCTATGAGAGCTTTTAAATAGTTCAAAAAAGTTGCATGGTCTCTTTTAAATTTTTGTGTGTAGTTTAGGGTAGATTAGTGATCACAATAATAACTAACTAGAAGCAATCTAGTAGTTAATTATTTATATTAGTAACAAAGCGATAAAAAATACATTTTCATGTATTTTAATATAGTAGTAATAAAAATAGATATATGATTAATCATATTTTGAGCATTTAATCTTCTTTTCCCATCATAGGAAATTATCTTCTCTTGGAGAAAGGGCCTACTAAAAGCATGTTGTTTGCATGAAATATTATAAGCACTTTTATATTTTCCATGTGTTATAGTTATTTAACCTATATGAAGTTAAAAATAAACTTATCCTCATTTACATAGTTGGTGGAATCTATTCATCCACATACCCCCACTAGGTCTTTGGTCACTCTCTAGTACTAGTAGTCTCCCATCATTGGTACCTACTACACCAAGTCGAACTACTTCTGCACCCGATCATAGCATTACAACTTTCGTTCATCTTAGTCACTAATAACCCAATAAATTTTTTGGACCTATGCTAGCTCAAATCCATCCTCAGCTCACCTTGGGTGTTGATTCCAGGGTCACCAAATCATCTTGTTTAGTCATAGCTCATCAACCACTCTTTATGTCAGTGCAAGTGAGACAACAAAGGATTTATAGACTCACTTGAAGTGGTATGTTTATTTATACATCATCAACCTATCCACACTAACCAACAACCACTTATTCCCATATAGGTCAAGATGCATAAAACTAGGGATTTTTTAGCAATAATGAAGAGTTCGAATCATGCAAGCTAAAAACTCAAGACTGAGATGCAAAAAACCATGATTCATAAATCCAGAGCGTTTGAATCCAAATAGTACAAAGTTGAGGGTATTTATATCATTGTAGGTATAAATCTTCAATACACAAATTAGATAACTTTAATTTATTTTTTCAAACTAGAGTATACGGAGCCTCTTAGTTTGGTTATTCCACTTCTTTGTCACCTTCCTCTTTCTATATTCCACCTATAGACACTAAAATTTGGTCAATACTATTATGCTACCATAAGCAATGGCTAAAATGACATACCAAGGCTCCTAGGGAAGCCCTTAGCAGGTATACAGTGGTTCTAACCACTCAGTGCAAGGTT
Source organism: Wollemia nobilis (assembly GCA_028583015.1). Classification (NCBI taxonomy): domain Eukaryota; kingdom Viridiplantae; phylum Streptophyta; class Pinopsida; order Araucariales; family Araucariaceae; genus Wollemia; species Wollemia nobilis. The sequence continues at coordinate 1,258,659 of JAQPPZ010016997.1, forward strand.
TTGGAAGGTTTCATGTCACTTTTGGGACCTTTTTAACATCTTGTTTCTATTCATCCCACCCTGGTATGAATACAAATTCTATTCGTCCCACCCTAGAGCGAATAGCAAGTTTGATCGATAAAAATTCAAATCTGGATAAATGGCTCTTGGCAATGGTCAAATTCCTGCCTATTCTCACCCAAAAGTTAGAGCACGCAATATATTTATACCTTGCTCCATGAATGATGCCAAATTGGGATATTCTCTTCCCCCCCAATGCATGCCACCCCGGTGGCCAAGTGGCGCCTCTTGCCCTGCATGCCCTTGCATGCCTTTTGATCCATGAGCCTCCTTGGGATATAAAGTGGATGTATTTTCCATATAAAATATAGAGAGGAGTTTTAGGACAAAGCAACGAAATGCTTCTAATATTTCCTTTCACCCTTTTGTGCCCATTTTTACCTCGAAATCTCTACCTAGCGAAGGAGGTTTGCAAGGGAACTAGTAGGTGCAATTTGCCACATAACCAAACCAAATGAGTTATTTCCTTCACAAAATTTGATTACAATACTTCCCATAGTATTTTTAATCAACCCTCGGTATAATTGGTGGTAAAATTTAGGCATAATTGGTGGGCGTCCCACCCCCGGGCGCCCCCCAATTTGTGACAGTCTTATTCTTACCACCCTATGATGAAAAGAAATATGTGAATAATTTTGTGAATATTTTTTATTTTTTATTTTCTATATGTTTATATTATGCTACGTTTTAATTTTCATGTCATTCTGAGTTATATTGGCCGAGATATAGCAATTTTAGTGTTTTGTAGGGTCTCATGCAGGTCTGCGGTGGTCATCTAGAGAAACACCTAAAATGTCACTGGTTTTGCAAATATTATCATATGGGTTTTATTAAAATGTTATTTTATGCACTTTTTCCAAATTTCATAGGTTTTGGATATGTTTAGGTTGGGAAATTGCATGCTTTGGGTTTTGTAGGTTGAGGAAGCGCACTGCGATTACGCCACATCAACGGACACAATTTTGATGCAATTTTGGATGATATATTCCCAAAACCTCTTATTTTTCTTATCTCTATAATTTCATAGCATTTTGAGTTCATTTGATATAGGCACGCCATATATGCTATTTTCTTGCCTATGGGGATTGCATGTTTTAGATCATACACATTCGCTACTCGATATTTTTTGTTTCCTTGTGCACGGGTGTAGGTTGTATAGTGCATTAGTACGTAGCTCAAGACCTCAAGATCATAGACACAAGCAATGGTAACCTTTGCCCGCCCACTTCGATTGTGGGTACGAGGAAAGACACTAGATGTGCACGCGAGTTACTTGAAGGATTTTGATCCTTGGGCACCCGATTTGTAAATAGTTGTATCAATAATTTGAGCCCTCAAAGGGAAAATTTTGTAGCCTAGATTTTATCTACCTAATTAATAATAAGTCAATTTACTTTGCTCTATTTCTTGTTATTTGCTATCTTTTCCATCTTACTTGCATGCTTCTATTTGATGCTCTTAAGCGATAGGACATAGATACACATATTTTTTATCATAATTTGGTGCACTATTTTTCCCTATTTTAGTGGCGATCATGGTGGGACCTAGTCCCTTTTGCTTTAGGTGAATTTTGGAGCTCAATTTTTCATCTTTTTATGTTGTAGGTGCTATTCGTTCTAGACAAAAATGAAACTTGACCTATTATTCGTGCCACCTTAGGACGAATGCAAATTCATCCCACCCTAGAATTAATACAAACATTCTATTCATACCACCTTGGAGCGAATAGAAACCAGAGAGTTTTGGGGGCAGAATTCTAGAAATAGCAAGTTTTGGAAGTGATGAGGTAGGCATCTGAATCTTCCATCTTTGTTTTGCACCTTTAGAAACTATTTTATTTTTGTTTTTCTTGCATATTTTGCTTGTTTAGAAAGGTTAAAATTCATTTTTACTTTTTATTAAACACAAAATAACAAAACATAGGAAAGGAGAAAAATCAAATGAAATTAGAACTAGGAATGCATCTCTATGGTTTGTTTGCTTGTAGCCTACCCAATGAGTAGGCTAACATTTAGGGTTTTGCATTTCTAGATACATTTGTGAGTTATTTTTATACTAAATTTTTTAAAGTAAAATGCACATTTGCATGCATATAGTGAATGATCATCGAATGCTTCTTTGCTTAATTTCTTTGGCTTAAAAAGAACCACACACACCATGATTCACTTAAATGCTAGTGAGGTGGATTTCATCACCATCCACTAGTAGAGTTCAACGAGGTGGCTTTCATCTCCATCCGTTGTCTCAAATCCCATGAACCTTATTCTTTGCCAAGGCCGGTTCCAAGATCCATCATAGCCCATGGTTTATAGCATGTATCTCTCTTCGGAGAGGTATATCGCAGACTACGGGTGAACTGGGTGAGGAACTGGTAGGACCTGTGCTCCCTGGCCATGTGTGGACTTCATTACCACACATTATAGGTGGGATAACATGACCTGGATTTCATAGCTAGGTTGTTGAGCTACGAGTATACAGGTGAAATCCAATTAAACACAAGAGTATCATTCAACAAGATTTCAAACACGCGACACAAGGTCATTCTTTACAAACAACACATCTAAAACACACAAAATAGTTTAGGGATTCACATATAAAACTTAAAAGAGATAATAATTTGTCTTATCAAGTGTTTCCTTTTCGTGTTTACTATTTCATTAATAATTTGTAAAGGAGATAATAACTTAGGGTTTGGTAGAGAGTTATAATGGTGTGCACCCGCAACCAAGCCCAATCACAGGTGGAAGCTATGGAGAGTGGACTAGGAGACATGAGTCATCTTTGCTATAGCCCCAGGGACCTAGTCATACCTCCCTAGCGAGCCTCTACTCACCCTAACCCCAAGACAGTAGGGCGTGAGCCACACCTACGAGGGAGCCCTATGTGGGACACCCCGAGGGGTGATGGAATTTACTTGGGAGAGTGTTCCTGGTATTTAGATACATCACATGCCTTCTTTGATGAAAGGCAACAGCGCATTGAGGCGCTAGTAGATAAAGCAATGCCACGCATCCATGTACCTGTTAGGGTTGACATGCATGTTCATAGGCCAGAGCATGACTTCACACACTGGGCAGAGCAGGTTGGTATGACCTTGCCTACATGTCGTCTTGATAGGGTACAATAGCATAGGGAACCTGATGAGTATGATACTCATCGCTCGGGGTGAGCCAACTCTACCTTGCCCTTCCTTGTCCATTAAGGAGGGCATGATGAAATCCCAAATTTTCCTTAAGAGCAATATTTCATGCATGCATGATGTGCCTTTGCACCCACTGATTATAATAAGCATATGCTCCGGCCCAAACCTCAAGTCAATGCGGTGGCCCTTGATCGAGGGAAGCGCTCGATAGATGTCACTGATTATATTGAATGAGGTTGGCCCCAAGGCGAGACTCACAGGCCTCCTAGGGACCACACTACAAAACAATTAAAATAGACAATTGTAAGATATTCAGAGCACCAAGCTCAGTTCAAACAACTTCGATGAGATAAGGAACAACTAGACCACTTGCATCAGCTTGAGAAAGAAATAATCGAACAACAGACCAATGAGCTATTCTAGAAGACTTTACGAGAGAGGGTTCCTACCCCTAAGACACATAGGCAGGAAGTCCACCCGAGGTAGCCCACACTCATTCGAGATAGGTCTCCTAGGCCTTATCCAATGTTACCTCCATGACCTCCTAGGCCATATTAGAATTTGCCTCCCAGTCCAAACATAGGGTACCCACAGCGGGTAGATACCCCTATTTATAGACTGGCTCAAGAAATGCCCTATGGGGCCTACACTGATCCTGAGATGAAGGTAGAGTATTTGGAGACGCCTTACCAAGGTAGGGGGGTGACATGCCATCGCCCTACAATAGGTTGGAGGATCCTAGACCTCCACCACAGGATGTGAGCAAGGATGAGGAGATCAAATCCTCAGGCCCATATAAAGCATTGCTAGAGCACCTAGAGTTAGTAGAGAACAAGACCTCTGGGTCTAGATCTCAAAAGCCCACTATGCACCAATTGCATAGTCAACCCATCCATCCTTCGATGCCTGCACCTCCCTATCTAGAGCAATTTAAGTTACCTCAATTGGCTACATTTAAGGGAGAGGAATATGCGTAGGAACATGTCACCAGATTCCTGGGCCAATGCTTTGGCATTCACAATGATGATGATTTTTTATTGCGAACATTCATGACTACCCTCTCTGGCCTAGCCTCAAAATGGTTTTACCAACTCCCTAAGCATAGCATCCACAACTTGGACCAACTTGCAGATGCATTCCTAGAATGCTTCACCTTCAATACCAAGAGGAAGGCGATGCTGGCTGATCTAGTTGGGTTGAAACAATATGACGATGAGTCAATAACAAACTATGGCAATAGGTGGTGAGCCCTACTCACCAAGCTACCTTATCTTCTCCCCATGTTAGAGTTGACTCAGATGTTTTCCAAGAGCTACCTGAATTCGATCTCCTTGTTGTTATAGCTACAATAGTATGCGACTCTTGAAGATGCCCTAGCATAGGCTAGGATCATCGAAGAAATCAATATTCAAGAGGGCGAGATTGTGAAGCCTCGCAAGGAGTAGAATAAGAATTCTAAAAGCACCCCAGTGTAGCCTAAGCTAGCAGAATTGCATCAGGTTGACATTAGTGTCCCAGGGCTAGCGCAAGCCATGTTGCCTCAAAAGCCTAATTATCAAGCCACTCTTGGGAACTATGCCAAGGACAACCAAAATAATCAAGGGCAAAATCAAAAACATCACCCCAAGTGATAGTTCACACCCATTGCAGAGTCTATGGACTCATTTTTTGAGTACCTCTTAGCGGCCAATGCAATCCACCTGCCTGAGAGTCGACCCATCGACCCAAATGCACCAAAGCCCAAAGGATACAAAGAAGACCTATATTGCAAGTTTCATAGGTAAAATGGGCATGATGTGCAAATGTGCTACAAGTTCAAGCATTTGGTGTAGGACATGATCGATAGGAATGCCCTTCAGGTGGACAACCCTATTGCACCAAACAACCAATAGATGGAGGTCTTTAAAGACCCTTTGCCTACCCATGTGGAGTAGGCCACACCTATGCCCTAGGTGAATGAGGTTCACCATGCCCCCTAAGCAAGGGTATGTTGGCATGATCAACATTGTAATGAGGAATAGGTGGTACCCAAGTCCAGCCATGCCACCTATGGCTCAGAGTGATGTCCCTTCGATGTCGTAGCCTTTACCACCTCCTATGTCGAGCCTCCCACCTAGGCCCATGGTCACCATTAAGAGCAAGCTCGCTCAGAGCTTAAGAATGACATTTACTTGGCTCTCCATCTATGAGCTCATTTAGCAATTGCCTCCTCATAGAGAAGCCTTGATGGAGATCCTTAAGGCAATCGAGCTTTCACCCTAGGAGGCCAACTCCTTCAACAACTTCATGGGGCATGTGTGGCAATGCATAGAATCGATGATTACCTTTTGAGAAGATGAGCTTAAACCAGTTCCAAATGATATGGTAGATCCTCCCTTGCACATCGTCGCATGTGTGAATGGAACACCATACAAGAGAGTGTTGATAGACACTGGGTCTTCTAGCAACATCATCACTACAATAGCTCTCAAGCATTTGAAGCTCCCAACATCCCACATTGTCGCATCTACCTACACCCTCTAAGCATTCAATGATGCCATATGCTCAATGGTTGGTACGATCATCCTACCTATTCAGGTAGGGGAAAATATCATCCCGACGTTGTGCCACATCCTGGAGGGTGATATGGTGTACAATATCCTATTAGGTAGACCATGGATTAGGGACATGAAGTGTGTTCCTTCCATCACTCACCAGTGCCTCAAGTACACTCATGAAGGGCAAGTTCATGTCATCCCTATGGACCTAGAGCCCTTCAAGTATTGCAATATGGTGTAGCAACTCCCTGAGTCAACCTTACCATCAACCCATCTGGATTTCCAACCAAATAAATCTAGCCAAGGTTTGACTCCATCACCATCGCATGCCATACCATCCTCATCATCGACACCCCCCCAGATGCCCAGTGCATCTATGGATCCTTTGCCTAGGAACCCAGGGAAGTGACCTATTGATGAGGTCCAGCTGACCATATCCACCATCTCCATAGAGGAGATACCTAGCCCAAATGATGAGGAGCTACCACATGAGACAAATGATGAATCATATCAGGTCTCGCTCTCATCCCTCTTCTATCCTCAGCCTCAGGTCATAGTGCACCTAGCTTCCATCGTATTGGGGGAGTACATGGTTAGGAATGTTACAACCACCCCTGCTATAGAGTCGGTGCAAGACATGGGTCGACCCCGTCTTCCCATAGGCACCATCATGCCTCTTGGCCTCCCCCTAATCAAATAAATTTCATCTATGGGGGCCTTGACTATGGCATCGAACCTTATCAACAGTAGGAAGAAGATGAAGAGCCCTTTATAGAAGACATTAACTACTTGTCTAACCCTAACTTCACCCTGAAGTACCTTGACCTATGCAATTGGCATGGTTTTGGGTTAGGCTTGTATGAGCAAGGCACTCAAGTTCCTTACCAGCCACAGTATCAAATGTCTTATGACAAGTCTGGCTTGGGACTCAACAAGCCTTTGCCCCTTGACGTCCTGGTAGATAACTTGGAGCGCATGACTCTTACATTTAGAGATGAGCTCATGTGAGATCCTTTCACCAACCCCAATCATGTCTACTCACTAGGGGACTACTTCCCTATGCCCTTGGGAGATGATGAACCACCTCATGATGATATTCGATCCTACGAGAGAGGTGAAGGTTCGTGCACTCTTCCCCACAATAGTGAGGAAGGAGATCAGGGGTCTCCTTATGAGTGGACATCTGATGACGAGTCATATTATGAAGTAGCACCTATGAACTCTGATAGTTTGGATGGTGAAGGCCCATGGGTCATCCTTGTAGATGATGAGGATGAGTTCTATCTATGCATGTTCCCATTACACCATCCCATATGGCGACAACTTCTACCTTTAGAGGAGCAAGCTTGCCTGCAACCACATCGACCACCTTTGGTCATTCCATCACCTCCATAGCCACCTCCTCAGGTCTTGCGACATCCTAATGTCCATGAACACCATCAACCACATAGGGGAAATCATCCATCCATAAATATGATTTCCATAGATCTATTTGAGCCCCTGCAAGATCCGAATAACCCATTGGAGCCATGTTGCACCTCGACTTGGGGGTAATTGAATTTGATCAAGGAGATTCAAACCCCTCGCCCTCTGAGTACTGGCCTTGCGATGAGATGCTACAACCATTTCATTTCTCTCTAAGGCCAACTCATGATGTCTTCCATGTTGAGGAGGAACCCGAGGTTCCCATTGATGATTTAAATCTAGATGATGACATCCATTTGATCCCTACCCCCACCAATTGGAGGAGGGGTCACATATGTCAATCGAGCCTACGATTGATAAAGATATCAACTCAGATCCTAAAAACCCATAATGTATCAAGCTAGGGGAAATTCTATCCCCTAAAGAGCAAGCCGATTACATAGCCCTTCTCACAGATAAGAAGGCAACTTTTGCATGGTCTTACAAAGACATATCGGGACTGGATCCAAATCTAGTCACCCACAATATGATGCTTGATCCCAAGGCCAAGCCTATCAAGCAAAAGTTGAGAAAGATGCATCCAACAATGGCCTTAATGGTCAAATATGAGCTACATAAGTTATTGGATGCCAAGTTCATCATTTTTGTAGACTATCCACCATGGTTGTCCAACATGGTTCCCATCAAGAAGCTTGATGGGAGGATTCACATTTGCACCAATTTTTAAGACCTAAACAAAGCGAGTCCTAAGGATGATTTTCCTTTGCTGAGCATCGATGCCCTGGTAGATGCCACAGTGGGCCATAAAATGTTATCCCTTATGGATGGCTTCTCTAGGTACAATCAGATTCGTATCAACCCGAAGGACCAACTCAAAATGACATTCACAATGCCTTGGGGAACATTTTGCTATAAGGTCATGCCCTTTGGCCTTAAAAATGTTGGTGCTACCTACCAGCATGCCATGACATACATCTTCCATGACTACATGCATAAGATTTTGGAATATTACATGGATGACTTACTAGCTAAATCTTTGTTATGCCATGAGCATCTCGATGTCCTATGCAAAGTCCTCGATCGCCTTATCGAGCATAATGTGAGACTGAACCCCAAGAAGTGCATCTTCGACGTCACATCTAGAAAACTCTTAGGATTTATAGTTTCTAAATGAGGCATCAAAGTGGACCCCAACAAGGTCAAGGCCATCCTCGAGATGCCTCCCCGACTACCATCAAGTAGCTCCAAAGTCTATAGGGCAATATCGCATCCATCAAATGCTTCATAGCACAATTATCGGACAAGTGTCGACCCATGAACAAGTTATTGCACAAGGGGGTCGCATTCCATTGGGATGATGAGTGTCAAGAGGCCTTTGATGCAATAAAGTAGTACCTAGCTTCACCGCCAGTATTGGCCCTACCTAGACTAGGAGTGTCATTCTGCTTATACATCTCAGCCACTGAGATTGCATTGGGTGCCATGTTAGCCCAAAATAATGAACTGCATAAGGAACATGCTACTTACTATCTCAGCCACACCCTAGTCAACTATGAGATCAAGTATGCATACATTGAGAAGTTATGCCTAGCAGTGGTTTTCACCACTAAGAAGCTACGACATTACATGCTTAGCCATACCACATATGTTGTATCTAAAGAGAATCCATTGTGATACATGATGAGTCGCACTTATCATAATAGTCGCACGGTGAAATGGATCATGTTGTTGATGGAGTTCGACCTAGAATTTATTGGACAAAAATCAATTAAGGGTCAGGTCATCGTCGATCAACTCATAGAGGCTCCTCTCTAGGATGATCAACCTCTTAGCATGGAGCTTCTCGATGATGGAGTCTTCCAAATATCAGAATAGCTTGATTCTGACGAGCCTGAGCCGCAGGTAGATATGACTCTATTTTTTGATGGCTCCAAATGCGAGCAAGGGGGTGGCACAGGGATCATGTTTTTCACACCACATGGGGCTCCCATACCCCTATCATTTAAACTTGATTTCCTATGCACCAACAACAATGCCGAGTATGAAGCCTTGCTCATAGGTCTTCAAATGGCTATCACCATGAAAATCACCAAGCTTAACATTTTTGGTGACTCCTTGCTCATTTTTAACCAGGTCAAAGGGATATACCAATGCAAGTGCCTAGTTCTGCAAGCCTACAAAGCCCTTGTGGATAAATTCCTAGAAAAATTTGAATGGTATGACATCGAGGCACTCCCTCGATCATCTAATCATTTTGTGGATACGATGGCCTCCCTAGGGTCCTTGATCCCATAGAACCCTACTGAGGAGATGACAACCATTCAGGTCAAAATGCTCTCGTAGTCTATGGTTGAGCATGAGAACACTCAGGCCACACTGGAAGTCCACTTGATTCAAATTGAACCTCATCAAGAGAGATTCTCGCACCTTCATGAGCGCTTGAATAATGCCGATTGGGGGACATTGTTCCCTCAAGCCCCTTTTGATAGCAGTACAATGCTATTTTTACAAATTCTTTCCCACTCAGCATTTGCTCGGGATGAATTTCAAGAGGGACAGGTAGTTCACATGCTCGAGGCTTCCTCACAATAGGACTGGTCCACACAAATTAGGGAGTATCTCAAGCTTGGTAATCTCCCTCCTGGATTGTTGCACGCCGCTAAAAGAACATTCAAATGGAAGGTGACAAAATATGTCTTGCTAGGAGATATTCTATATCATCGAAGCTATGAAGGGATTCTCCTTCACTGCTTAGAGCATCAAGAGTCGGCTTGGGCAATCACCCAAGCACACGATGGTACATGCGGTGGCCATTTTAGTGGCATGGCCATCGCGAAGTGCATTCTTCGCATGGGCTATTATTGGCCAACTCTAGAGCGAGATTGTTGCACATATGTGAGGAAGTGCATGAAGTGTCAGCACCATGCTAACTTGACACATGCACCTTCTCAGGCCTTACAACCGATCCAATCGGCTTGGCCATTTTCGCAATGGGGGTTGGATTTAATCGGGAAAATCTCCCCCGCATCCTCGGGCCATCACACATTTATCATTACGGCTACCGAGTATTTTACAAAGTGGGTGGAAGTAGTTCCCCTTACCACTACGACAGGACCTCGCATCATGGAGTTCATATTGCATAATATCATTTGTCATTTTGGTATTCCATCCAAGATCATTTTGGATAATGGGACATCATTTAAGAATAAATATGTGTGTGCTTTAACAGCAAAGTATAATATCCAACACAACTTTTTGATGCCCTACTATCCACAAGCAAATGGGCAAGCCGAGGCTTCCAACAAAACATTGATTGCCATTCTCAAGAAAATTGTCAAAGAGAATCACATCGATTGGCACACGCAAATACCCCTTGCTCTATGGGCCTATCGCACTAGCATTCGGACGCCCATAGGGGCTACCCCATTTTCACTAGTGTACGACATCGAGGTAGTCATGCCTCTAGAGCTAGAAATCCCATCGTTGCGCATATCTATGCAGGAGTTCATCGATGATGACACCGCATGGCAGGCTCACCTAGATCAACTTACGTTGCTTGATGAACATCGTATTAATGCCCTCGAGCACTTACGCATCTATCAAGAGCGACTTAAGAGAGCCTACAATATGAAAGTCCATCTTAGAGATTTTTAGGTTGGTGACCTTGTCCTGAAAGAGAACCAACAGAATTCTAATTTGTTGCCCCATCTGAGGGATAAGTTTATGGCAAACTGGTTAGGTCCATTTGTCATTACTAGTCAGATAGGACCCAAAACTTACCGCCTAGCCTCCCTTGAAGGAACCGAGGATCCTGAACCCTTGAACATCCTTCATTTGTGGCCTTTCCATGCCTAGAGTGTTGTGGCTCAACCCAAAATGCTCCTAGGTGGTCTATAACCATCTAGGTCACCCCAAAATGCTCCAAGGGTGTCTACAACCTACTTGGTCAACCTAAAATGCTCCTAGGTGGTCTATGACCATCTAGGTCACCCCAAAATGCTCCAAGGGTGCCTTTAACCCGCTTGGTCAACCTAAAATGCTCCTAGGTGGTCTATAACCATCTAGGTCACCTCAAAAACCCCAAAGGCATCCATAAGCCCTTTGGTCACCCCAAATGCCCCAATGGCCCCCAATAAGCCCATTGGTCACATGTGCATATATATCAATCAAAACAAAAATTAAAAACATCATATATATCAATAAAAAATACAAAAATATTGCATCACATTGCATATTCAAACATCATCAAAACAACAAAAACACAAAAATATCATATTGCATTTCATTACATTGCATCTCATTGCATTATCAAAATCATCTGCATTAGGCATACTCATTATGGCACTTTGTATTTTAGGGTTGCTCATACGTGTCTAGCACTAAGACTGTACATTATTCATTATTCTAAAAAAAAAATTATGTCAAAATCATTATCCGCATCATCTCAGTTTTCCACTCATCATATTTTACTTACATTTTTTACATTGGTCATAATAGTGTCTGTCTCCCATCACATAGTCATTTGTTCTAGAATGTCTTTACGGTTTTTAGTCACTCAGCCATCTCTAGTTTTCTTTTCAGATTTTGTAGAAAGCTATCATGATTTTTAGGAGGTAGAGTCTTGCTTAGATTATACCTTGTATACAACAAATCCCAACACATTTACACATTAATAAATCCAAGTTTTGCGCAAGGAAAGATGAAACCCACGAAGTGGTCTAGGTTGCTTTAAGTGAAAAGGTTATCCTGCTCATCCCCCTGTGTGAATGGTTCAAGAATGCTGAGAATTGGCAAAAGGACAAGCTCTTCCCTACCCAATTCCCCAAAATAAATAGTGGTTTTCACCACTATCAAAAATCCCAATTCCCAAAATCCCAAAAGTTCAAAAATCAAAATCCCAAAAGTCAAAATCAAAATCCCAAAAAGAAAAAAGCAAAAATCATCAAAATCAAAACAAATAGTGGTCATCACCACTTCCCAAATCCCTTGCTCAAAGAAAACAAAATACAAAATAAACAATGATTATCATCACTACCCATGAGCAAGTATCCCAATAAAATTGAAGAAAAGAAGGGAGCTTGAGCTTGAATCCCTAGAATTCTCAGCATTTGGAAAACCATAAGGTGATCCTCATTACAGGTTTGGTGGATAGCCTATCTGTCAATGGTGGTATCCTTACGCATGATGATATGTCTGTCACATTAGCTTTTGCGTGTGTGCAGACCAATGTTTGCATGTGGATGAGCTAGCTTTTGGTAGCCTATACTACCTAGTGGTCTAATCCAACCAAGTACAAACCTAGGATCATGATATTCATAGGGTGATCCTCATTCCAGGTTTGGTGGATAGCCTATCTGGAAATGGTGGTATCTTTATGCGTCTCATAGGAATGAACTCACTTGCACACACAGGGATATGAAGTATCTTGGTCATCATAGCGGATTCATACCTTGTCAAAAAGTCTTGCATAGTCAGTATACAACCTTTGATCAAGTTAGCTAGAGTGTTTGAGTCTCATGAAAACCTCATCTACATTCTCTAACATCTCATTTCATTTAGTCCATTGTATCACATTGCAATAATACATTTCCATATATCCATTACACAAAAATAGTACAAAAATAAACAAAAGGAACTAATGCATTTTATACAGTCTATGGTGCTAACATAGTGGGTCAAATCATTAGTCACAGTTCATTATATCAAAGCACGCAATTCATCCATTTCATTGTACATCCACGCATATACATAGCCACAAATCATAACACAAAAATATCCATATGCATACATAATAAACATCAATCACAATTGCATTACATCATAGAAGCATACATATGCATACATGGTACAACATCCATCAGTACTACAACAAATCACATAATAGTATCCATCTACATCCATCATTAGCATTTAACATACCATCATAAATCACATACATACATTGCATCCATCTCATAAAACAATAAAAGAAACACATGATGACCATAACAAAATCTCATATATATATGGGGCAAAAATATACATCATAGTTTCCAAAAATGCCCATGGGCTACAATAAAGTGGGTCCTCAGACCCCACCAATACCAAAAATCCAAAAAGAGTCTCAATAGTATCCATCACCATGGTCACGCAAGACCGGTGCTACGACTCGCACTACCACCCGTAGTCCAGGTCCGCTGTGATCCCCTAGGCCTACTACCACCAGCCCTATCAGTCCTCCACCTAGAAGATGACTACACTATCTCACTCTACCGAGTCTGATGTGAGCCACTAGTCTCCCCATCATCAAGAAGATGCCCTCCAAGGTGCACTACCTCCATCTCCAGTCGATCCACATAAGCCTACCTTCGTTGTCCCCATGACTGGTATGTCTCCACCACTGACTATAGCCATAGCACCTCTACCCATAGCCTCTCTACCTCCCCAATACTAGACCCCTCCTACCTAGGACCCTATGCTCTCAACTGTGCCCATAGGGAGGATATCTCAGCCTAGTCCTCCTGTACCTATACCCGAAGGAGATCCCTCTCCTATCTGACCCTAACTAGCTCAACCTACAGCTCCAGATATCGATCACCCTATGTACCCCACTACACCTGTGCCCCTGATCCTCAACCTCCCCCTCATCACCCTGATCCCCCAAGTCTAGGAGGTCTACCTACTCATCTACCTACTAGTGATGCCCATGTGGCTCATCCACCTCTGCCTGGTCATCCTCTGGAGCATCCTGCATCACCTCATCCGCTACCCTAGCTGCCTCACCTCCGAGAGCCCCTACACCTCACCACTGGTGCATCACCCACCATGAGTCATACTCCATGGTAGTCCTAACATCATCCATATCAGGAACATCTACTATAGGGTCTGCCTCCTCTCCCACCTCCTCCACTACTGGCCAACCCAATGTCCTCTCATCCCCATAATATCGATATACTACTGGCTCCCTGAGAAACCCCTACCATAGCCCAAACTATCACATAACCCAAGCAAATGGGAAGTACTCCCACTCGGTCCCATGCCACATAATCAGCCATCTACCTCACCTCACCCACTAGAGCTGCTCTCCAACATCTGCCCAATCCAAACTATCCCTGTATAATCACCATACCACCTACCCTAGCACCAGTCATGAGAATACATCGGCATAGTGATCCACATCACCTACATGGTGATGACTCTGCCCTCTCTCCTATACCCTCTACCATAGGATAGCGTATCCTATCTCCCTATCTACAAGTTGCACCTGAGTCATCCACGGTAGTCCATGTGGTCGCTCCATAGCTATGTGCTGCCATCCCCAACACTGCAACAAGAAGCTACACCCCAAGCCCTTCCACCGATGGTAGCGGATCTCGTACAACTCATCATAGAGTTGTGCCAATAGGGTAGTCCCCCAAGCCATCACTAGAGGCTCCTCCTTGGTGCACCCCTCCAGGGCGTACACCAACTCCAACAAGTTCCAAGGGAACCTAGCTCCTAAAGAATCCAGGAGAAGCATATTGGAGATGAGGGTCATTAGTAGTACATGCCTCACCCCCAACACCCCCTCCTCATGCCAGAACCCCACCAGTATCCCTCCATTATGGTAGTCTAACTCCATCACATCTGCATCCTCACCAAAATACCTCGTCAACACTGCACCCCTCTGGTCACGGTGCGTAGAGTGGATCGGTCACCCCTCTATCAAAATCTACAGAATCCGGTAGACGTCCTCTAGCATCACCATCATCTCCCCCATGGGTAGGTGGAAGGTGTTGGTGCATGAGTCCCATAGGCTAATAAGAGTGGTCAAGTAGGCTCGGTCGCCTATCATAGGCTCCAATCGGGTAACCTGCTTGAGCCCCATGGCATCAAGCCACTCCCAGTCAACCTCAATCAAGGCATCTCGGGTGGTCTCGAAGAGCTTCGGTGTGCGATACCGACTCTTCACCACCTAGTAAAGCAATAAATAAATAAGAACAACAATAAGTAGACATTCACCATGCTTCACAATGGCCTCCAATGGGCCTAAAAACAATGAAACACTAATCTATTTTAGCAATCTAATTGCACAAAATACAAAAAAAATCAAAAATAAAAAATAGCATATTACATCTACATTAGGGTTTCATTACCTATCTCGTAATGTGATATGTTTAAAAAAAATACAAAATTAAAAATCTGGCATATTACATCTACATTAGGGTTTCATTACCTATCTCGTAATGTGATATGTTTAAAAAAAAATAATAAAAATTAAAAATTTTGGTATATTCCATCTATATTAGGTTTAATTACCTATCTTGGAATGTAATATGCCTAAAAATAAAATAAAAGTAAAAAATATGGTGTATTCTAGTTAAATTAGGTTTAATTACTTATTTTATACAATTCAAATAAACAACAAAACAAAATTGTAATTTTAAAAGCAAAATAATGAGGAAGTCGAGTCAGCACATACCCGCCTCACACTGGCTCCTCCGATGGATGCCTATGATTGATGACTCATGGTGGCCATGGGGTGATTTCAACAGTACTTCGCTATAGAAAAATAACCCTCTTCTTCCTCACCTCTCAAATCGCCAGAGAAAAAATGCAATAATGAGCCCAAAACTCACATTTGAGGTTTATATAGGCTTACAACAGTTCTATTCATCCCAGGGTGGGATGAACATACTTTTTTCCATTCATCCCACCCTAGGATGAATACAAAATTTGCATTCATTCCACCTTAGGATGAATACATAATTTATAGGTTAAAACAACTTAAAAAGCACCAAAACGGGTCCAAAACCCCCAAAAAATAGCTACATTTTGGTCAAAATTTTTGCATAAGTCAAGAGGTAAATAATAATACTCATGGATGCTCAGAAAGGACCTTAATTCAATCCCTAAGAAGGCCAGTATGGCCAGACCACCCCATGGGAATGAGGTTTTCCATTCCTTTCCTCCAGGAAGCACCCAAAAAAAGGGTTCAAAAACCCACCAAAAACAAGTCCAATCTGATGGAATTCATTTAGGGTCAAGATGGAATGCAAACTTCTCATGGATGCATGGACAAGTTATTACTTCACTCCCCAAGAAGGCCATTGTGGCTGGACCACCCCACGGTAATGAAGTTTTCAACTCTTTGCTTCCAAGCAACCTCCATAGCATCATCAAAATCCTTTCAAAATGATGTCATTTTTCAATGGATACACCTAATCATTGAATATTTTAGTCATCTATTTTTGCTTAGTGTTGTACTGCACACAATGCATCCCAAAAAGAGGCATCTATAGACACTAAAATCTGGTCAATCCGATTATGCTACCATAAGCAATGGCTAAAATGACATACCAAGGCCCCTAGGGCAGCCCTCAGCAGGTATACAATGGTTCTAACCACTTAGTGCAAGGTTTTGGAAGGTTTCAGGCCACTTTTGGGACCTTTTGAACACCCTATTTCTATTCATCCCACCCTGGGATGAATACAGATTCTATTCATCCCACCCTAGAGTGAATAGCAGCATTCATCCTAGGGTGGGACGAATAGCAGGTTTGACTCGAAAAAAGTCAAATCTGGACAAATGGCACATGGTAATGGTCATATTCCTACCTATTCTTACATGCAAGTCAGAGCACATAGCATATTTATGCCTTGCTCCATGAATGAGGCCAAATTGGGAGATTCTCTTCCCCCTCCAATGCATGCCACCCCGGTGGCCAAGTGGCGCCTCTTGCCATGCATGCCCTTGCATGCCTTTTGACCCATGAGCCTCCTTAGGCTATAAAGTGGATGTATTTTCCACACAAAATATAGAGAGGAGTTTTAGGACAAAGCAACGGAGTGCTGCTAAGATTTCCTTTCACCTTTTGTGCCCATTTTTACCTCGAAATCTCTACCTAGCGAAGGAGGTTTGTGAGGGAACTAGTAGGCGCAATTTGTCACATAACCGAACCATATGAGTGAATTTCCTCACCAAATTTGATGAAAATACCCCCCATAGTGTTTTGCATCAATCCCCAGTGGAATTGGTGGTAAAATTTAGGTAGAATTGGTGGGCGTCCCACCCCGGGCGCCCCCAATTTGTGACAGTCCTATTCGTCCCACCCTATGATGAATAGAAATATGTGAACAATTTTCTGAATATTTTTAATTATTTATTTTCTACATGTTCATATTATACTGCAGTTCAAATTTCATGTCATTCTGAGTTATATTGGCCGAGATATCACAATTTTAGTGTTTTGTAGGGTCTCATGCAGGTCTACGGTGGTCATCTAGAGAAACACCATGAACTATCACTTGATTTTGCAAATATGATCATATGGGTTTTCTTAAAATGTTATTTTATGCATTCTATCCAAATTTCATATGTTTTGGATATATGTAGGTGGAAAATTGTTTGCTTTGGGTTTTGTAGGTTGAGGAAGGTCATTGCAATTACGAGACACCATCGGACTCAATTTCGATGCAATTTTTGGTGATATCTTCCCAAAACCACTTAATTTACATCTCTCTATAATTTCAAACCATTTGGAGTTGATTTGATACTCTATGCATCGCCAATTACTAGTCTTTTAGTGCCTGTGGGGATTGCATGTTTTACATCATACGCACTTGCTATTTGATATTTTTGGTTTCCTTGTGTGTAGGTGCAGGTTCTACAATGCATTAGGAAGGATCATAGGACATCAATATCTAAGATACAAGTGGTGGAAACCTTGGCCCGCCCACTTCGATTGTGGGTACGAGGAAAGACATTGGATGTGCACCCGAGTTACTTGAAGGATTTTGATCCTTGGGCACCCGATTTGTAAATAGTTGTATCAATAATTTGAGACCTCAAAGGGGACATTTTGTAACCTATATTTTATCTACCTAATTAATAAGAAGTCGATTTACTTTGCTTCATTTCTTGTTATTTGATATCTTTTCCATATTACTTGCATGCTTCCATTTGATGCTCATAAGCAATAGGACATAGATACACATATTTTTTATCATAATTTGGTGCACCATTTTTCCCTAATTCAGTGGTGATCATGGTGGGACCTAGTCCCTTTTGCTTTAGGTGAATTTTGGAGCTCATTTTTCATATTTTTATGTTGTAGGTGCTATTCGTTCTAGACTGAAACGAACTCTGACCTGCTATTCATGCCACCCTGGGATGAATGTAAATTCATCCCACCCTAGAATGAATACAGACCTGCTATTCATCCCACCCTAGAGTGAATAGAAACCAGAGAGTTTTTAAAGCAGAATTCCAGAAATAGCAAGTTTTGGCAGTGATGAGGTAGGCATCTGAATCTTCCATCTCTATTTTGCACTTTCAGAAACTATTTTAATTTGGTTTTTCTCGCATATTTTGCTTGTTTAGAAAGGTTAAAAGTTATTTTTCCTTTTTATTAAACACAAAATAACAAAAACATATAAAAGGAGAAAAATCAAAAGAAATTAGAAGTAGGAATGCATCTCTATGGTTTGCTTGCTTGTAGCCTACCCAATGGGTAGGCTAACATTTAGGGTTTTGCATTTCTAGATACATTTGTGAGTTCTTTTTATACTAAATTTCTGAAAGTAAAATGCACCTTTTGCATGCATCTAGTGAATGATCATCGAATGCTTCTTTGCTTACTTTCTTTGGATTAAAAAGAACCACACACACCATGATTCACTTAAACGCTAGTGAGGTGGATTTCATCACCATCCACTAGTAGAGTTCAATGAGGTGGCTTTCATCTCCACCCATTGTCTCAAATCCCATGAACCTTGTTCTTTTCCAAGGCCGGTTCCAAGATCCATCATAGCCCATGGGTTATAGCATGTATCTCTCTTCGGAGAGGTATATCATAGACTACGGGTGAACTGGGTGAGGAACTGGTAGGACTTGTGCTCCCTGGCCATGTGTGGACTTCATTACCACACATTATAGGTGGGATAACATGACCTAGAGTTCATAGCCAGGTTGTCGAGCTATGAGTATACAGGTGAAATCCAATTAAACACAAGATTATCATCCAACAAGATTTCAAACATGTGACACAAGGTCATTCTTTACAAACAACACATCTGAAACACACAAAATAGTTTAGGGATTCACATATAAAACTTAAAAGAGATAATCATCTATCTTATTGAGTGTTTCCTTTTCGTGTTTACTATTTCATTAAGAATTTGTAAAGAAGATAATCACTTAGGGTTTGGTAGAGAGTTACAATGGTGTGCACCCACAGCCAAGCCCAATCATGGGTGGAAGCTATGGAGAGTGGACTAGGAGACATGAGTCATCTCTGCTATAGCCCTAGGGACCTGGTCATACCTCCCTGGTGAGCCTCTACTCAACCTAGCCCCAAGACAGTAGGGCATGAGCCACACCTATGAGGGAGCCCTATGTGGGACACCCCGAGGGGTGATGGACTTTACTTGGGAGAGTGTTCCCGATATTTAGATACATCACATGCCTTCTTTGATGAAAGGCAATAATGCATTGAGGTGCTAGTAGATAGAGTGGTGCCATGCATCCATGTACCTATTAGGGCTGACATGCCTATTCATAGGCTAGAGCATGACTTCACACACTGGGTAGAGCAGGTTGATATGACCTTGCCTACACATCACCTTGATAGGGTACAATAGCATAGGCAACCTGATGGGTATGATACTCATCGCTCAGGGTGAGCCAACTCCGCCCTGCCCTTCCTCATCCATGAAGGAAGGCATGAGGAAATCCTAGATTTTCCTCAAGAGTAGTATTCCATGCATGCACGATGTGCCTCTACACCCATTGAGTATAATGAGCATATGCTCCGGCCCGAACCTCAAGTCAATGTGGTGGCCCTCGATCGAGGGAAGCACCCGATAGATATCACAGATTATATTGAATGAGGTCGGCCTCAAGGTGAGACTCATAGGCCTCCTAGGCCCCACACTATGGAACAAGTCAAGCAAGTAGTTGCAAGATATGCAGAGTGCCAAGCTCAATTCAAATAGCTTTGGCAAGACAAGGAACAACTAGACCGCTTGCATCAGCTTGAGAAAGAAAGAATCGAATGATAGACCAACGAGCTATTCTAGAAGACTTTACGAGAGAGGGTTCCTACCCCTAAGACACATAGATAGGAAGTCCACCCGAGGCAACCCACACTCATTCAAGATAGGTCTCCTAGACCTTATCCAATGTTACCTCCATGACCTCCTAGGCCAGATCGAGATGTGCCTCCCAGGCCAAACATAGGGTGCCCACAATGGGCAGATACCCCTCTTTATAGACCAGCTCGAGAAATGCCCTATGGGGCCTACACTGAGCATGAGCCGGAGGTAGAGTATTTGGAGATGCCTTACCAAGGTAGGGGGGTGACATGCCACCACCCCACAATAGGTTGGAGGATCCTAGACCTCCACCATAGGATGTGAGCAAGGACGAGGAGATCAAATCCTCAGGCCCATATAAAGCGTTGCTAGAGCACCTAGAGTCAGTAGAGAACAAGACCTCTAGGTCTAGATCTCAAAATCCCACTATGCACCAATTGCATAGTCAACCCATCCATCCTTCGGTTCCTGTGCCTCCCTATCTAGAGCAATTTAAGTTACCTCAATTGGCTACATTTAAGGGAGAGGAAGATGTATAGGAACATGTCACCAAATTCCTGGGTCAATGCTTTGGCATTCATGATGATGATGCTTTGCTATTGTGGATATTCATGACTACCCTCTCTAGCCCAACCTCAGAATGGTTTTACCAACTCCCTAAGCATAGCATCCACAACTTGGACCAACTTGCAGATGCGTTCCTAGAATGCTTCACCTTCAATACCAAGAGGAAGGTGACGTTGGCCGATCTAGCTAGGTTGAAACAATATGATGATGAGTCAATAACAAACTATGGCAATAGGTGGTGAGCCCTACTCGCCAAGCTACCTTATCTTCTCCCCATGTCAGAGTTGACTCAGATGTTTTCCAAGAGCTACCTGAAGTCGATCTCCTTGTTGTTGTAGCTACAATAGTATGTGACTCTTGAAGATGCCCTAGCATAGGCTAGGATCATCGAAGAAATCAAGATTCAAGAGGGTGAGATTGTGAAGCCTCACAAGGAGTGGAACAAGAATTCTAAAAGCACCCCAACATAGCCTAAGCTAGCAGTAGTGAATCAGGTTGCCATTAGTGTCCTAGGGCCAACGCAAGCCATGCCACCTCAAAAGCCTAATTATCAGGCCACTCCTAGGAACTATGCCAAGGACAACCAGAATAATCAAGGGCAAAATCAACAACGTCACCCCAAGTGATAGTTCACACCCATTGCAGAGTCTATGGACTCATTGTTTGAGTACCTCTTAGTGGCCAATGCAATCCACCTACCTAAGAGTCGACCCATCGACCCAAATGCACCAAAGCCCAAAGGATACAGAGAAGACCTATATTGCAAGTTTCATAGGCAAAATGGGCATGATGTGCAAATGTGCTACAAGTTCAAGCACTTGGTGCAGGACATGATCGATAGGAATGCCCTTCAGGTGGACAACCCTATCACACCAAACAACCAATAGATGGAGGTCTTTAAAGACCCTTTGCCTACCCATGCGGAGCAGGCCAAACCTATGCCCTAGGTGAATGAGGTTCACCATGCCCCCTAAGCAGGGGTATGTCAGCATGATCAACATTGTAATAAGGAATAGGTGGTACCCAAGTCCAACCATGCCACCTATGGCTCAGAGTGATGTCCCTTCGATATCATAGCCTTTACCACCTCCTATGCCGAGCCTCCCACCTAGGCCTATGGTCACAATTAAGAGTAAGCTCACTCAGAGCTTAAGAATGACATCTGCCTAACTCTCCATCTATGAGCTCATCCAACAATCGCCTCCTCATAGAGAAGCCTTGATGGAGATCCTTAAGGCAATCGAGCTTCCACCCCAGGAGTCCAACTCCTTCAACAACTTCATGGGGCATGTGTGACAATGCATGAAACCGATGATTACCTTTCGAGAAGATGAGCTTAAACCGGTTCCAAATGATATGGTAGATCCTCCCTTGCACATCATCGCATGTGTGAATGGAACACCATACAAGAGAGTGTTGATAGACATTGGGTCTTCTAGCAACATCATCACTACAATAGCTCTCAAGCACTTGAAGCTCCCAACATCCCACATTGTCGCATCTACCTACACCCTCCGAGCATTCAATGATGCCATATGCTCAATGGTTGGTATGATCATCCTACCTATTCAGGTAGGGGAAAATATCATCCCGATGTTGTGCCACATCCTGGAGGGTGAGATGGCATACAATATCCTATTAGGTAGACCATGGATTAGGGACATGAAGTGTGTCCCTTCCATCGCTCACCAGTGCCTCAAGTACACTCATGAAGGGCAAGTTCATGTCATCCCTACGGACCTAGAGCCCTTCAAGTATTGCAATATGGTGCAGCAGCTCCCCGAGTCAACCTTACCATCAACCCATCTAGATTTCCAACCAAATAAATCTAGCCAAGGTTTGACTCCATCGCCATCGCATGTCATACCATCCTCATCATCGACACCCCCTAGATGCCCAGTGCACCTATGGATCCTTTGCCTAGGAACCCAGGGAAGCGACCTATTGATGAGGTCCAGCCGACCATATCCACCATCTCCATAGAGGAGATACCTAGCCCAGATGATGAGGAGCTACCACATGAGACAAATGATGAATCAGATCAGGTCTCACTCTCATCCCTCTTCTATCCATAGCCTCAAGTCATAGTGCACCTAGCTTCCACCAGATTGGGAGAGTACATGGTTAGGAATGTTACAACCACCCCTGCTATAGAGTCGATGCAAGACATGGGTCGACCTCATCTTCCCATAGGCACTATCGTGCCTCTTGGCCTCCCCCTAATCAAATGAATTTCATCTATGGGGGCCTTGACTATGGCATCGAACCTTATCAATAGTAGGAGGAAGATGAAGAGCCCTTCTTGGAAGACATCAACTACTTGTCTAACCCTAACTTCACCCTGAAGTACCTTGACCTTTGCAATTGGCATGGTTATGGGTTGGGCCTGTATGAGTAGGGCACTCGAGTTCCTTACCAACCATAATATCAAATGCCTTATGACAAGTCTAGTTTGGGACTCAACAAGCCTATGTCCTTAGATGTCCTCATAGATAGCTTAGAGTGCATGACTCTAGACTATAGAGATGAGCTCGCACGAGATCCTTTCACCAACCCCAATCATGTCTACTCACTAGGGGACTACTTCCCTATGCCCTTGGGAGATGATGAACCACCTCATGATGATATTCGATCTTACGAGAGAGGTGAAGGTTCATGTACTCTTCCCCATGATAGTGAGGAAGAAGATCAGGGGTCCCCTTATGAGTGGACCATCTGATGATGAGTCAGATTATGAAGTAGCACCTATTGAACTCTGATAGTTTAGATGGGGAAGGCCCATGGGTCATCCCTATAGATGATGAGGATGAGTTCTATCTAAGCATGTTCCCATTACACCATCCCATATAGTGATAACTTCTACCTTTAGAAGAGCAAGCTCACCCACAACCACACCGACCACCTCCGATCATTCCACCACCTCCACAACCACCTCTAGAGATCTTGCGACATCCTGATGTCCATGAACACCACCAACCACATAGGGGAAATCATCCATCCATAAATATGATTTCCATAGATCTATTTGAGCCCTTACGAGATCCGAATAACCCATTGGAGCCATTGCACCTCGACTTGGGGGTAATTGACTTTGATCGAGGAGATTCAAACCCCTCACCCTTTGAGTACTAGCCTTGCGATGAGATGCTACAACTATTTCATTTCTCTCCAGGGCCAACTCATGATGTCTTCCATGCTGAGGAGGAACCCAAGGTTCCCATTGATGATCTAAATCTAGTTGATGACATCCATTTGATCCCTACCCCCCACCAGTTGGAGGAGGGGTCACATATGTCAATCGAGCCTACGATTGACAAAGATATCAGCTCAGATCCTAAGAATCCATAATGTATCAAGCTAGGGGAAATTCTATCCCCCAAAGAGCAAGCCGATTACATAGCCCTTCTCATAGAGAAGAAGGTAACTTTTGCATGGTCTTACAAAGACATGTCGGGACTGGATCCAAATCTAGTCACCCATAATCTGATGCTTGACCCCAAGGCCAAGCCTATCAAGAAAAAGCTGAGAAAGATGCATCCAACAGTGGCCCTAATGGTCAAATATGAGCTACAGAAGTTGTTGGATGCTAGGTTTATCATTTCTATAGACTATCCACCATGGTTGTCCAACATGGTTCCCATCAAGAAGCCTGATGGGAGGATTCACATTTGCACCAATTTTTGAGACCTAAACAAAGTGAGTCCTAAGGATGATTTTCCTTTGTCGAGCATCGATGCCCTAGTAGATGCCATAATGGGCCATAAAATGTTATCCCTTATGGATGGTTTCTCTGGGTACAATCATATTCATATCAACCCAGAGGACCAGCTCAAAATGGCATTCACAATACCTTGGGGAACATTTTGCTATAAGGTCATGCCCTTTGGCCTTAAAAATATCGATGCTACCTACCAGCGTGCCATGACATACATCTTCCATGACTACATGCATAAGATTTTGGAAGATTACATGGATGACTTACTAGCTAAATCTTTGTTATGCCATGAGCATCTCGATGTCCTGCGCAAAGTCCTCGATCACCTTATTGAGCATAACGTGAGATTGAACCCCAAGAAGTGCATCTTTGACATCACATCTAGAAAACTCTTGGGATTTATAGTTTCTAAATGAGGCATCGAAGTGGACCCCAACAAGGTCAAGGCCATCCTCGAGATGCCTCCCTGACTACCATCAAGCAACTTCAGAGTCTATAGGGGAAGATCGCATCCATCAAATGCTTCATAGCACAATTGTCGGACAAGTGTCGACCCATGAACAAGTTATTGCACAAGGGGGTCGCATTCCATTGGGATGATGAGTGTCAGGAGGCCTTTGATGCAATAAAGTAGTACCTAGCTTCACCACCAGTATTGGCTCCACCTAGACCAGGAGTGTCATTCCGCTTATACATCTCAACCACTGAGATTGCATTGGGTGCCATGTTAGCCCAAAATAATGAACTGCATAAGGAACAGGCTACTTACTATCTCAGCCGCACCCTGGTCAGCTATGAGATCAAGTATGCATACATTGAGAAGTTATGCCTAGTAGTGGTTTTTACCACTAAGAAGCTATGACATTACATGCTTAGCCATACCACGTATGTTGTATCTAAAGAGAATCCATTGTGATACATGATGAGCCGCACTTATCATAATAGTCACACGATGAAATGGATCATGTTTTTGATGGAGTTTGACCTAGAATTTATTGGAAAAAAATCAATTAAGGGTCAGGTCATCATCGATCAACTCGTAGAGGCTCCTCTCTAGGATGATCAACCTCTTAGCATGGAGCTTCCCGATGATGGAGTCTTCCAAATATCAGAATCGCCTGATTTTGATGAGCTTGAGTCACAAGTAGATATGACTCTATTTTTTGATGGCTCCAAATGTGAGCAAGGGGGTGGCGTAGGGATCATGTTTTTCACACCGCATGGGGCTCCCATACCCCTATCATTTAAACTCGATTTCCCATGCACCAACAACAATGCCGAGTACGAAGCCTTGCTCATAGGTCTTCAAATGGCTATCACCATGAAAATCACCAAGCTTAATATTTTTGGTGACTCCTTGCTCATTGTTAACTAGGTCAAAGGGATATACCAATGCAAGTGCCTAATTCTGCAAGCCTACAAAGCCCTTGTGGATAAATTCTTGGTAAAGTTTGAATGGTATGACATCGAGGCACTCCCTCGATCATCTAATCATTTTGTGGATACGATGGCCTCCCTAGGGTCCTTGATCCCGTAGAACCCTACTGATGAGATGACAACCATTCAGGTCAAAATGCTCTCGTAGTCTATGGTTGAGCATGAGAACACTCAAGCCATGCTGGAAGTCCACTTGATTCAAATTGAACCTCATCAAGAGAGATTCTCGCACATTCATGAGTGCTTGAATCATGTCGATTGGGGAATGTTGTTCCCTCAAGCCCCTTTTGATAGTAGTACGATGCTATTCTTACAAGTTCTTTCCCACTCAACATTTTCTTGAGATGAATTTCAAGAGGGATAGGCAGTTCATGCACTCGAGGCTTCCTCACAATAGGACTGGTCCACACAAATTAGGGAGTATCTAAAGCTGGGTAATCTCCCTCCTAGATTATCGCATACCGCTAAAAGAACATTCAAATGGAAGGTGACAAAATATGTCTTGCTAGGAGACATTATGTATCATCGGAGCTATGAAGGGATCCTCCTTCATTGCTTAGAGCATCAAGAGTCGGCTTGGGCAATTGCCCAAGCACACGATGGTACATGTGGTGGCCATTTTAGAGGCATGGCCATCGCAAAGTGCATTCTTTGCATGGGCTATTATTGGCCAACTTTAGAGTGAGATTGTTGTGCATATGTGAGGAAGTGCGTGAAGTGTCAGCACCATGCTAACTTGACACACGTACCTTCTCAAGCCTTACAACCGATCCAATCGGCTTGGCCATTTTTGCAATGGGGGTTGGATTTAATCGAGAAAATCTCCCCTGCATCCTTGGGCCATCACACATTTATCATTATGGCTACCGAGTATTTTACAAAGTGGGTGGAAGCGATCCCCCTTACCACTACGATAGGACCCCGCATCATGGAGTTCATATTGCATAATATCATTTGTCATTTTGGTATTCCATCCAAGATCATTTTGGATAATGGGACATCATTTAAGAATAAATATGTGCATGCTTTAATAACTAAGTATAATATCCAACATAACTTTTTGATGCCCTACTATCCGCAAGCAAATGGGCAAGTAGAGGCTTCCAACAAAACATTGATTGCTATTCTCAAGAAAACTATTAAAGAGAATCACACCGATTGGCACACGCAAATACCCCTTGCTCTATGGGCCTATCACACTAGCATTCAGATGCCCACTAGGGCTACCCCATTTTCACTAGTGTATGGCATCGAGGTAGTCATGCCTCTAGAGCTAGAAATCCCATCGCTATGCATATCCATGCAGGAGTTCATCGATGATGACACCGCATGGTAGGCTCACCTAGATCAGCTTACGTTGCTTGATGAACATCGTGTTAATGCTCTTGAGCACTTACGCATCTATCAAGAGTGACTTAAGAGAGCCTACAATATGAAAGTCCATCTTAGATATTTTTAGGTTGGTGACCTCATTCTGAAAGAGAACCAACAAAATTCTAATTTTCCACCCCATATAAGGGATAAGTTTGCGATAAACTAGTTAGGTCCATTTGTCATTACTAGTCAGATAGGACCCAAAACTTACCACCTAGCCTCCCTTGAAGGAACCGAGGATCCTAAACCCTTGAACATCCTTCATTTGTAGCCTTTCCATGCCTAGAGTGTTGTGGCTCAACCTAAAATGCTCCTAGGTGGTCTATAACCATCTAGGTCACCCCAAAATGCTCCAAGGGTGTCTACAACCCACTTGGTCAACCTAAAATTCTCCTAGGTGGTCTATAACCATCTAGGTCACCCCAAAATGCTCCAAGGGTGCCTACAACCCACTTGGTCAACCTAAAATGCTCCTAGGTAGTCTATGACCATCTAGGTCACCTCAAAAGCCCCAAAGGCATCCATAAGCCCTTTGGTCACCCCAAATGCCCCAATGGCCCCCAATAAGCCCATTGGTCACATGTACATATATATCAATCAAAAAAATAAAAAACATCATATATATCAATCAAAAATACAAAAATATTGCATCGCATTGCATCTTCAAACATCATCAAAATAACAAAAACACAAAAATATCATATTGCATTTCATTACATCGCATCTCATTGCATTCTCAAAATCATCTGCATTAGGCATACTCATTATTGCACTTTGCATTATAGAGTTGCTCATACGTGTCTAGCACTAAGACTGTACATTATTCATCATTCCAAAAATAATTATGTCAAAATCATTATCCGCATCATTTCAGTTTTCCACTTATCATGTTCACTTACATTTCACATTGGTCATAATAGTGTCTATCTCCCATCACATAGTCATTTGTTCTAGAATGTCTTTAGGGTTTTTAGTCACTCAACCATCTCTAGTTTTCTTTTCAGATTTTGTAGAAAGCTATCATGATTTTTAGGAGGTAGAGTCTTGCTTAGATTATACCTTGTATACAACAAATCCCAACACATTTACACATTAATAAATCCAAGTTTTGCGCAAGGAAATATGAAACCTATGAAGTGGTCTAGGTTGCTTTAAGTGAAAAGGTTATCCTGCTCATCCCCCTATGCGAATGGTTCAAGAATGCTGAGAATTGGAAAAAGGACAAGCTCTTCCCTACCCAATTCCTCAAAATAAATAGTGGTTTTCACCACTATCAAAAATCCCAATTCCCAAAATCCCAAAAGTTCAAAAATCAAAATCCCAAAAAATCAAAATCCTCAAAAAGCAAAAAAAATCAAAAGCAAAATAAATAGTGGTTATCACCACTCCCCAAATCCCTTGCTCAAAGAAAACAAAATACAAAATAAACAGTGATTATCATCACTACACATGAGCAAGTATCCCAATAAAATTGAAGAAAAGAAGGGAGCTTGAACTTGAATCCCTGGAATTCTCAGCATTTGGAAAACCATAAGGTGATCCTCATTACAGGTTTGGTGGATAGCCTATCTGACAATGGTGGTATCCTTACGCATGATGATATGTCTATCACATTAGCTTTTGCATGTGTGCAGACCAATGTTTGCATGTGGATGAGCTAGCTTTTGGTAGCCTATACTACCTAGTGGTCTAATCCTACTAAGTACAAAACCTAGGATCGTGACATTCATAGGGTGATCCTCATTACAGGTTTGGTGGATAGCCTATCTGGCAATGGTGGTATCTTTATGCATCTCACAAGAATGAACTCACTTGCACACATAGGGATATGAAGTATCTTGGTCATCCTAGAAGATTCATACCTTGTCAAAAAGTCTTGCATAGTTAGTATACAATCTTTGATCAAGTTAGCTAGAGTGTTTGAGTCTCATGAAAACCTCATCTACATTCTATAACATCTCATTTCATTCATTCCATTTTATCACATTGCAATAATACATTTCCATATATCCATTACACAAAAAAAGTACAAAAAGAAACAAAAGGAACTAATGCATTTTATACAATCTATGGTGCTAACATAGTGTGTCAAATCATTAGTCACAATTCATCATATCAAAGCACTCAAGTCATCCATCTCATTGTGCATCCATGCATATACATAGCATCAAATCATAACACAAAAACATCCATATGCATACATAATAAACATCAATCAAAATTGCATCACATCATAAAAGCATACATATGCATACATGGTACAACATCCATCAATACTACAACAAATCACATAAAAGTATCCATCTACATCAATCATTAGCATTTAACATACCATCATAAATCAAATACATACATTGCATCCATCTCATAAAACAATAAACGAGACATATGATGACCATAACAAAATCTCATATATATATGGGGTAAAAATATACATCATAGTTTCCAAAAATACCCATAGGCTACAATAAAGTGGGTCCTCAGACCTCACCAATACCAAAAATCCAAAAAAAGTCTCAAGAGTCTCCATCACCATGGTCATGCAGGACCGATGCTACGACTCGCACTACCACCCGTAGTCCGAGTCCACTGTGATCCCCCATGCCTACTGCCACCAACCCTATCAGTCCTCCACCTAGAAGAAGACTGCACTATCTCACTCTATCGAGTATGATGTGATCCACTAGTCTCCCCATCATCAGGAAGATGCCCTCCAAGGTGCACTACCTCCATATCCAATCGATCCACATAAGCCTACCTCCATTGTCCCCATGACTGGTACGTCTCCACCACTAACTGTAGTCATAGCACCTCTACCCATAGCCTCTCTACCTCCCCAATATTGGATCCCTCCTACCTAGGACCCTATGCTCTCAACTATACCCATAGGGAGGATATCTTAGCTTGGTCCTCCTATGCCCTCTGTCTGACCCCGACTAGCTCAGCCTATAGCTCCAGATATCGGTCACCCTATGTACCCCACTACACTTGCCCCTGATCCTTAGCCTCCCCATCATCACCCTGATCTCCCAAGTCTAGGAGGTCTACCTACTCATCTATCTACTGGTGATGCCCATGTGGCTCACCCACCTCTACCTGGTCATCCTCCGAAGCATCCTCCATCACCTCATCTAGCCCCCTTGCCTCGCCTTCGAGACCCCCTACACCTCACCACTGGTGCATCACCCACCATGAGTCATACTCCTGTAGTCTCAACATCATCCACATTAGGAACATCTACTATAAGATCTACCTCCTCTCCCACATCCTCCACTACTGGCCAGCCCAATGTCCTCTCATCCCCATGGTATCGATATACTACTAGCTCCTCGAGAAACCCCTACCATAGCCCAAACTATCACATAACCCAAGAAAATGGAAGTACTCCCACTCGGTCCCATGCCTCACAATCAACCATCTACCCCACCTCACCCACTGGAGCTACTCTCCAACATCCACCCAATCCAGATAGTCCCTGTACGATCGCCATATCACCTACCCTAGTGCCAGTCATGAGAATGCATCAACATAGTGCTCCACATCACCTACATGGTGATGAATCTACCCTCTCTCCTAAGCCCTCTACCATAGGATACCATATCCTATCTCCCTATCTCTAGCTACACTCGAGTCATCCACGATAGTCCATGTGGTCACTCCATAACTATGTGCTGCCATCCCCAACACTGCAACAAGAAGCTGCACCCCAAGCCCTTCCATCGATGGTAGTAGATCTCATACAACTCATCATAGAGCTGTGCTAGTAGGGTAGTCCCCCAAGCCATCACTAGAGGCTCCTCCTTGGTGCACCCCGCTAGGGCGTACACCAGCTCCAACAGGTTCCAAGGGAACCTAGCTCCTGAAGAATCAAGGAGGAGCATATTGGAGATGAGGGTCATCAGTAGTGCATGCCTCACCCCCAACACCCCCTCCTCATGCTAGAACCCCACAAGTATCCCTCCATTCTAGTAGTCTAACTCTATCGCATCCGCATCCTCACCAAAATACCTCATCAACTACACCTCTCTGGTCATGGTGCGTAGAGTGGATCGGTCACCCCTCTATCAAAATCCGTAGAATCTGGTAGACGTCCTCTAGCATCACCATCATCTCCCCCATCGGTAGGTGGAAGGTGTTGGTGCATGAGTCCCATAGGCTAATAAGAGTGGTCAAGTAGGCTCGATCACCTATCACAAGCTCCAATCGGGTAACCTGCTTGAGCCCCATGGCATCAAGCCACTCCCAATCAACCTCAGTCAAGGCATCTCGGGTGGTCTCGAAGAGCTTCGATGTGTGATACCGACTCTTCACCACCTAGTAAACAATAAAAAATAAGAAAAATAATAAGTAGGCATTCACCATGCTTAAGCAATCTAATTGCACTCTAATCACAAACAAAATAAAATAAAAAATCATATACATCTACATTATCATACCAATCTAATTGACATTTTAAATAAACAAAATACAAAAATTAAAAATCTAACATATTACATCTACATTAGGGTTTCATTACCTATCCCGTAATGTGATATGTTTAAAAACAAAATACAAAAATTAAAAATTCTGGTATATTCCATCTACATTAGGTTTAATTACCTATCCTGGAATGTAATATGCCTAAAAATAAAACAAAGTCAAAAATATGGTGTATTCCAGTTAAATTAGGTTTAATTATTTATTTTATACAAATCAAATAAATAACAAAACAAAATTGTAATTTTAAAAGCAAAAATAATGAGGAAGTCGAGTCACCACATACCCGCCTAGCACTGGCTCCTCCATTGGATGCCTCTACTTGCTGACTCATGGTGGTCATGGGGTGATTTCGATAGTGCTTCACTACAGAAAAATAACTCTCTTCCTCCTCACCTCTCAAATCGCCAAAGAAAACATGCAATAATGAGCCCAAAACTCACATTTGAGGTTTATATAGGCTTGCGGTAGTTCTATTCATCCTAGGGTGGGATGAATGCACTTTTTTCCATTCATCCCACCCTGGGATGAATACCAAATTTGCATTCATCCCACCCTGGGATGAATACAAAATTTGTAGGTTAAAACAACTTAAAATGCACCAAAAAGGGTCCAAAACCCCCAAAAAATAGCTACATTTTGGTCAAATTTTTGCATAAGTCAAGAGGCAAATAATAATACTCTTGGATGCTCGAAAGGACCTTAATTCAATCCCTAAGAAGGCCAGTATGGCCGGACCACCCCACGGGAATGAGGTTTTCCATTCCTTTCCTCCAGGAAGCACCAAAGAAAAGGGTTCAAAAACCCACCAAAAACAAGTCAAATCTGATGGAATTCATTCAGGGTCAATATGGAATGCAAAATTCTCATGGATGCATGGACAAGTTACTACTTCACTCCCCAAGAAGGCCATTGTGGCTGGACCACCCCACGGGAATGAAGTTTTCAACTCTTTGCTTCCAAGAAACCTCCATAGCATCATCAAAATCCTTTCAAAACTGTGCCATTTTTCAATGGATACAACTGAAGGTAACCTTAAAAAAAGTCATTTGGGTCAAGCGACTCATCACTTTTCTCATGAGTCATTCCCTCATCGACTCATCGCTTGAGGGGGTAGTCATACTCAGTTCAAAATCAACAAGCACACACTCAATCAGGCAAATTGCATTCGTTCAACGAATCATTGACAAAGACAATCACGCTCCTGCTTGGGGCAGCAAACAAGCACAAAATATCAAATCAAAATGCTTGGCATCTAGTAACATCATGGAATCATAGGCCTCACCTCTTCATGACAGAACAATGTCCAAGATAAAGCAAGTTCCTTAGCTCGTCAAAAGCAAGGATTCAAGAACGCATGCTCTTTCTAGGATTGGGGCATCTAAAGTTGGTTAGGTTATTGAGTAACCCTAATCATTGAACATTTTAGTCATCTATTTTTTCTCGGTGTTGTGCTGCACACAATGCATCCCAAAAAGGGGCATCTGTAGACACTAAAATCTGGTCAATCCGATTATGCTACCATAAGCAACGACTAAAATGACATACCAAGGCCCCTAGGGCAGCCCTCAGGAGGTATACAGTGGTTCTAACCACTTTGTGCAAGGTTTTGGAAGGTTTCAGGCCACTTTTGGGACCTTTTGAACACCCTATTTGATGGTGATCCACAAATAACTCACAACAGATTCTTAATTCACATTCATTACAGTTGGAATTGATTTACAATAATGGCAGTAGTCTGCCATTTAAAACTCCTTTACTCTGAAAGATAGTTATTTTCTTTTCCTCTTACAGCATCTTTCGCCCAGGAAGAATAACCGTCTAAACTGGTCCAGAATCGCCCTCTTGCCTTCACGTCTGCAACTATGGCTCAGCAGTTCTCTAACCCTTGTGCATGCCTTCGCTTCCCCTTTTAACATCTCTCGCATGACTCTTCATTTCAATTCCCGTGCCTCTTCGTTGTCTGTGCTTTCGAGCGCCTTCCTTTTCGACCCTTGATCTTCGTCTGCTTTCACTGCACCTCGGTGCCACGTGCTGTTCAGTGCTACCACTGTAAGCTCGGTCCACCTGTCAACCATTGATGACGTTCGGTATACCACCGCTCGATCGTTTCCTCTGTAACGACTCCTGTAATCGCCTGCGCTTTCTTTTCTTTTGTTTGGTCATGAAAATGTGACATGTCATGATATCGTGACACTTTTGGCTTCTCCGCCTTCATGTCCTCTTCGAGTCACGAAAATGTGACATGTCGTGATATCGTGACACTTTTGGCTTCTTCGCCTTCTTGTCCTCTTCGAGTCGTGAAAATGCGACATGTCGCGATATCGTGACACTTTCGGCTCTTCGCCTTCCTGTCCTCTTCGAGTCACGAAAATGTGACATGTCGCGATATCACGACACTTTTGGCTCCTCTGCCTTCCTGCTCTCTTTGAGTCGCAAAAATGTGACATGTCACGATATCGCGACACTTTTGGCTTCTCTGCCTTCCTGTCCTGTTCGAGTCACGAAAATGCGACATGTCACGATATCGTGACACTTTTGCTTTTTGGCCTTCCTGCCTTTCTCGAGTCACGAAAATGTGACATGTCGCGATATCATGACACTTCTCTCTCTTGCGCCTCCCATCGTCTTCTGGTCACGAAAATGTGACATGTCGCGATATCGCGACACTTCTTCTCCCTTGCGCCTTCTTTCGTCCTTTCGTCATGAAAATGTGACATGTCGCGATATCGTGACATCTTTCCCTTTCGGGTCTTCTTTCTCCTTTTCGGTCGTGAAATCGTGACATGTCGCGATATCGTGACATCTTTCCTTTCTACCTTCTCCTCGCCTCTAGGGTCATGAAATCATGACAGTTTCCTTCCTTGCTTCCTTTCTGCTTCTTTGTCGCGAAATCGTGACATTTTCCTTCCTTGCCTCCTTTCTGCTTCTTCGGTCGTGATTTCGTGACATGTCACGAAATCGTGACATTTTCTCCTCTACGCCTTTCCTGTCTTCCTTCGGTCACGATTTCGTGACATGTCGCGAAATCGTGACATTTTTGCTCCATGCCTCCTCTCTCCTTCTTGAGTCACGAAAATGCGACATGTCGCGATATCGCGACACTTTTCTCTGTCGTGATATCGCGACATCAAGGCAAACACTTAGAATTTTTTTTTTTTTTGTCGATGCAAGATTGCTCTTCTGCCATCGGATGCTCCTGCATCAGACACCTAGGGTGGATTAAGAAGTGTCCTTTACTTCTATACTGTTGGAGGAAGACCCAAGCGGTCGACCTCTATTTTGGACAACCAAGTTGCATCTTCAATAGGTCTGCCCTTCCATTTGACCAGATATTCAGAATACTGTCGGTTCCTGGTACTTCTGCCTGCTCGAGTGTCTAGTATTTCCTCGATCTCGTCTGTTGCTGAAGTAGATGTTGGAATACTCCATAATTTTGTACTTGGTGTCCCGCTACTGCCTCCTTCATGATACTCTACCAAATCTGCAATGTTAAAAATAGGTGATATGTTAAGGCCACTTGGCAATTCCACTTCATATGCATTGCTTGAATCCCGTTTTCCCACAATTTGGCATGGTCCAAACTTCTTCATCTTCAGCTTGTTATAGGTTTTAGCAGGAAACCTCTCTTTTCTCAAATGAACCATGACTTCATCACCCACTACGAATTCCTTAAACCGTCACTTCTGGTCTGCCTTTGTCTTATATTGGTTGTTCATGTTAGTAATGTGCTTCTTCACTTCTTCATGCACACTCTTTAGATGCTCTGCAAAGTCCTCAGCCTCGGCACTGCACCTTTCCCCTGTATCCATCTTCCTCAACTCAGAAGCACTCCTTGGATTGCTCCCATATATTATCTAAAATGGAGATTTGTTAGTACTCCTATTGACAGAATTGTTGTATGCAAATTCTGCCTATGGCAAAACCAAATCCCATCCCGTGGGCTTATCTCCTATCAAGCATCTCAATAG
Source organism: Wollemia nobilis (assembly GCA_028583015.1). Classification (NCBI taxonomy): domain Eukaryota; kingdom Viridiplantae; phylum Streptophyta; class Pinopsida; order Araucariales; family Araucariaceae; genus Wollemia; species Wollemia nobilis. Next base: position 1,294,416 of record JAQPPZ010016997.1, read on the forward strand.
ATTTCCCAGACTTCTATTCACCACCTTCGTTTGGCCATCATTCTATGGGTGATATGCAAAACTGAATTTCAAATCTGTCTTCAATTTCTTCCACAAAGTCCTCCAGAAATGCCCAACAAACTTGGTATCTCTGTCAGAAATGATACTCTTTGGTAGACCATGAAGTCGTACCACCTCTTTGAAAAATAAACCTGCAATGTGAACTGCGTCACTAGTTTTCTGGCAAGGGATAAAATGTGCCATCTTCAAAAACCTGTCAACCACCACAAATATGGAATCATTTCCCTACTGCGTCCTTGGTAGACCAAGAATGAAATCCATACTGACGTCCTCCTAGGGTCTCTCTGGTATAGGTAATGGCTGGTATAATCCAGTGTTTTGGCTCACACCCTTCGCCATCTGGCATACTCTACAGCTTTGTACAAACCTCTTCACATCTTGCTATAGTTGTGGCCAATAGTAGTTCTCACTAACCAGGGCAATGGTCTTGTCCCGACCAAAATGTCCAGCCAGCCCTCCATTGTGTTTCTCCTTGACTAGATTTTCCCTCATTGAACTCCTTGGAATGCATAATTGACTTCCTCTAAACAACATTCCATCTTGGATCAGAAAATCCAACCACTTGGTCCTGTCCAAAGTGACAGGTGCCAAGCAAGCCTTCCAAGGTTCTGCAAAATCAGGATCTTCGGGGTACAAACCCTTCGAGTTCATCAAATCCTACCACTTCCACCTTCATTTCTGTCAACAAACACTGCCTTCTACTTAAGGCATCTGCAACTCTGTTTGATTTTCCGCTCCTGTGCTTCAACACAAAGGTATAACTCTGTAGAAACTCAACCCATTTTAGGTGCCTCTGATTTAGTTTCCCTTGGCTATTGATATACTGCAAGGCCTGATGATCAGTATATAGAACAAACTCTTTTGGCAGCAAGTAATGCCGCCACTTCTTTAGAGCCTGAACTATAGCATAAAACTCTTGATCATAAACTGAATACTTCTTCCTAGCATCATTGAGTTTCTCACTAAAGTAAGCAACAGGTTTACCTTCTTGACTCAAAACAGCTCCTATGGCACTACCACTAGCATCACAATCTACCTGGAATACCTTATTAAAATCTGGAAGTGCCAAAACAGGTTGCTCTGTAACCTTCTTCTTCATCATACCAAAACTCCTATCTGCTCCTAAGGTCCACTTGAATTCCTTCTTATCCCCTCTCATTGTTTCTGTAAGGGGTGCACAAATACTGCTAAAATTTCTAATGAATTTCCTGTAAAAACTTGCTAGACCATGGAATGATCTTACCTCAGTCGTGCTTCTCGGAGTAGGCCATTCAATGATAGCTCTCACCTTTTCTGGGTCCATTTTTAGACCTTCGAGTGAGATGACAAATCCCAGGTACACTAACTCTTTCTTCACGAAATTACACTTCTTCAGATTTATTAACAACTTGCTCCTCCCGTAGCTTCTCAAAAACCCTTTTGACCTGCATCAGATGCTCTTCCAGGGTTCTGCTAAATATTAAAATATCATCCAAATAGACAATGACGAATTTGCCTAAAAATTCTTTCAATACCTCATTCATCAACCGCATGAATGTGCTTGGTGCATTGGTTAGCCCAAATGGCATGACCAACCATTCATACAAACCTTCTCTGGTCTTGAAGGTTGTCTTCCATTCATCTCCTTCTTTGACACGAATCTGATGATAACCACTCTTTAGATCAATCTTTGTGAAGTACTTGGCTCCACTCAAACAGTCCATAATGTCATCCATCCTTGGCAATGGAAATCTGTACTTTATGGTGATCTTGTTAATGGCTCGAGAGTCTGTACACATTCTCCATTCTCCATATTTCTTTGGTGCTAGTACTGCAGTACTGCACATGGACTCAAGCTCTCCCGAATCAGTCCCTTTTTTAGCAACTCTTGGACTTGCCTGTTCAGCTCTTCGATTTTTGTAGGAGTCATTCTATGTGTTGCCTTATTGGGTAAACTAGATCCTGGTATCAAATCTATATGGTGGTGATCTTCCTCACTTGGTGGTAAACCTTCGGGCACATTATCGGATACAATGTCTAGAAATTCTTCTAACAGTCCTAAGACTTCTACAGGGGTATCCTTGCATTCTTCCTTCCTAACTCTAGGAATTAATGCATAGCACATATGCTCATGCTTTAAACTATCCAAAAATCTTCCCCCTTCAACTAAACAGATTCTAGCGTTGCTACATACCTTTTCACCCACCTCCTGCAAGGGCTTCAGCTTATGGCGCACTCCATCCTTTGTCATTGAGTAAGTGTTGGCACGACCATCATGCACTGCACATCGATCAAACTGCCATGGCCTTCCCAACAGCAAATGGCAAGCATCCATAGGCAGGATGTCACACAGGACCTCATCACAGTACTTCCCAATATTAAATTTCATCGAGCATTGCTCACTGACCAAAGCCCTATGGTCCTTATGTAACCATGCAATCCGATATGGATGTGGGTGTGCCTTTCTCTTTAACTGTAACTTGGTAACCATTTCTTCTGAGACCAAGTTATCAGTACTGCCATTATCTATAATGATGTTATAGACCTTACCTGAACTTTTGCACCTTGTGCAAAGCAGGCTCCTTCTACTGGTCCGATCCTTTCTCCTCATTCAACAGGGTCCTCCTTGTAACCATAACTTCTCCTCCCTCTGCCTCCTCAGAATGTTCTGATTCAGCACCTTCATCGGCTACAGCAGCTCTGGCAGGACCCTCAGGTCTCTCATTTGTCCCTTCTCGGTGTTGTGGACACTCGTATGCTCGATGTCCTTCTTCGCCATAGTGGAAATAGGTTCCACGAAATCCTCCCCTTCCAAATCCATGTCCAGATCTACCTCTTCCCCTTGGGTAACCATTGTTCTGATTACGGGGTTGGTAGGTGTTCCTATCTTCCTGATCCTGGGTATTACTGGTTTCACCAGCCTTCTTCTGATCCTTATATCTTTCTCCATTGGTCCTTCCACCAGTTCTTCCCCCATGACCTCTTCCTCTTTGCTTTCCCTCAAACCGTCTGTTCAGCTTCTCTTCGACCTTGAGGGCAAACTGGTAAGCATCCTCAATGGTGCTCATCTTAACCAGAATCAACTCTTCTTGAATACTGGTTCTCAACCCATTGATGTAACGGGCCACCTTCTCCCTGTTAGCCTCTGCATGGCCAGTTCTGATTGAGATCAGGTAGAACTCCTCTGTATATTCTTTGACAGATCTGTTTGACTGTCTCAAACTCTGCATTCTTCTCAACAAGTCCAATTCGTAATCTACAGGAATAAACTGTCTCTTCAACTTCTCTACCATTCGATCCCATCTGGTTATCTTTTCCTTTCCTCCTCTATTTCTTTCTAGCTGCACTTCTTTCCACCATATGCAAGCATGGCCTTTCAACTTTGTTTTGGCAAACTTGATCCGATCTGGATCTACAACCTCCTCATACTCAAAATATTCCTCCATATCATTGATCCAGTCAATTAACTCCTCTGAATTGAGACTCCCAGAATACGTGGAGACCTCAAACTTCGCCTTCTTCCCGATTCGAGATATGGCCTTAATTAATCTAGCTTCTGCAGGATCCGTTGCTTCTTCTTCAACCAATGGATCATCAACCTCCCAAGCTTCATCTTCACTATGGTCTTCTCTCCTTGGTTCAACCCCTCTTCGCAATTCCTCTTGCAGGGCTTGCACTTGCCTCTGCAAAGCTCTGAAATCTTCTTCGGGTACCACATTCCTTCCACCACCATGGTTTCTTCGTGGAGGCATTCTTCCTCACTCTCTTCTCACAATCCTTCCATAGATCCTGGTGCAAACTGCCTCACTTTCGGTGATCTGCTCACACACTCAGGAACTCCCGCTCTGATACCACTTGATGGTGATCCACAAATAACTCACAACAGATTCTTAATTCTCATTCATTATAGTTGGAATTGATTTACAATAATGGTAGCAGTCTGCCATTTAAAACTCCTTCACTCTGAAAGATAGTTATTTTCTTTTCCTCTTACTGCATCTTCCACCCAGGAAGAATAACCGTCTAAACTGGTCCAGAATCGCCCTCTTGCCTTCACGTCTGCAACTATGGCTCAGTAGTTCTCCGACCCTTGTGCATGCCTTCACTTCCCCTTTTAACATCTCTGGCATGACTCTTCATTTCAATTCTCGTGCCTCTTCATTGTCTGCGCTTTCGAGCGCCTTCCTTTTGACCCTTGATCTTCGTCTGCTTTCACTGCACCTCGGTGCCACGTGCTGTTCAGTGCTGCCACTGTAAGCTCGGTCCACCTGTCAACCATTGATGACGTTCGGTATACCATCGCTCGACCGTTTCCTCTGTAACGGCTCCTGTAACTACCTGCGCTTTCTTTTCTTTTGTTTGGTCATGAAAATGTGACATGTCGCGATATCGTGACACTTTTGGCTTCTCCGCCTTCCTGTCCTCTTCGAGTCACGAAAATGCGACATGTCGCGATATCGTGACACTTTTGGCTTCTCCGCCTTCCTGTCCTCTTCGAGTCGCGAAAATGTGACATGTCGCGATATCGCGACACTTTTGGCTCTTCTGCCTTCCTGTCCTCTTCGAGTCGCGAAAATGCGACATGTCGCGATATCGCGACACTTTTGGCTCCTCTGCCTTCCTGCTCTCTTTGAGTCACGAAAATGTGACATGTCGCGATATCGCGACACTTTTGGCTTCTCTGCCTTCCTGTCCTGTTCGAGTCGCGAAAATGCGACATGTCACGATATCGTGACACTTTTGCTTTTCGGCCTTCCTGCCTTTCTCGAGTCGCGAAAATGCGACATGTCGCGATATCGCGACACTTCTCTCTCTTGCGCCTCCCATCGTCTTCTGGTTGCGAAAATGTGACATGTCGCGATATCGCGACATCTTTCCCTTTCGGGTCCTCTTTCTCCTTTTCGATCGCGAAATCGTGAGCCTTCTCCTTGCCTCTAGGGTCGCGAAATCATGACATGTCGCGAAATCACGACAGTTTCCTTCCTTGCTTCCTTTCTGCGTCTTTGGTCGCGAAATCGTGACATTTTCCTTCCTTGCCTCCTTTCTGCTTCTTCGGTCGCGATTTCGTGACATGTCATGAAATCGCGACATTTTCTCCTCTGCGCCTTTCCTGTCTTCCTTCGGTCACGATTTCGCGACATGTCACGAAATCACGATATTTTTGCTCCATGCCTCCTCTCACCTTCTTGAGTCGCGAAAACGCGACATGTCGCGATATCGCGACACTTTTCTCTGTCGCGATATCGCGACATCAAGGCAAGATTGCTCTGCTACCACCGGATGCTCCTGCATCACTATTTCTATTCGTCCCACCCTGGGACGAATACAGATTCTATTTGTCCCACCATGGAGCGAATAGCAGCATTCATCCCAGGGTGGGACAAATAGCAGGTTTGACCAAAAAAAAGTTAAATCTGGACAAATGGTGCTTGGCAACGGTCATATTCCTGCATATTCTCACCCACAATTCAGAGCACACAACATCTTTATGCCTTGCTCCATGAATGAGGCAAAATTGGGAGATTCTCCTCCCCCCCAATGCATGCCACCCCGATGGCCAAGTGGCGCCTCTTGCCCTGCATGCCCTTGCATGCTTTTTGATCCATGAGCCTCCTTGGGCTATAAAGTGGATGCATTTTCCACATAAAATATAGAGAGGAGTTTTATAACAAAGCAATGAAGTGCTGGTAAGATTTTCTTTCACCTTTTGTGCCCATTTTTACCTTGGAATCTCTACCTAGCAAAGGAGGTTTGCGAGGGAACTAGTAGGTGCATTTTTCCACATAACCAAACCATCTGAGTGAATTCCTTCACCAAATTTTATGACAATTCCTCCCATAGTGTTTTACATCAACCCTCAATGGAATTGGTGGTAAAATTTAGGTATAATCGGTGGGCGTCCCACCCCCGAACGCCCCCCAATTTGTAACAGTATTATTCGTCCCACCCTGTGATGAATAGAAATCTATGAAAAATTTTGTGACTATTTGTAATTGGTTATTTTCTACATGTTCATATTATTCTGAGTTATATTGGCTGAGATATAGCAATTTTAGTGTTTTACAAGATCTCATGTAGGTCTACAGTGGTCATCTGGATAAACACCTGAACTATTATCTAATCATATGGGTTTTCCTAAAATGTTATTTTATGCACTCTATCCAAATTTCATAGGTTTTGGATATGTTTAGGTCGGTAAATTGCATGCTTTGGGTTTTGCAGGTTGAGGAAGCGAGCTGCGATTACGCCACTTCAACGAACACAATTTTGATGCAATTTTGGGTGATATCTTCCTAAAACCTCTTATTTTTCTTATCTCTATAATTTCACAGCATTTAGAGTTCATTTGATATAGGCATGTCATATATGATCTTTTCTTGCCTATGGGGATTGCATGTTTTAGATCATACACACTCGCTACTCGGTATTTTCTATTTCCTTGTGCGTAGGTGTAGTGTTTATAGTGCATTAGGAAGGATCTCAATACCTCAAGATCATAGACACAATTTACGGCAACCTTTGCCCACCCACTTCGATTGTGGGTACGAGGAAAGACATTGGATGTGTACCCAAGTTACTTGAAGGATTTTGATCCTTGGGCACCTAATTTGTAAATAGTTGTATCAATAATTTGAGCCCTCAAAGGGGAATTTTTGTAACCTGGATTTTATCTACCTAATTAATAAGAAGTTGATTTACTTTGCTCCATTTCTTGTTATTTGCTATCTTTTCCATCTTACTTGCATGCTTTTGTTTGATGCTCTTAAGCAGTAGGACATAGATACACATATTTTTTATCATAATTTGGTGCACATTTTTTCCCTACTTCACCACCACATCCTCCTTTTCATCCACCTTATTCTATTCCTCTCTCCTCATTCAATCCCCAACTTCCACCCTATCTTCAACACCCTTCCCTCTATTCTTCTTTGCAATATGCATAGCCCGACTCTTCCAATATTCATCCACCACATCTTTCTCAGATCTACACTTTCTCCTCTCTCCTTATGGTCAACCTTCTCTTCCACCTCAATCCACTCAGTCGAATTTCTTCACTTCTCCCTCTTCTTGGACTTCTACACCACGCACTACTCCATATTTTTACTTCTTCCATATTCTCCATATGAGTGGCCTTATTTAAACTCAAATCCCCGATCAAATGGTTCATCAAGTACATATAAATTTCATTAATATCAAAAACAATATCCCAATAGGATTGAGGTTGAATGATGACTAGTGCATCTATTTTTACAAGAATGCTTTCCCTAGATATTTCAATTATGAGTTAACACAAATAATAACGACCACAATTGATGAATGTATGGTTATGGTTATTCAAATAGAAAGAAATATGATTGATAGTGGAAAAATGAAAGCATATTCTCTAGAGTCTAGCTCATCTAAAAGAAAACCTAAGAAGGTTGAATTCTTTGTTCCTAAGAAATAGAGCAAGATCCCATCAACAAAATAACTAATCAATTGAGTGAAATGTTTACCACTTTAAATAATAGATTAGCAAGGATTGAGAGAGGTAAAGAGAGCAATAAGGATTTTACTAGTTATGTTCATTTGATTATAACTTTGTTTTAGTTAATTTAAATTAATTACTCAATCAAAAATATCCTTTAAGACAACGCTTAAAATAAATCCACTAAAAATTTACCTTTACAATTTTTGTCTAAACGTAATACAATCAAATAAATCATTTAATTAATCATAAATCAAATTAATCATAAGTCATTTAATCATAAATAAATTTCTTTAATTTAATCATTTAACTCCAATTAATCGTAAACCATTAAATTATAAATCACATCAATCATAAATTTATTATTGTCCAATTACTGGCGTTTAAGCCTTATGACAACTACTGTCCAATACATGTGTAGAATAATCTAGATTTAGGTAATAAAAATGTTTTTACACTTCCTTATGAATATTTGAAGAGAAATCCTAGGGACAAGGACTTTTCCAAGGTTTTGGACAATGGATCGACAACCTTAAACACATTAAATAGGGATTGTGATCCAAATATTTATGCTATTGGAGGAATTTTTTACTTATTAGGTGAATCTTCTAAGGAGGTATCTATTTCAAGGGATGGTTTGGGGATGAGATCCTCTTACATATATTTTTTACGTTCAAGAAAAAGGGAATCCGAGTTGAGAACTTGTGCAGTTGTTTTAAGGTTAGGGTTAGGTCTGGACCTTATAAAGGACTCTTCCACTTCTTCAGTAGGTAGGAAATCTTTTTTGTTTCATGCATAGGATACGGCTTTGATGAAATTCAGCAAGGTAAATAAAAATCTATTAAAGGGGTCCTTAGAGCCAGACAAATTCCCTCTAAGTTGTGTAAATAATCTTGTTATCCCTTAATATCTAAGGTCTTGGCAGTCCCTCTAAAAGACTTGATTTAGCCAGGTTGGTGGAAATTCATAATCCGAATGTTATCTTTCTACAAGAAACCATTGGGGCAAGTACAAAATTCATTGAAGGGTTAATTAAATTTCTCAGGGACTAGGAGTTCTTGGATCTAGATGCTACCATAAATTTAAGGGGTGTTATGACTAGCCAAAAGAACTAAATATCCTTAATTAATTCTTCCTTTATGGTTTCAAGCTTGTGGATAGAATTATTTTTTAAAGACTTGGGTTTGAGGTTATCGGTTATTAATTGTTATGGTCCCTATGAATATAGGCAGGTCTTCTGGGATGATTTTTCTCCCATAGGTGTGTTAGGGATGAAAGAGTTATCATTGGTGGGGACTTAAATTTTAATATGAATAGAAGTGAGGTATGGGGAGAATCTGCAAGACTTGATAGACTTGCAAATTACTTTAGACATAATATTGAAGAAGTTGATTTAATGGATTTGGAATAAATAAAATTAATGCCTACATGGAGAAATAATAGAGTTGGAAAAGTTGGGATCTCAAAGAGGTTGGATAGATTTTTGATCTCAGAGTCTATACAATGAAGTAGATAAAAAACGGTCATGGGTTGAGACTGGAGGTGGCTCATATTATTCTCATATACTTATTCAATTAGAAAGTCAAGAGGCAAAACCTACTAGTCCTTTTAAGCTCAATCTAATTTGGTTGGAGGAAGAATAATTTCAAAAACTGATTAAAAAATAATGGTTAGTTATGACCAAAGTTCCAGGTTATAGATGAGTTTTCAATTTGTTGTTGCTTTAAAAAAATTAAAAGGAGTTGTGTCATCTTGGATTGCAGTTAAAAAGAAGAGTATGGATAGAGATATTAAGTTGGCGGATAAGGAAATTCATAAAAATAATGAGGTTGGTTTATTTAAAGAGGAGGAGAAAATAATACTGGTTGAACTAGAAATTGAGAAGAACAAATTGTTGGAGTGGAGGGAAGTTGAATGGAGGATGAAAAGTATATTTGTATGCTTAAAAAAAGGGGATGAAAATACTATGTTTTTTCATAATTTTTCTAATCATAGGAAGAAGGTTAACACTATCTGGGAGATGAAAAATTAAGAAGGGGTCCTCGTTAGGAGTTTTTCTAAGTTAGCAGACTTGGGAGTAAACATTTTCAATCTATCTATAAAGAACCTGATAGAGTCAATATTGGGAAAATTTTAAAGTTTGCTTTCTTCCCTAGTTATGTGACATAGGAGGACAATCAATTACTTATGAAGGAGGTCACAAAGGAAGAACTAAAATTTGTCTTGACTTATTTCAAAAGGGATAAAAGTCCACCTAGTGGATGGTCTATGGAGTTTTTCGTAGTTTTCTATGATCTTGTTGATGAGGATCTTCTTAGAGTAATGGAGGAAGTTAGGTTGAGTGGTTAGATTTTGGGAGCTTTTAACTCCACTTTTTAAGATTTGATTCTCAAAAAGGAGAAGCCTAAAACCTTTGATGAATTTAGACCTATTTATGTTGGAAGTTAAATGGTAAAAATGGTAAAAAAGGTGGTCAACTTTAGTTTTTACCTTACCCATTTTACCCCCTTGGACGACATCCTAGTTAGCTCAATGGTCGGCACAGTGGACGGCAGGATTGGGTGGCAGGATATTTAGTTTAGGTTGTTTAATTAAATTTTGTTTCCTCCTACTTAATTCTTGCTAACCATATGTTAGCAGACTATTTAAACCTTGTAATTTTTCCGATTAAATCTAATGAGCATGAGCTATTCACAATTTCTTTGTGTAATTGTATCTATAAAATCATTGCAAATATTGTGATTGTTAGATTGAAGAATATTTTCTCTAAAGTTATTTTCCAAGAGCAGTTTTGGTTTATAGCAGGTAGATAGATTTTTGAATCCATCAGAGTTGCACAAGAGGGCCTTCACTTTATTAAAACTAAAAATTTCCTACAATGGTCCTTAAACTAGATCTATCTAAATCTTATGATAGAACTAGTTGGTTGTATCTCAAATTGATGCTCTTACATGTGGGTTTTAGCTATCTGATAGTAAAGTGGATTATGGGATGCATTTCTTCTATATCTTTTGTTGTTCTTATCAATGGATCAACTTCCAAAAAAATTAGACCCTCAAGAGGACTAAGACAATGTTGTCATTTATCTCCCTTTAATTTTTTTGTTGGTTGTTGAAGGATTGAGTAGAACTATTTTGGATGCAAAGAGGGTAGGATCCTTGTCTGGGATCAAAGTGAGGATTATTTATTTATCTCATTTATTATTTGTTGATGATTTATTGTTGTTCACAAATGGGAGTTTAAGAAAATCTAGAAAGTTGAAGGAAATCTTGGACACTTACAATATTGCTACTAGCATGGAGATAAATTTTCAAAAATCCTCTATTTGCTTTAATGGTCTAGAGAAAGAGACTGAATAGGGCTTGATCAAACTTTTTCCTTTTAATCTCTTAGATTTTTAGGAAGGCTTTAAGTATTTGGGTTTTGTATTGAAACCAAATAGTTACAAGAAGAGAGATTGGGGATGGCTTTTAGAGAAGATTGCAGTTAGTATTAACCATTGGTGTAATAGATGGTTGTCTATTAGTGGGATATTAACAATTGTAAATTTAATTCTTAAGGCAATTCCTATGTTTTGATGCTCCTTGGTCTTTATTCCCAAAGGAGTTCTAGAGAAAATAAGAAAACACTGCCTCATATTTCTTTGGACTGGACACAAGGAACATGAAGACATTCCTTTAGTTAAGTGGTAGGGTATTGTTAGGCCAAAGGAGAAATGTGGTTGGGGACTTAAAAATATTCATATTTTTTGTTCTCCTTTGGCAGCAAAAATATTATGGAAGATTTTGACCAAAGAAGGATTATGGAAGAAGATTATTGAACAAAAGTATATTCATCCAGGGACCTCTATGGATTGGATCAGAAGTCGACAAAAGAGCATTAAAAATGTTTTCATTCAATGGAATGCACTAGTATAGGCCTTTCCTATGATTAAAAAATATTTGGCTTGGAAAGTTGGCAATGGTGAACAAGTTCGAATAGGGACTAATTTTATTTCGAGTTATCGAGAAAACAATTTGTTGTCAAAAACTATGATCAATTATTTACAAGATAAAGGTTTTTAATTTCTTCATCATGTAGGGGAATCAATTTCTTCTAGTCTTTGGACCCAAGGTTGGAAGGAGGCTTAGGTCTTGGGTCTTTCTGGTAAGCAAGTTGTTTTGTGAAAGGCTTACACTGATAGTCTTAATAAGAGTCATATCAAACTGAGAGTTGAACCAGATAATATTACTTGGGCATACATCAAATTTGGGGGTCAGTATACGACTAGACTTGGCTACAAAGCAAGTTTTGACCCTCATCCTCAAGGGTCTACTCAGTGGTGGAAGCAAATTTGAACATTATCTACCTCTAAAAAAGTAATTATTTTCATATGGTTAGCTTTGAGATATAAAGCTTTGACTTGGAAATTTTTTACAAAGGAGAAGCAAACAAGGTCTAAGTATTTGTATGTTGTGTCAGTCAAAGGAGGAAAACATCACACATTAATCAAATGCCCTTTTTATCAATAGGTTTGTTCAGAAGCTTAATAGATAATTGGAGTACAAAATATTTGGGAAGCGAAAATAATGGAGGTATGCTTAAGACAATGGTTTTTGAAAAAATAGCTAAAATAGTTTCTTTCTTTACCATGTCTTATATGTTGGGGTATATGGTTGGCACAGAATGCAGCTATTTTTGAAGGGAAGTTAATACCCCCATTTTAGGTCATATTTTAGGTGAGGACTTTGGTCTCAATCAATAAAGGGTCTGGCAAACATAAGAAACCTCGACAAATAGACAATTTGTTTATTGAAAAGTCTCAACCATGGGGTTTTTTTATGGGGCCAGTCAGAGACAATCAATTTTTAGTAGCACGGGAGGTATTTTGTACTTCTCGAATACCCACTATATAAAATTTAAAGCAGGTCTTGGGACAAGTTTAAACAATTTTATTGAGTTTCAAGAGTTGAGATTGCTAATGACGTGTGCTTCAAAAAGAAATGTGAAAAAATTATAATTTTTTGGAGATTCTACTCTAGTCATCAACTAGATGAATAGATCTACTCAATTAAAAAATAATCTGCTTAGACTGGTGGGAGATGAACTGCTGGAGGTGATTTCTCTTTTTGAGAACATCTCTTTTACTCATGTTTATAGGAATTAAATCAAGAAGCAGATATATTATCAAAAGAAGGTCAATAGGTTCTAGAAGGTTTCTTGCAAATGAAAGAGAACAAGGATGAAGTTTATTCTTTCACCTACATATCATACCCCTAGTTTTTATACTAGCTTCTAGGTTTTTACTATGGACCTCTTCATTTGATTAGAGCTTTATGGCAGATTTTAACTGTTTCTTTTCTTTCTGTTAGTTTCATTTTCACTGATTTCTATCTAGGTTTTGAACATGGAGGTTATTTTGATGATTAAGTATTGATATATAAAGATATTTATCCTTATTATTTACATGTTATTTTTAAGATGGGTTTTCCTCTCTGATCCACCTGACTATAATTATATTTTGACTCCTAGTAATATAATTTTATCTAGGTTTTTGCTAGTGCCAAAGCACCTAAATGTAATTTTTTTTCATTCTTGAAATAAAATTACAAGTTTTTCTTATAAAAAAAAAAGCATCCAACTAATTATAAAATTATCCTAAATCAATTATAAAATTAGATCAGACATTCAATCATAAGACAACTTGATTATAAATTATTTAATTATAAGTTAAAATAATCACAAACCATTTAATCAAAAACCCAATAAATCTTACATCATTTATAAATTTTGTCATTTTATCAAATTTAAGCCTTGAAGAAAAGTGCAATGCTTTTATCATAGATCTTTCAGTTTTCAATTCGTTTATGATTATCCGACCTCAACTATTTAATATATGCTATTCTGATAAAAAACCCTCATGTAACCAATTAAAACAAACTACATATAATTTTATTTATTTATTTTGCTCTTCATTTTTTTTGAACAAAAGAAACCATAACCCCAATAGTAGGAAATGAAGTGCTAAAGGGTAGGGTAACAGAAATAAAAAATAAAAATCTTCTTACAACTATGCCTTCAAAATATCATTTTTCCCATAGAAGTATTTAATACTCCAAAGAGTTTTTGAGCTAAAGTAGTCTAAGGGTAACTAAGGATTTCTAAGGTAGAGGCATAGACAATTTTGTGCATGGACAATAGTCATTGCATTTTGTAAGCCAGATTGCAAAAGTTGCAATATAAAAAAAAACTTAGCAACCATGGTTGGTGACTCCAGGGATCCCTCCAAGAAAAAAGAGAGCACCCAGAAGAAAATTGGGAAGGGCAAGAAGGTTTAGAAAGAGCTAAAGGAGTTGCGAGACCATGATGTATTTCTAAAAGATCTCCTAGGTCTACCACCTCAATGGGAATTTGACTTCACTATTGAGTTAATGCTAGGGGTTGAACCTATTGCAAGGACACCTTACAGAATGACCCCAATTGAGTTGCAAGAACTAAAGGTGCAACTTCAATATTTGTTAGAAAAGGGTATGATCTAATCAAGTGTGTCACCTTGGGGTGTTTCAATGTTATTTGTGAAAAAAATGCAGTACCTCATTTAGACCCTATAGAATATCCTCAAAAAATTTCATCTTGATCTTAGCAGCAAAGATCGAGACCACCACAACCTTGGAAGTTAACAATCGAGGCCGCCACACCCTTGGTGGTTAACAGTCTGACCGCCACACCCTTGGTAGTTCCATTCCAAAACCTGCAACAATGACCAAATCCACACCATCTAGTAGTAGACAGTCTCCAAAAGATAAGGTAAATTTTGCTTGTGTTTTGTGATACTTTTATGTCATATCATCATTTTGATTCTATTTTGAATATCTTTGTTATTGATTTGCATCTTTTATGAAATTTGGGCCAAATCAAGCTAGACCCATTAGATGCTACTAATTTTGTGTATTTGATTGTGTGTAGGAGTTCACAGGAACGCATGCAATCGAGGATGGTCTAGCCTTCAAACAAAGCAAGAAACCCATCCACACTCTGAGGTGGTTTGGAAGACACTTAGAGCACTATTATTGTATCTTGTAAAGAGGATAAGATGTTAGTGTGTAGATAGAGGTAACCACACCTTTAATGGAAAATAAACTAAAAAATGGATAAAATAATTTTGTTTAAATAAAATATATATTTTTTGTAGGTTTATAGATGCATTCAAATGGAAAATATTATTATTTCCATTAACCATAGCAGTAGATATAATTTCATTAATAGTCTTGTGGCTAAGAGGTTGCAGGTTCAAGCAACAAAATATAAGATCATATAACTTAAGGGTGAAAACGTTTAAATTTTTGAAGATTTGAATATCACCATTAACATTTCACTATTAGGACTCGCATTGTTTGAGGGTGTCCCACTCACACTCTAAGGAGCCTTAGGTGGTCATTGCCATGAGGAAGTGCATTGCGAGAATGAGTAGGTGCATGGCAAAATGAGAGATAGGTGGCTTTCCTATCCTGTTAAGGGCGAGGCTAAAGGTGGGGATGATAGCAACGACCATTCGAGCATCCTCTGGACCCCCGTTATTGGGATTTATCATGGCTCAAGCAAAACTTGATAGAGTAGCACTGGGAATGGTGACCTCCTAGGAAGTCCTGGTTGTTGCACACCTTATCTTGCCCTTCAAAGCTATTGAGCCACAAGATGGTGTGTAATTGCATGGAGAGGATAGATGCTTTGGGTGGATGGATTGTGCCAAGCAAAAGGGTGCTTGCCCTTGGTCCAAGTTGGAAGGATTGTGTGACTGGGATGCCAAGTCCTTATGAGATGCAATGTTGGGCTTGTCTGGGTGCCAAGCTGAAAGTGATTGTTGGATGAAATATTTATCCTTGTGAGGTGCTTTAGATAATTTTTCTTTTTTCTTACAAGTGTTTCAAAAGATAAATTAGAAGATAATCAAATAAAAAATAAACAAGAACCTATGGTAAGGATTGAAAACTAATGGATCTAGGGTGTCTTAATTTACTACCTCCAGTTAAATGACATTATCCCCCTTAAAATTTTGGGCATGAGGTAAACTTCAATCTGAAACAATGAGATCATATCGTAAGAGAAGATGGGGCAAATCAAGAATTTTCCACTCTGAAGAAAGTAGCAACAAAAACCCCTCAACATCATCAAATGACAAAGGTCGTTATAGTTCATTTAAATCAACCATTAGAAGAACAAAATGACACAAGGGATGAGGAAGTACCATATGCAACTTCAAATATAGAAAGAGTTAAAAGTGCAAAGGAAGATGGGTAGGCAAATTTCAAAGCAAAGGCAGATGGGGAGGTGAGTTTCCAAACAAAAGAGATGAAGGAGATCAAGGCTAATCTAGGTAAATCATCTTCGTTTTCCTCAAATAGAGTAAAATCTTCTACTTGCAATAAAAATAAAATTAGTATAGAGTGTATGTGTTGCACTTTAGGGCTTCAAGAGAACCATAATAAGAAAAGCATATGGAGTATATCCAAGAAAATTTTAAGGTTTCCAAGGTAGCATAAGAAAGTAATGGCTATGCATGATCATTCGTGCACTTTAGGGTTTTTAGGACAACATAAAGAAGAAAGTGTATATGAGGTTGTTCCTTGCATTTTAGATTCTCTAGGGCACCATAAGTCTTTAGAAGATAAGCCTCATTATGAATAATATGCTAAGTTTATTTTGATACAAGAAACAAAATTAAGTAGTGAGGAATGTAATGATGCTGTTAACAAGATTTGGAAGATGGGTGATTGTCTAGCAATTTCTTCTATAGGAGCTTTAGCAAATATTGCCACAATATGGCACAAATGCAAAGGGGGTGGGCAATTGTTAGAAACAAAAAGTAATTGGGTTGTTGGACTATTTTACAGGAAAGAGAAAACATCAAAGTTGGGGTTATAAATGTATATGCTCCAACTATAGTTAATCCTAATGAAATATGTTGGAAGGACCCTAGCATTTTTTGTCAAACACTATGATGATTTATTGTAATCTATGGATTCTTCGGGGTGGTTTCAACATTGTTTTATCTTCTATGGAAAATAAGGATGGTGCTCCAGGATGGTTTAAATCAATGCAAACTCTTGCTTCATTTGTTAATTTAAATAGCCTTTGGGATGTTAGTTCTTCAAGTTTTCAATCTACATGGGATAATAGACGCATTGGGCAAACTCATATAGAAGAAAGATTGGATAGATTCTTGTTATCAAACAAATGGTTACAAACATAGTATACAATCTCTTTGGATATTTCATTACGAGTAGGATCGAATCACAAACCATTCTCTTGACTTGTGATTTACGTAATAACGACCATCTAAAGCCACACTTCTAGTCTATGTGGCTATAAGACCCTAATATCTTCTAAATGGTTATGTTGTGGTGGGATGAAGCAAATTTTAGAGGATCCTATATGTATAGGTTTGTTCAAAAAATTGAATATTTAAAGTAGCAAATGAATATTTAGAATGCGAGATCTTTTATTAACATTTTTAAAGAAAATAAAGATATTAAATTCAAGCTCAAAATTTTACAAGAGATAGTAGAAACTAATGGAATGGATCATGATACTTATGTGAAAGAAAAACAATTACTTTTTTGTTATCATAATACATTGAAAAAGGAGACACGTTCCAAAAATCTAGGGAGGAATGGCTCGATGAAGGAGATAGAAATACAAAACAAATTATACTACAACAAAAACATTTTTTTTCTTTTGTCACATCAAAAATATTTGAACTCGAGATGGAAGAAATGTTGAGGAAAAAGATATAAGGAAGGAAGCAATTAATTATTTCAAAGATATTTTGTCATAGACTAGGCAAGATAAGGAAGTATAAGATAAGCTTTTGTAAAATATTTCATCAACTAACACATAAGGACAAAATGAAAGCTTGATAACAAAGATATTAATAGAGGACTACATCACACAATTTTCTCTTTCCATCCTATGAAGGCACTTGGCCCTAATGGATTCCCTATATTTTCTTTCAAAAATTTAGGATTTATTGAAGAGTGGTGTTATTTGCGATTGAAGAGGCCTAAAAAAGAAAGGCCATAATAAGTGAGATTAATGTCAATTTTGTTACATTGGTTCCCAAAAAAGGTGAGACAGAATGTTTTGATCACTTTTGTCCAATAAGCCCTTGTAATATGATTATAAGATCATTTCAAAAATTATGGCAAACATGTTGAAAGACATTCTAGATTATGTTATTTCAAAGAAACAAGATAGTTTTATTTGTGATAAACAAATTCCTTATAGTATAATCATTGCACAGGCATGCATAAATTTTCTTTGTTTCATTAAAAAATATGTATGCTTATGAAATTAGATATGAACAAAGCATATGATAGGGTTTCTTGGAGTTTTCTACATGATATTCTCAAAAGGTTTGGTTTTGATTACAATTGGTGTGAATGGATTAAATGTTGTTATAGCACTTGCAAAATATTCTATTTTGATCAATGGTTTTTTTGGTTACTTCAAGTCATCTTGTGAACTCTACGAAGATGATCCATTATCTCCTTATCTATTCATTATTCTTGCAGATGCATTAGGGAGAGCTTTCTCAAAGGCAAAATTGGAAGGAAAAATCACCAACGGGTCCTTGGTTCAATGGTTGGGACAAATAGTTGATGTAGCCCACACCAAGGTTCAAATCTTGACGTTACCAAATAGCTCAATGTGATTAAATCGATGTAAAGGGAAAGGACAAATTTAAAACCCTACTTTTAAAAAGAAAAATATTGGAGGTTAAAATCAAAGGTAATTAGGTTGCAAAAAATGGTCCCTTCAAATCTCATCTCCAATTGATTTATGATACTTTCCTTTTAGGTCATCCCTTAGTCAGTGAGGCCATGGAGTTCAAATCAATATTATCAAGCTATGAGAAGGCTACTGGACAATTGGTTAATACTATAAATCCAAGATATTTTTCATTAACATTGTCCTAGATATACAACAAATTATTGTGGATATTTTAGGGTTTAAAATGAAAAAAAAATCCATCAACCTACTAGAATATTCCTTTCTATCATAAAGGAAATAAAAATGAGCTTTGTGTCTCTTGTTTGGATAGAATGAAAAGCTTGTTTGATAGGTTGGAAAGGTAAGTTCTTAACCATGGCAAGAAGGCTACAACTCATAAAGACTACATTGCAATCCATCCCTATTTATATGAAATCACTCTCACAATTGCCAATAGGTATAACATCAAAATTTGATAAAATTCAAAGGGACTTTTATGTGGGAAGGATGCAATGAAAAATTTTGGTTTCCTCTTTATAAGTGGGATAAGGGTTGCAAAGGAAAGAATATTAGAGGAACAAGCTTATGGAATCGCAAACTTATGAGTTTGGCCTTAGGGGCAAATTTTGGGTGTAGATTATTCAATGAACAAGGAAAGACTTGGGTAAAAATATTACTTCAAAAATATATAGATTCTTTTGATGCAATAATATTTTCTAGGAAAATAACCCTATCTAAACAGTCGTCAACATAGAACTTCATATCAAATAGTTTGCAATTAATAAATAAACATATTAGATGTCAATCAACGAGGGGAATTATGCAAATTTTTGGTTTGATGCTTGGTTGAAGCCTTATACTCTTATCTCTTACTTAAGATGGAAACCATTGGCTCAAGCACGCGTAGCTTATAAAGGTCCAAAGGTCAAAGACTATTAATATGAGCAACAACTCCAAATCATAGATTTCTATTAGTAACCTGATAGAAGGAGAGGAACTCAAACAAATTGTAGATGAACTTCAAAAGATGCTTCAAGAATTTGATTTGCAAGTTTTATATGAGAGGATGAGTTGGTTTGGAATCTATCAAAAGATGGTGGATACTTGATCATATTGGGATATGAGGATTTAGAGCAATCAAAAGTTTCTACTCCAAAAAAAATCCTTGGAAGAATGTTTGGGACCTCAACATTCCTTTGGTTAGCAATCCAAACTAAGATTCTTATAGAAAAAAGTCTACAAAGAAGAGGATATCACGGGCCTTTTAAATGTGCCTTCTATGAGAAGGATTTAGAAACATCAGGCCATTTACGTCTTCTTTGTCCCTTTGCTTACACCATTTGGGATCACTTTTTTTTAAATATGAAATATATTGGGTAGCTCCATCAACAGTAAAATAGTTGATGAATGTTGCATTAACTATTTCAAAGCTAAAGCATTATATATTCCATGGAGGATTGTCCTTATCATTATTTGTTGGAATTTATGGCTTGAAAGAAATAATGAAACTTTTAAAAATAAATCTCAAAATCATGCCCAAATTTGGAACCATATTATTGCCTCTTGCAAAATGTTTACAAATATGGTGCTCATCATAGGTAATCTTCAATGTGGAAAAACAAATGATAACAACTTGGTTACAAGATTTGAACATACATTGAAGAGTCATTGTGACAATGGCATTAAAACAATGGATCTACTTTAATCTAGGGTAAAACAAAAATGTCTAAAAATTGGGTTTATCAAAACTAATTTTGATGGTGCTTTTAAAAGAAATCCAAAAAAAGTCAATGGAGGTGGTGTTCTTCAAAATAATGAAGGCAAACTTCTCTTCACTTATTTAGAATCATTAGGAACTTCAACTAACAACTATGCAAATGCTAAGGTAGTTACAGGGATTAAAATTACAACAGAAAAATGATGGAAATATATTTCAATTGAGGAAGAATTCATAAAGATCATTAATTCTACCAACAAAGAAAAGTTGATGGAGATGGTGTTTTTCAAAATAATGAAGGTAAAATTCTCTTCACTCATTTAGAATCATATGGAACTTCAACTAACAACTATGCAAAGGCGATGGTGCTTAAAAGAAATATAATTGCAATGGAAAAATGATGGAAATATATTTCAATTGAGGACTCATAAATTATCATTAATTCTACCAACAAAAATAGATGTGTGGATTGAATAAAAAAAAATATCATTGTTGATGTTTATCATATATTATTGAAGGCAATCTCTTGGAAATGTGCACATATTTATACAAAGAGAAATCAGGTTGCAGATTAAAAAATATCATTGTTGATGTTCATCATCTATTATTGAAAACAATCTCTTGAAAATGTGCACATAATTATACAGAGAGAATTCAGGTAGTAGATAATTTAGCTAATCGTTGTAGTGATCTTCATCGAAATGATGTCGAGGAACTGATTGTGGAAACATAACAGTTCAAAAAAGTTGAATAAAATATTTGATAGAAAAAAATAAAAAATGTAATACTAAAACATTCTGATTATGGTTTAATTAAGCTAACAAAAAATTGTAATATTTTGATATTTAGATAAGAGTGACCTCCAATAAAAGCCACATATAATTTATTAAAATAAATTATGTAACAAAAATAAAATGAACATATTACCTAAATAATTAAATAATTATATGAAAAATAGAAGCAACACAAATCAAAATGAATGACATCAAAATATGAGGATGGTGCCTTTAAACACCAATATTATTTCACTACTATGAAAATGACTTTTACTCTATAATTGAGGGTGAAGCATTCTCAAACTGGTACATCTCAGTACATATAACAACCCCACCAACCCGGTATATATTTCATCAATGTTTATAGAATATATTACACCATAGAATGTCAATTGTATGCAATGGTAAAAATTTACACATCCCATCGTATCTTACCTTTGTGTGGCCTTTATTTGCGAATTTCCATTACTTTGTTCAATGGAAGTACTTTGTTGGGTCAAAGCTTTTTGCGCTGGTTTGTCAACCACTTCAGTTTTGCCATCAACTACACCCAGCTTCTACTCTACATAAATGACTATTTTTTCTTTGCTATTTGAATGTAGTTTTTCAAAATTTAAGGGCGGTGTCGGTATATCCTTAGATTCTCTTACAGTGAACAACTAGCATATCTTCTAATGCAATTCACATTCTAAAGTTTTACACCTCCTCTTCATCCAGAGGTTAAGGTAGCCAAATCTCTACTGTGGCTAACATCAAGTAAACAGTTAAGCTTAATGTAGTAGTCTTCCTGATTTTTCGTATAAAGAGACATGGAGATCCATAGCTAGATTTGGTTGTAGCCAAATCTCTATTGTGGCTAACATCAAGTAAGCAGTTAAGCTTAATGTAAGAGTCTTCCTGATCTTTCATATAAGGAGACATGGAGATCCATAGCTAGATGCACCCCGGCTTTCAATATAACATATTACAAAGATTCCTTTGCAATACAACATCTTATATTTCATTAAATCTGACATTATATGTGAGTAAATATCCTGGATGACTGCAACTTACATGAAAAGGTTGAAGTTTTTGAACATTCATTACAACATTGTCACCTGGAGAACTTTTCGTAATGTCTGGCCAAATTTAAGTATTATTACTTTCACTTCTGTCCATCAGAACAAATAGTACATTCTCAGCCTCAACAAATTAAGCTAACACTTTAAACATCAAATGGAAAGGGCTCAACTGGTTAAGAACCTGGGCTTTCAATGAGGCCCAGATTCAAATCTTGTCAGAGGGGAGATCACTATCCAATTCCAGGGCGAACTTAGCATAATAGACACCCCAATTTTACATTATACATTATATCTCCTTAATTGCATCAATACAGAAACAGGGTCAGACCTTACCATGATCATTGTATACCAAAAATAATCATTGCACTGTAAGCAAGGCAATATACATGCTGGAAAGGGGTTAGTAACTCGAGAAAAACCATGTTTCTCTTTCCATCCGAATATGACCTAAATAGAAGTTTAATAATGAGAATATCAATTCCAATCGTAACGGTAGTCATTTCTATCAATAGACATGTATCATTGGCCTTGTCAAGAATTAATAATGGGGTTACAAAAAGCAATTCCAAACAACCTGAAATTCAGAATATAATACAACAAAATGACCTTGCAATGTCCAAGTCAAATACAAACAATAAATATTTACAAAATGATAAACATCGTGGGCAAATTTAGCAGAAGAGATACCCAACTTTTACATTGTATAACATATCTCCTTAATTGCGTCAATATACTAACAGGGTCAGACCTTAGCATGATCACTGTATACTAACAACAATCATTGCACTGTAAGCAAAGCAGTATATATGCTGGAAAGGGATTAGTAACTCAAGCAATAATCTTGTTGCTCTTTCCATCAGAATATGCCTTAACAGAACTTTAATAATGACAAGCTCCATTCCAATCATCACAGTAGTCATACTTCTGTCAATAGACAAGTGTATCATTGGCCTTCAAGAATTAATAATGGAGTTACAAAAAGCAATTCCAAACATCCTAAATTTCAGGATATGATGCAACAAAATCATCTTGCAATGTCTAAATCATATACAAACGATAAATATTTACAAAATGCCACTTTCTCCTACTCTGGCATGATAGAGTCTGGGTCAAAACAAGGACATCACACCACTTTCTTATACTCTGGCATGATAAGAGTCTGGGTCAAAACAAGGACATCACACCACGCCCCCAATTTAGAGGTTGGACTTGAAAAAGTTTGTAGCAGCAACCGCCATGACAGAAGCTGATTACTAGGCATGGAAATTGTTAGCTGGTGCTTACATTTATTATTGCAAACATGTCAAAGTTTGTCCTTTTGACTCATCCCAAGTGCATCTTAGAAATATGCCTTTCCAACAGCCCCTTTCCCCAGACTGAAAATTCTTCAGAAACTGACAGAAATGCTGCAAAATAAAATCTAAACAGTATCATGGTTAAAACAATGATGATTCCAGATATCAAATTAACAGATCTCAAAGTGCAAACTTCGGGTTCATGAATAATGGTTATTATCAAGAGCAAACAGTTAAAATGCATTCTAATTTGAGCAGAGATTCTACCTTGCTTAAATTTGAACCCAAGTATCTCGGGGATCAATGGCATCTAACAGTATCTTAGGGATGAAGACAAGTAACTCCTTTAGACACCATCTCTATTCAAGAACAGCCAAAGGCACGACCACGCAATTACTATGCTATCCTTTTTTGTTTTGTAGCTTGCAGATATTCATATATATTTTACTTTTAAGATTATTATTTTCATGATATTGAAATTCATAGATCACCATCTCAGTCAATACCATATGCAAAACAGAATCATATCTTAACAACGTCTATACAACACGTCAAAGTTGTTGCATTACTCCATAGCAACTAATATACACCATTACAAAAATACGGACACCTGCTCAATATATGCTCAATCAAAAAGAAGACTGAGGTGACAAGCCCAATAAATTACAGATTCTGAAAGTTCTTATTATCAGGATATCTTTGCAAATTATGGATATATTAAGGATATAATAAAAATTCAAAACACCCACTTCCCTTGGTCTTTTTTTCTTTTCCTTTTTTTAAATTAAATTGGTCATATGGGTTTGAAACAGGCTCCACCTCTATTACATCATAACCACATACTGGTATAACACCAGCTTGCTATTATGCATATATTGCTTGGCAAGACTCAAACCTGTCTCTCCTTTGAAAGTTGAGGAACTTAACCGGTTGAGCTGATGCCATTTGATAAAAATGTTAAGGTTCACCCATGGGATTTGAACTTTGATCTATGGTATAAAATTATCGATCCTGACCAATTGCCCTACACCCTATGGGCACTTCCCTTGGAGTTTTAAACAAAATAAGATCAATGTTTTTGTATCCAAGTTTTTCTGATTTTCTCTGTATAACTTCATTAGAAAATTTCCTTCTACAACCATGTAAGGTTTATATATTGCTTCCATAAAAGTCAACTAAAGTCAAATGGGAATTATAACCTCTTTAACCATTAAAGCATGAAACAACTTTACCCACACACAAAGAAACTATTTTCAGGAATAATGGATAATCCACTCAGTTGCTTTTATGCAAACATATAAACCCAACGAAACATCATATCAGTGATCACTATAGCGCCTGAAATGATAGTCGAAAGCCTCACAAATTCTAACTCTACAAGCATTATGACATTGTAATGCATCACTGCACTAGATGTAAGAAAATACTAACCAAATAAAGAAGGCATTGCAAACCAATTTCCCAAAATGTCAAAACATTCAAACTCTGATGTTGGGAAAAGAAAATTTAAACAGCAGCATGCCATGCCTCAAATTAAAAAAATGGAGATGCCAGTTCAAGGGTGTGAATCCCCTCAAAAGTAAAATAATGTGAAGAATATAATCCTCAGTCTGTAGCTGCATCATTAACATAGCATTCTGAAAAAAAAACATGCATTTTTATAATATTCTGGGTATTATTAAATTTAGCAAGATTCAGAGACCTGATCCTGTTGCCAGGGGCAGATTCGATCTTTACCATCTTTAGGATTTACTAGTACCTTTCCCTCAATTTGTTACTCAACTATCATTAAAGCATGCATTTTTAAAGTTCTGAGTATTATCAAATTAGCAAGATTGAGAGCCCTACTGCTGTACATGGTATTCTGTATCATACTTCGAACTTTTCCAGAGATATAGACTCAATCTTTCCGTATTTAGGTTTTACCCGCACATTTTCCTTAAGTTATTACTCAACTATAATTAATATAATTGAGATCACGCACATAATTCAAATGTAATAAAGCTACATGCATGCACAGATGCAAAGCAGAGACTAATCATTATCCCACTATTTACAGCTAAAATGGAAATTGCTCCTGCTTGGCTAGAAGTCTGAAACCAGCTTTTTTTGCATATTTGATTGACTTTCCTATGTTGTCTCCAAAACTAAGAAATTTGATTAAATTTCATTTTCATTTGACACCATCTTTAAAATTGCTTTGCTGTGACATCCAATGATTCATTACTTCAAGATAATGCAGATATGAAGCTTTACTATCAATATTATCATGCTAGTGCCTATGGGTTCAGCTATTCATGACAATCTGATTTCCTTTTGTGATCATTTTTCTTCCATAACAGTTGACAAACCTAAATACGTAATAATATTTAGTTTCACATACATAGAAATTTCATATTAATTAAGCACCAGTCGTCATCTCATAGCATATTTTTTACAGAGCCAGGCTAGTGTACTGTTTTCATCAATTTATTTGATCAAACTAATAGATTTTTTACAATGGAGAATTCTTGATTAGGTCCATTTGTACAATAAAATATTTTGAAGTCGTGCTTTACTTTGGCCTTAGTTCTATCTCAAGGAAAATATATGCTAACGGGAGGTGGCATTTATGTCATAGACACAGCTATATTTGTGGTCATGAAGCAATCCAAAACACAATCGACCAATAAAACCTTTCAAAAAAATAAATCAGAGATTGGCTGCCCACAAAACACTAATTACATGGATAAACTCGAGGTCCCATTATGCATCAAGTTGCCTCTGATGCCCAGTTTATTTGGGTCCACTGAGTCAATTCCATACTAAAATATTTCACAACCTAGAAAAAGAGAATTGAATGGAACCAACTCAATACCCAAGTTCAACCAGACAGAAATAACCATTTGACTGAGCATGGCAATAAACATAGTACATAGAAGAAGAAAAAGATATGGATCACGGTTCCATATGTATCATTCTTCGTAAGTAAATTGTATTCAGCATTCATAGCATCTTCCCATTCAGGCACCTTTTTGTTTGATTGTAAGCAGTAGGACCATAATCTGCCCTGGACATTGTTTGGCTTTCTGATTATACTCAACTGTGGTTGCAAAGGGGTTTGAGCCCACTTTGGCATCAACTTATGCCCTGTCAAAGGAGCAGAGGCTGAAGGAGAAAACTCAGATTCAGAAGTCGTACCCTTAATAGGAATGTTAGAAACAAAAGCAATACACTCACTGAGGAAAGTATCAATAGGGCCTAGATTGCTCTGAAATAATGTCATTTGGAAGAAATGTACTATCAACAGCGACATAGTGTGATAGAGTAGTTCCTTCATGGAATGCAATAGGTGATCCTAGTGCCCCATAGGATAGTATCTCATTGAAAACATCCCTCCAAGTGATAACAATGCATGTGGTGAGATCATAGAGTCTATAAAATTTCAACTCCTTATGGTAGCCAACAAAGATAAACTTGTAACTGTTGGCTTCAAGTTTGTTCCTCTTCTCATCTGGATTGTAAGCCCAATCTTTAGAGCCAAGATCCTCAAGCATAAAACGTAAGGTCCATTGCCACCCAATCTCTCATATGGAGACATAGCTTTGACCATAATAGAGAATCTTAAGGCCAAATACTGACTCAACCAGGACCAAAAATAAATGCATAAAATAATGCCTTTTGCTGACATCAGCTAGTTTTTGCCAAGTTTCACCCAATCCTGAGTTTCTGGCAAAGTCACAAGTTTCAAAAAAACTACACAATTTTTATTTAAAAAAAAAAAATAAGGACTTGGAGAATCAATCAGAGAAAATCGATTTCTTGACTCAACTCATTAGCTTCAAGAGTGTCGTAATAACGCCTTGACAATGCAAGGATGGATCTTGTTAATGATGTGAAGCATGCAATGAACTGCCTGTTTGCAAAATTTTGTAACCCTTTGTTTGACATGAATGATGCATCGTGCCAGCTCAATAATGACCCTATTCTTTTGCTCAACCACACCATTCTATTGCACTATGTAATTAATTGCCTAATATTAAGTAATATATGTTTCCTGAGGACTTTCTGGAAGTCGTTGCCAATGTATTGTCCCCTTTTTAATCCATTCCCAAACACTTAATCTTTCTACCACATTAATTTTCCACAAGACCTTCAAATGCCTTCTTTGCAAAGGCTTCACCATAAGTCTTGATGCAAGAGACCCAAAGGAACCTGACAAATTCTCAATAATAATGATAAAGTATTTAGATTCAGAAAGAGGGCAACATAAAAGTCATTATGTACCAGCTGCAATAGTTGAGATGCATGATGAGCTTTGTCCTTTTGAAAGGACTCAGTGGTGTTTCCCCCAAAATGCATATATACCTCTAGGAGGAGCTATGAGAATAAGATCATAAACAGTTTGAAGACAACTCAAGCCCTCGTGGATCCAAAGCCAATATGCTCCAAGTGATGATGTGAAAGCTAATTACAGTCATCGACCATAGCTACCATTGTAGTCAAACTTGGTGATCATTGCATTCAAGAGCCTCACCATGTTTGTACACCTTATCAGATTCACCACAATATCTAGAAGCGACAATTTTGAAGTTATTTTCAATATCATTCTGTTACGAAATTCTATTCTTATTAATAGAAATCATTCACCATTATGCAGAAATATCAAATCATTCGTCCACAAATAATATTCCACAATAACAATCCACAAATGAGAGAAAGATAGATAATACCCTTAAGGTAGGGAAAACACCAATAATAATCCTTAAGGAAGGAATAACTCCACAAGATCTCCCAAGATGAGAGAGCCACTTAAGGAGGGCAAAGTCCCATAAGCCACTTCGTGGGCAAAGACGATTACATAAGATTCATCTCCATGATGATTACAATGACAAATATCTCTTCTTTATATACCCATCTTCTAATTCTACTTTGGGAAGCCTACTACTAATATAATATTATAATACAATCAACCTTGGGTTATGTGTGGCCCATGCCAACCCTTATACAATATAATAATATATCCCCAAATATCTATTCCTAGGTACCCTAACATGCCACCCTCCTTACAAATGTTTCGTCCTCGAAACATATGAAGAAACAAGATAATATGATTTGCTAAGCAATGTTAGCAACTGGTACCAATCTCGATCATCATCCATCCATCCTAGTGAAACATTGTTTGGTGGTGGTCGTCATTGATGTTGGTATGCCATTTTGCCATTTGAGTAACCAAATCTGCTTTGTTGGTTCCACACTTTTGTTGCTTTATTTTGATAATGGGTCCACATGTTCCTTGATGTTGATGAGCCACTCTGAAAACCAGGATCACTATGCTTTCTTTTCCAAACACTGCCATACTCGGTGCCCTTCTGATTCCATGTAGAACCATAATATCGCTGCCTTGAGCCATACCTCCAAGATTGTTGCTGCTTATGGTGGTGTGGATGGCGATAAGCTGCTACCTTCTTTGACTCCTCAATGTTTGGCTCCAACGTTTATGGATTAAAATCCTTCGTCACCCACCTCTTTGGGATATCTACATTGCCACCTGTTACTTTCCCCCCACCACGTCCAATTTTGTTATTCACACGGACGGGGACCCTTTCCCGGGATCTCTATGAGGACATTACTAGATACTCGGCTTCAGGGGAGATACTTATGTTGGGAGATTTCAATGCTCGGACCGGACCTATGCAGGTTTCTCTTCATGACCTCACAACCGATGAGATGCAGACTCGGGAATTGGATCTTGAGGACCTTGGTTTTGCTCGAATCTCCAGCGACACACAGGTGACTGCTTATGGTAAGCATCTTATTGAGTTGGGTGAATCCAACAAGCTAGTTCTTCTCAATGGTATATCTTGTTTTCCATATTCTAGTGGGTTTACTTGCTTTCCTCATAGTGGTGGAGCCACTGTCGTCGACTATGCTATTTCCTCTACCACCCTCATTCCATTCATTTCCCGATTCAACATCTCTGATCACCCTCCTCCCCTTACCGATCATTCAGTTCTTTCTCTTACGTTATCCACTTGTTTTCCTTCTCGTTACTCCTCCCCCTCTTCCCTCCCCTTCAGTCCCTCGAGTCCCTCGAGTCACTATAGACTTTGACTATTATTATTCCTTTACCTACATGGACCGGTTGCGTCATGTTCTCCCCAAGGTGTCTTCTCTTTCCGATGTTTCCGATCGTTTTGCTTGCTTGGTCCAAACTATTTGGAAGGCTGCTTTGGAATCATACCCCCACACTATTCATCCTCCCCCTCGTCCTCGTCCCCCTGGTCATTGCCCCATGAACATCTGGTATGATGAGGAATGTAAGTCTGCCCACCGAAGGTTGAAATATGCCATTCGAAATCCTTCCCAGCCCCATGCCATTTCTCACAAAGACTATAGGATGCTTCTTCGAAAGAAGAAGCGTCTCTTCCTCTCTCGGCATCGACTTGATCTTATCCACTCCCTTCAGCAATCTCCTAAATCCTTACGGTTCCTTATCCTTTCCCGTGATCGGATTACTCGGGGGATCGATCTTTCCTCTTGGACCATCCATGCCTCTTCCCTTTATACCATCCCAAATCAGCCTCGTATTTATGTTCCCTCCCCCCCCCCTCTTCATGCCACCTCTTTTCTACCGGTCTTGTCTGGAAGGCTATCTGGAAACTCTGTACAAGCAAAGCAACAGATTTGGATGGGTTACAGGCGGAATTTTTGAAGCATGGTATTGACCCTCTTGTTGGACCCATTGCTGATCTCTTTAATCTTGCTGTATGTTCTGGGTTTCCTGAGTCCTAGAATCAGCATATCATTCACCCCATTCATAAGGCAGGTGATCCCCATGAACCCAATAACTACAGGACTATCATGATTGGGCATATCTTTGCCAAGCTCTATGCCACAACATTGGATGTGCTTCTCTCTCGAAGGTTGGAGGAGGGGGGTTTCAAGGCTCTTGGCCAAGCTGGTTTTCGGCAAGATCATCAGACCACAGATCACATTCTAGTCCCCAGAGCTATTATTGAGGAGGCGCGTTCCAGGTCCTCGAAGGTTTATTGTTGCTTTGTAGACTTCAAGAAAGCTTTCGACACGGTGCCTCGACATTTACTTCTTGAGAGGCTTCAATCAACTGGCATCTCTGTGCAGCTTTTGACAGCGGTTACACGGTTATATGAGACTGTGAAAGGTCGGTTTCGCTCCCCTCAAGGGCTTTCAGCCAATATTCTTAGCACCATAGGAGTGAAACAAGGATGCCCCCTTTCGCCGACACTTTTTGGGATCTTTATCAACGAGCTTGATACTTTTATCAAGGAGAACGCTCACCTAGAGGATGGTTGCCTTCTTCACCACGTGTTGATTTCTATTCTCCTCTTTGCTGATGATGTTGTTCTTTTGGCCTCATCCCCTGAGGGGCTTCAGCGTCATCTGGACACACTTGCCGCTTTTTGTGACTCGAGACAGTTGACGGTGAATCTTTCTAAGACCAAGGTTATGGTATTCAATACTACCAAAGAGGCTCTAACCCATCTCCACTTCCTTTTCCAGGGCCAGGAGGTCGAAATCACCACCTCTTATGTGTATTTGGGGGTTCTTTTCACTGGTCCCACTTTTGGTATGAAACCCGTCGCCCAAGTCCGGGTGTGTAAGGGGTATGCAGCTCTTTCTTTGCTAGAGAGGAATTGCTTCAAAGCACATTTTCGGGATATACCTGTGAAGATGAGGATCTTTGACGCTTTGGTCAAGCCAACTATTACTTATGGGTCAGTGGTTTGGGGCCCTAGTCTTGGCCCGACTGAGTGGTCACGGGTTGAACGAGTGCAGACACTCTTTCTTCGACGATTCATTCGTTGCAAGGGAACAGTCCCTCGTTCTATTATTCTGGCAGAGTTTGGGGCTTCTCCTCTCCATTTGAGATTATCTTCTTGATTATCGGTTATCTTCACAGGATCCGTACTTTCGAAGATAACCTTGAGGGTTGCAGGCGGTACCCTTACCTCTCCCTTCGCTCCTCGATGGAACTCTCTCCGAGTTCTCGAGGAGGCCGAAGGAGCTGGTATTTTCAGGTTTCTACTCTCCTGGCCAACATTCAGATACAGATAGACAGGTTGCCCCCTTATTCTTTGGGGTTTCCCCCCCCCCTCTTGGCTTACTAAAGAGAAGATGCTCCACGAGATTCGGAAGGATGTTAGTCTCCAGTACACCAGATGCACATGGATCTCTCTTGTTGCCCCTCTTTCCCCCAAGTTGTCTTTCTACCATGAGCACTTCTTACAGATATAGGAGGGCAGAATAGTTCCTCCACAATACCTTCAACGACACACAATGCATAGTCTTCGGATCACTATTGGGCAACTCAGGGTGTGTTCTCACCAACTCCGGATTGAGTCAGATCACCATCTTCCGATGGAGGAGCGGATTTGCTTGTTTTGCTCCTTGGGTGAAGTTGAGACCCTGCATCACTTCATTTTTTGTTGTCCCATTTATTATGAGATCCGAGGTAGGTTCCATTGCCTTTTCAGGGACAACTCTCGATGTGTTTCTACCTTCTTCAGATACTCGGACCAGCGTTATCTCGCACTCTTTCTTAGGGAGATAACTCAGCTTCGACGACATAAAAGTTCTCCAAATGGATCTCACCCTCCTCAACATCGGCTCATCACAACATACTTCACCAACTCCGACGGACCAAGTGACTTCGATCGGAAACGCCCCACACCATCCAGTTTGAACAAAAGCAGGGTCACTAGACAACGCACCAACAATTTGTCAGGGTTCCGAACTAGCAATGGGCAGAGACATATCATGGACTTCTTCAACTCCGGTACTTCGGCCTCGACTGTTAGGAGAGATTAGTTTTTGGGGGATTATCGAAGCTTACCCCTCCTGTTTTGCTCCCTCCCCCCTCCTTCTCTCTCTCCGTTCTTCTTGGCACGCACTTCTCTCTATTGGACTACAGCCCTCCCCCCCTCTGCTCTCCCTTTTCTTTTCTTTTCCTTTCTCTTTGGCCCGTTTGTCGGGTTTGATCTTGTATTTTTCTTAGTTCTTTTCTTTGTTGAGCGTTTTAGCCTGCTAGCTAGCAGTCATTATTGTACTTCTTATAGTCCCTTGGGTCTTATTTTGACCCACCGCGGACATTAATAATATTTCATTTCATTTCTACACATTGTTCTTTCATGCTCCCTTTGTTTGGTATGTCCTTGTGCTCTTCTAACAAAGTTTCCTTAGACTCTGCTACTGATATTTCCATGGACTCAGTTGTTGCTTCTTTCATGGACTCAGTTGATGCTATCGCCTTCTTGGATTTTGTTTCAGGTTCTTCTATTTGTTCTTCAATTTGTTTCTCTGCAGCCACTTCTTGTTTTTTCTTGGATCCTTGCTCCTTAAGCTGAGAAATATCCTGCAATGTTATCTTCTTTTTCTTGTACCATAACTTCATAAACTTCTTTTGCACATTAATGTTAAGATTACCCAAAGAATCTAACCAAGAATAACCAAGAACAATATCCTCATCATCGATCATCTTAATAGCATAAAAATCTGAATGTAAAATATATTTATCCATGGTGATCTTCAAATCTTCAAAAATCTGAACATTCTCACCCTCCAACTGTATTTCCTTAATTTTTGTTGCTTGAACCTGCAACCTCTTAGCCAAAGAAATATCAATAAAATTATATCTGCTACTAAGGTCAATGGAAATAATAACATGTTCCTTTTGAATGCTTCCATGAACCTACAAAATAGTCGCTTGCTTTTGAAAATCCAAATATGTGGCTTCATTCTTCTCATTATCTTCCCTAACATTTTCCTCTTTCTCCTTCTTGAGTGAGTTTATTTATTTTTCATAGTCTTCATTCTGTTTCTTGAAAACTTCCCATTCTCCTTTCATTTCATTTCACTCATTTTGAATCCTTTGTAGTTTATTTTCAAGGTCTTTGATGACATCCATTAGGCTAGCTATCTTTTTATAATATGGGTCCCATTTACTCAAGAATGCATGCTCCACTTTGTCCCAAGTGAAGTTATAATTATGGGCACTATTAAAACTATAAAACCAAGAGAGAGCTTCTCCTCCAAGATAGCTAGGAAGCCTAAGGCTCCAAGTAAAATAATTATAATACAAGGATTTAAATAGTTTCCACCATTCTCTAACATCAATATCATCTTCTCCAAAAACTTTTGTAGTTCCATAGTTCATGCCCCAATGCAAACTAGAGTTTTATAAAAATATATATCTTCCCACTGATTTGAAGCTAAAATTCCACATAGACAACTAGATTTGCAATTTTTCTTCCAAACAAAATAAATTGCAACTAATTTGCTTACCCAAACTAACAAATTTTGTCTTCCAAAAAATAATTGCGATTTGAAAATTCATCACTGCGCTTGTTCTAGAAGACTGAATTCACAAGGTCGTATCTCCCTCAATACTGCTCGGATTCCTTCATATGACCACTTATTTTAAAGCTCTTCAAATTCCGCACAAAATGATCCAAGAATCGTCTGAATTGGATAAACTTTCGTAGAGATATGGCTCCTAAAAGATTAGACGTTTTTTTCTAGAAAAAATCTGCCCTAATGCAAACTAGGGTTTTATGAACTAGGGTTTCATATAAATATATATCTCCCCACTGATTTGAAGCTAAAATTCCACAAAAAACCCCCACTTTTCCAGAATCGTTGCTCTCATATCACTTGTTACAAAACTTTATTTTCATTAACATAAATCATTCACCATTATGCAAAATATAAAATCATTCATCCATAAATAATATTCCACAATAACAATCCACAAATGAGAAAGAGATAGATAATACCCTTAAGGTAGGGAAAACACCAATAATAATCCTCAAGGAATAACTCCACGGGATCTCCCAAGATGAGAAAGCCACTTAAGGAGAGCAAAGTCCCATAAGCCACTTCATGGGCAAAGACGATTATATAAGGTTCATCTCCATGATGATTACAATGACAAATATGTCTTCTTTATATACCCACCTAATTCTACTTTGGGGAGCCTACTACTAATATAATATTATATTATGATACAATCAACCTTGGGTTATGTGTGGCCCATGCCAACCCCTTTACAATATATCTCCAAATATAGGTACCCTAACACATTCACGGTCCACCTGTCCAACCAATATTTTACCTTCTTGTTAGTATTGGGAATGCAATATAGGAAGAGAGAAGATTAGGGCCAACACCTAGAATGTGTAGAGCTTCCCCAATCTTGGCATTGCCAATACAAGTATCACAATGCCTAAAACCCACTATGCAAAGTCATTGTCAATGACCACCTTCTCCCCCTTGTGAAGATCGGTATACTTGGAGAGGAGGTATTTGCACTTGGTTATATGCCTAGTAGCCCCAAAAACTGCCATCCACTCATGAGAAGAAAATGAAGGAAAGGCTCACAAGGCATATGCTTGTGGGTTTTTTGGTCCCCATCTTTGGAGAACTAAAAATTGCAATCCACTCATGAGAAGAACGTGAAGAAAAGGCTCTCAAGGCCATGCAGGTAGCAATACATGCATACAGTAGTGGGGTTTCTAGGTCACCATCCTTGGATAACACGTAGCTAATTTGAGCATCGTTTCCTTTCCCAAAGACCGCCTCAAATTTTTGCCATATAATGACAAAATGAGAACTAATTTTGGTGCAGGGAATCAAGGTGAGATTAATATGTAAAGTGATCAACCAATGTTCATCAAGGCCATGTGGGTAGCAATATATGCATAGATGGGGGGGTTATTGGTCCCCATCCTTGATGACTCGTAGCTAATTTGAACATTGTTCTGTTCTCCAAAAAGCTCCTGAAATATTTGTCATTCAAGAACAACATCATTACTTTTTTTGGTGCAATGAATCAAGTGCGGATCAATATAGAAAGTGGTCAACCCATGTTCATCCTTTGTCTTCCTTTCTTTTCTTCATTATCAACTTGAGATGTATTATTTTTTAGGTCCATATACATCCATAAGCCATTGCTTTTAAGGATGGCTATTATTTGGCCCCTCCATTGACCATAGCTCGACATGTTCAGCTTCTCATGCTTTTAAGGATGGCTATTATTTGGCCCCTCCATTGACCATAGCTCGACATGTTCAGCTTCTCATGCTTATAAAGAAGGCATTTTGATTCTTGCAAAAATTGAGCTTGCTGGTTCTAAAACAGGGTCCTGGAAACTGCACCAATATGTAGAGCACAAAATATGACCTGAAAAGTGGATCAAACACGATTCCACATGCATAAGCTTTTGGCCTTCAAAACTGTGCCCTTCAAAATGCCTCCAGTGAGGTTCTTTCAACTTGCTCATGCTATATGGCACACATGATTCGTTATGATGACATCACCACTGCCATAACATCAATCAATTCCACCTTACCATCTGTCCTACTAAACATGCACAGCTTGCATCTACTAAAAATTTGGGTCATGAGCTAACATGGCACCATATTAGTTGTACAGCATGCAACAGTGGTTGCTGATTGTGTCGCATGCCTTTTCTTGTGTTCCATTGACCGTAAGATGCAATGCACAATGGATAAAAGAAACTTCTGATACTTTGTTACCACTAAAAATTGAAAAAGCCCATACCTTCCCCCTCCACCCACATTTTCTCTACTATGCATTTGATCATAATTTGACCCATATTATTAATGCCCAAAATTGGAAAATCAGAAAAAAGTAGATTTAGAAAGCCCTTGTTTTTTGTGTAGATTCCCAAAAAATAAAACAGTTTTCCAAAATTCATCATAATTTACCTTGTAGAGATGTTTTGTAAATTTTAGAGTTTTGTGTATATCGCCATTGTTTGTGACTTTGAAGTGTCATGCAGGGAATAGGAGGAACCTGAAAATAACTCCTCCACACATTCTTGCCAAAATCTTGAAGGGAATTACCATGGCAAGTGATCGTAACAAACGTCTCATGGACCACTGTTGTAGGTCTCTAATGTCTTTGACTCGCTTTTGAAACCATTGGGAGCCCAGGTCTGAGCCACTACAATAACAAAAGAGCTGCTCATCCGCTGCTATGCCTAAGGCAAAATAAAAAAGGACTTTCCTAAAGGTTCAACAAACCCTGGGTGAGGCCAAATGTCCATTTGGATACAAGAGCACCTTAAAGCCATTACGATAGGGCAGCCTCCAAGTCTGTTGCCAAACAGAACCAGTATAAGAAGTTCATACCTATTTACATGCCACGAAGAATTTCACTATCTAGCCATGAAAGAAACAAATGGAACCAACTCAATACCCAAATTCAGCAAAACAAAAATAACCATTCAACCAAGCATACCAATAAACATAGCGCACAAGCCCAAGGGATTTAGGACAATTGCTTATGAGTAATGAGTTACACATTGTGGACCAAGGTTCCAATCCCATGGGTGAACCTTAACATTTTAAATGCACTGTGCTCAAGTTAAGTAATTCAAAACATATTGCAGGCAATGAAAGCCTTAATTGATGCAGCTTTTAATTTCATGGATGAAAGTTTTGAAAAGATGAAGAAATTCTATGCTTCTACACCTTTTTATATTTTTTTCAAAACAAAATTCAAATGTATAAATATAAAATCAATCAGTATATTAAGTACGTGTAGAAATTAGAGCAGAAGATGTCCACAGTTTTGGAGATGGAATAAACAATTTCAATTACTTTGAAAACTTTCGAGGGTGGTACGCCCAATGCTTTTAAGTATTAGTTCTTATCTTGTAGAAATCACTAAAAACACACATTGTAAAAGATGAATGCAGTTGAAACTGTACTACTTATCCAACATATACCCACTAGGGGCACAACAATGATGACAGAAAGAAAGAGAAATTCCATGATCTTGTTTTGCAGCTTATTATTCCATGATCTTGTTTTGCAGCTTATTTGTCTTAACTTAAAACAACCAGTATTTCCAATTAGTAGAAACTTAAATAGACCAAAGTTCAAGATTTGAATCATGTGCATCAATCATCATTAGAAGTTTACATCAATAAGCAGTTTGCATAACTGTTTTCCTAATTTTAAAATAGGATAAAGTTTATGAACATGAGGCTTTTTGGGAAGAATGTTTTCATTCAAGCCTTCGAACAAGAAAGATATTTCTGGAGAGTGTGATTTATTGAAAAAGACTTACCATATAAAATTCTTCTTAAAGCTATCCTTCTTATATGTCAAAGGATAAAATTCTATTGTTTTCAGAAATTTTAAAAAGAATATTTTCTGAGTGATATATGTAGATTAATGTTTAATTTTTGGAATGGCAATCATTTGTTTTGTGCTATGACAATTGAGAATAATCTGAAGAAATAATTTGAATATGCAATTTAACAATTAGATCTAGATCTAGATCTTTATCATTTTTTATTGCTAAATGCTATGAATATCTCCAGAAAATCAATCAATCAAATTATGTCTGATTTTGTATTCAATTTTACCCTTAATTCTACCTATTTTTTGTTTACCTTGATGTTGCAAATCATGAATACACGTGCATGTGTAAACCTCATTTGTATTAGAGAGAAATTAAGATATATATATATATCACATTTTCAATCAAATGGTATTAGCTCAACCAGTTAAATTTATCGACTTTCAAGGAAATCAAAGTTCGAATCTTGCCAAGTGATACATGCATAATAGCCAAGATGTTGTAGTACTACTATGTCGTAACCATGTAATATTGGTGGGGCCCTTGTCAAGCCCATATAACCAATTTATATATATTACCAACTCCAAGCATTAAATCCGATAACTATTGCCAATAAACTGCAGGGCAATTTGCCCAATCCCCACAACACACAAAGACTAATTCTACAAACTTGGAGCTCTCAGACAACGTTATCACAAAGAGAAAAAGATCATGAACAAATAGTTGCAGCTGTATGTCCATATTTGGAGAATGAAGTGGCCAACAATATTTGAAGGAAATACTATAGAATCTAGGTGATGCACTGGACAATGCAGGAAGAATGACCAGTAAGACTGGTGAAGGTGGTGGCACAGGTCCCCCTTGCGAAATATATTATATGTGGATTGCCAAAGAAGATGAGTGCCTATAGCCATATTCCAGCGCCAACTAGCATCATATGGATCAATTGGGAAAGTGATTCTGAAGATGCGCAAGTGTCACTAAGGCATTGATGGTCCTGCATTTAGCACACTTTAGGCATGTAGATTGCAAAACCTTGAGAGGATTCTTACCAGTCACACTGGAGATGTGGATAACAACAACAACATTTGCAATACTGACATAGAATTAGCTGGAAAAGAAGCATAAGGAGAAGGTTTGAAGAGGGATGATGCAAAAGTAGATATCAAATAACATGGCAAGCTAGACTGGCTTCCTTCAAAGTTTCTACATGAATAAAATTCTCCGCTAAATCCAAGTCTCAAAAGTCCTATCATTTAACAATGAGCTAGTTTAACAGTTCTTGCCCATACCATAGCTAAACATGAAGTGTTATTTTGGGAATGAAGAACATTTCATCTTCAAGTGTCATAATTACTATGAGATTCAAGGAAGATACCATTGGTTGTATAGAGGCTCAAGTGGATCTCTTGCCACTTTTTTCAGCTATCATGATTAGAGATGCTTAGCTTTGTACAGGGAAGATTGACTGCTACTTGAATAATCACCTCATTCTTTCACTCTATCTCCATTGTTGAGAGTAAGAAGCACTCATTTGAATGCTACAGCTAGTCAGAATGTTAATGACAGATCTGTGCACCCATGACTGCATACAAGAGTGGCCACAAGGGCTTTAGTTCTTTTCTTTTCTTGAATGCAGCAGGACAAGACTGTAGTTCGCAGGCGTCACGTTTTGGCCACCCTTCACATAGCGGGGTGTTGTACACAAAGATAACTTTCCAGTTTCCTAACCATTACTATTGGTTCAACGAACATGGATGCTAGAAGAGTCTTGAGGGGTCAAACTCCATGTCCTCCACGATTTTATCCAACCAGACACCCCTTAGTCCTGACCATTCTGCTGTGAGCATCATTAGATCTTGTATTCGCCCTTTTGGAATACTGGGTGATGACGGTGATTGTGCATCTACTTTACATCTCACTAGAGATTGGTGTTGGCTCTCTCTCCATCATTACTTTAAACATGTTAGGGTTTATCCTTTTTGGGTCTAAACCCTTAAGGCTGCAATTCAATGCTATACAATTGTTCCACTTTAACATAGTTTACAATAATTTCTTTACTCTAGTTCAGCTTATTTTCACGGTACTTTTTGGTTACTACAGTGCATCATAACAGCTCTTTTCAAGGAGTCCCATTGTCCTAGGCCCTACTTTGGTCATGTGGACATTAATAAAATTCTCTTACCTCATTATGTACTAAATGTATTTTTGTTGTTCCCAGTTAGTGCCAACCAATTATGAGCCATTAATATGACAATCTGTCTTGCATGAACCATGTTTGCTAAAACAGTAGCAGTATAGATATTGCCATTTGCAACAGACATCGCTACAGACAACATGTCTTTTTGTGCTATTTTCACAACATTTATTGCAAACTTTGTAATGTTAACCAACTAAACTCTTAACTAATCAATCTCAAGATCATATGATTTGCAGCTGTTACCCGTAAAAAGCTTTGTTGTCAGTATATGGCATGGTGCAGTCATATGTAAGAATATAGGGGGTCAATCAACTAAATGAAATTGTACATGCAGGCATTTATAAACATTTGACCAATTCATCATGCACTGTGCATTTGACCCATACTTGTGCACACAAGAAGTTGGGAGGCTATTGTATATTTATACCATTAAATAAAACCCCCTCATATAGTAAAAAGCCTTCCTTCCATAGTTCTCTTTGTAGTGAATTATGGAATTCATAATCTACTTAACCTTAAGCAACAAAGGCTTTTGTTGTAAAATGAGGACTATTATTCCAAGATTACAGAATTTGACATTAGCATTTTCACCATTTTCAACTACAGATATTCAGGGTCTGCAACGTTTTAGGTTTCCAAATCAATGCACCAACTCTTATTCTCTTCAATAGATCACTGTTTGTTTGCCCTTTAGGGTAGGGACCGAGTGGTCATGCTCCCAAATTTGCTTAGGCAGGACCATGGTACAAAGTTGCAAATGTAAGGCAGACTGCACGCATATAATCTGAGAGCTGTGGAGGAGCCTGGGACCCACAAATCATGGAGATAAGGCTTACAGCTCTAGATATTTTCCAAAAATAAGAATGAAAAACTAAAATTTCTGTTGTTTGCTAGCACCGATTCTTATTCGCCAAAATATGTATTATGCAGATTTCTTGAAATTTAATGTTAAGCCCATGATCCTAATGTGCCATGAATTTCCCATATTAAACTGAATGAACCCATTATACTCACCAAATAAACCCATAACAAATTTTAAATTGTTTCAGCTATAAAGATCTGTCAAATATTACCAAACAAACTCCATCATTTGCTCTGGATTATTTGCAGACTATACTTACTCCTTAAGATCAAGTACTAAAGATAATGATACTGACTGTGCCTCCACACCAAGGCTTTAAGATGGCCGGGATGTGACCACAATTCTTCCTCCTATCCTATCAGCAATTCAAGGCAGAATTAGATTGCCATATTTACCTTCTTATGGGCCATGAAGTCTTTTATGTTTGAAGAGCTTCCTGTTCATCAAAAGGCACATTGGTCAGGAACACCTTTCTGATGTTGATATCAAAAGCATTAACAACAATATCACAATTATTGACAACAATTTTGATTCACAGTTTGGTTCTAGGAACTAGGTGTTTCCCCTTCATCTCCATTATTTCAGGTTGTTTTCCTTCTGTGTAGAACCTCTACTTGCTTTGATGCACACTCTGGGTATAAAGTTATGCCTTTGGTTTTACTCTTGAGACAATAAACTAATAGTCTAATACGTTCAGTGACAATCGATGATCCTTAACCACCTTTCCTTCCTTTCAACACACTTTTGATTGCTAATTATGTTCGTTGTACTTTTTATTCCTTTGTATAGTGCTAAGTGGTAGATGTTTTACACCCTCCCTCCATTGATATTTATGCTGGTTGTACTTTTGCCTACCATTGACGGTTTCGCTCATTTATTGAGATCCCTCTCAAGCACACAAGTACACAATCATGCAATCCTGTTTGAGCTATGACTGTCAGAGTTACCGTATCCAGCACTACTGCTCGGATGCCCATATCCACATATCAGATATAGATACAAATACGATACTTCTTAGCTACTGTGTCCAAACATTTCCGTATACATGGCTGTTGTATGGAAACATTCTGAACACATGGATATCATATCCAGACGTATTCTAATACATGGGTACCCTATCTAGATGTATCTGCATATATGCTCTTACTTGGCATATCTAATACATCCAGACATGGCCTAGGAATGTCTCAAGCTGTCTCCGCAGCATGAGATTAAAACAAAATCTTAAAAATAAAATAAATAAATAAAATATTTTAAATTTAAGAAACAATGACAATCCTCTTCTTAATTAATGAAAATATCCTATTTAAAACTTATATTTATGTAAACAATTATGTGTTCTGTGTTTTCTTCAAAACATATATATATATATATATATATATATATATATATATATATATCACCAATTAAATAGCATTAACTCAACCAGTTAAATTCCTCAACTTTCAAGGAGCAGACCCATGTTCAAATCATGCCAAGTAGCTAAGCAGTTGAAACACCAATATGTGGTCATGGTGTTATATGGATAGGGCTCATTTCAATCCCATATAACCAATAAAAAAGAAAAATGATATATCCAACCAAATCCATATTAGGGGTCTTGAAAATTTGTTGTATCTGTATCCAATACCATATCCAAATCAGATACTGCAGCCATTTCCGTGCAACATAGATGAAAGTTTCTAGATTTCCAATGTTCATGTTCCTGATACTAAATGAAACATAGCTATTTTGGTTTTCCACATTTAACTGTATTCTTATGCATTTTATCAACTTCAGCAGCACTGGCCTTGAGCATCCTGATACATACATCTTGATGGTGACCCAAAAATGAGAGCCAACTCTAAGCCACACATGTCAGTCTATCTAAAGAAGATAAACTAAACACTACCAAACAAATACAAAAGTAAAAAGAAATAGCATCTTTAGCAGGACACACTTGATGAAAGACATGTTGAGGACAAATTTTGCAATTCAAATACAAATTCTGGTATGGTGAAGCAGCCAGGAAAACCAGCATACCTCACCGCTATATGGCAAACAAATCCAACCTATCAAACAAAGTAATGACCACACACTCTTAAGACAGGAAATAATCCAAAACAGTGGCCATCCAAGGACAGTTAAAAATTTTACCTGAAAGACCATGGCAAGGCAAGCAGTCCTACCCGATTTTGGAGTAGACATAACCAGCACTAAAATTTAACGGCCATCATTGCACATCACCAAAATTTAGATTGGCATTCATGTATTAAAAGCTCCCTTCAATGATGAGTACATTTGGATACGAAACACCAAATTATGTTGAAATTTTAATATGGAATAGAATTTTTTAAATTTCGAAACACAAAGAATCAAACCTGGTGTAGGTTTACTCAGAGTCTTCACATTATGGTTTTACAGGAATCTGGATTTCTTAATTTCCATATCTTGTCCTTGATTCACTAGATCATCCATATGATAGAACTTGAATTTACCATAAAACTAATGGAACTTAAGTTTGGACTTTCGTGTCCCGGCAGGGACACCGCAATGGCAAAAGTTATTGGTCTCTCTTAACGGAGACCCAAGTTGAATTCATAGGAAGGGTGGCCCTGATATGCCTAAAAAAAAGTTTAGACTTTCGTTTAAAACACCTATTTTAACCTAAGTTTATTGCCTTAGTTTCTGTTATGTATTCGTTTATTTTTATGTATTTTTTATTTTTAGCGTAAAGATACTGCCAGTTATATTAGGGATTTCAAAATATGTATAATTTAAATACACATATGCAAGCTATCTGGAAGCATTTGTAGTAGAACAAGAAGATGGCCAGTTTAAAAGTTTAAAACTTGCATAATTTAAAGTGACATCCTATCAATCAAATGGCATTAGCACAACCGGTTAAATTCCTCAGCTTTCAAGGAAGGGATCTAGGTTCAAATCTTGCCAAGCAATATGCATAATACCCAAGCTGTTGTAATACCACCATGTAGTCATGATTTATTACAGTTGAGGCCCATTTCAATCCCCTACATCCAATTGAAAAAAAAAAATGACAGCTTATATGACAGGTTATATTAAGCGTGCGAGTCTTCCCTGAAGAATAAAAAAACAAAAAGCACCTATAATTTGAAAGTTACATGAACCCAAGACAGTCATTTACATTCAAATTTCAAGCCTGGGTATAACCATGTCTCCTAAACAACAGGCAATTTCACAACATCAAGAAAATTTATCTTGCGCGTCTGATTCCTATTTCAAGAGTGATTAAAATAACTTGGATAGCATCAAGTGGCATTAGGTCAATCGGTTAGAATCCTCAAATTTCAAGTAAAGGACCCAGGTTCAAATCTATGGATTGGTAAGTTCTGATGATTACCAAGAAGAGACCTAGGTTCAAACCCTAGGGGCATGCCTGTTTGCAAATACTCGAAACGAAGAGGCCACGTGGGGTTTTAAGGGGCCCAATCACATAGGAACTAGGCATAAGGCCTTGCGAAGAAGCGGCAAAACCATTGAGGCCACACTGGAGGAAGCAATCCGTCCGGGGAGGGAGAATAAATTCCATAAACAACACAAACAAAAAGTTTGCTAGGGCAAATCGACGATTTGTATAATGT
Organism: Wollemia nobilis; assembly: GCA_028583015.1. Taxonomy (NCBI): domain Eukaryota; kingdom Viridiplantae; phylum Streptophyta; class Pinopsida; order Araucariales; family Araucariaceae; genus Wollemia; species Wollemia nobilis. The sequence goes on from JAQPPZ010016997.1 coordinate 1,338,315, forward strand.
GAAGGGCTGAAACAGCACTGAAGGCAGTAGAACAGGTTGAATCCGAGGCGGTAGCACGCGTAGCATCAAAAGAGGAGATTGCTTCGATGTCGACGCACCAGAGACTAAACCCGTTGCCCATAGTTGATGTTTTCTGCTGAAATCTGATTCAGGTACATGTGAAAAATGGCAGGCAGGTGGTTGTTGCCCTTTAGGGGTCGTTTGTCGCAAACCGATGCCATTCACGGGGACTCCAGGATGGAGAAAGCACCCCCTATGGATCTATGCTCCCCACTGTAGATAGCCACAGAGGTATGAAACCACAGATCCGCCCAGTCTTGGAAATCACCCAAAAGCACCAGATGTGTGCACGAATCCATGCTATTGTCCGATCTACTAGAAGGCATACATGAAACAGCGTCAACGTAACTGTTGCGATGCACTCCTGTAGCAAGACCAGCGATCTAAAATATAGTGCCAACGAGAAGCAACAAACACTATCTCTTGACCGATTGCAGTTATCACAAACGTTAAAAGCAGAATAAACATTCCTCGGTTGACATCCTCGACACTATCATCCGTTGAAAAAGCTTACTGCGACAAATCAATATCAAGATTCCCTTCTGCAATTTGTTCACCAAACTCAACAACGATGAATTTGAAAACAGGAAAAGCAAGGATGAAAATTGCACAAGAGAGAAAATAAAATGTGTGGAAGGGAAGAGCAAGTCAGGAGCCTTTCGGCTCTGAAACCAATGCAAAGGATTTAAAATCCAGATCCATTTTTATTAAAATTTCCAAACTAAATAGGCATTCGAAATGCCCAAATTACAAGAAGATGATCAAACAACTAAGCAATCCTAACGAATTGCTAAAATAGCAGTGTTCCATGGGGACGCGTCCCCCAGCACAGGGTGACGGAAAGGGGGACGTTTCCCCCCGTCCCCCTTTTGGGGGACGGGCCGGAAACGTCCCGGGACGGGCCGAGGCTTGTGGCCTCCCGTCCCTGGGACGTCCCCCTTTTTGGGGCGTCCTTGGGGACGCCCAGCCGTCCGGGGACGGTTGGGCCCCATGGGGGACGCTCGGACCATCCCCGGGGACGTCTGAGTGTCCCCCATGGGGCCCGGCCATCCCCGGGGACGATCTGAGCGTCCCCCACTGCTGGGCATCCTCACCCAAGGGGGAAAAAAAAAATTAACTTCAAAAATGATAAGGGGTGGGACCCATTTTGAGTCTCACCCCCCATCAAACCCTAAACCTAACAAAACATGGAGTGAAAATAGAAGACTTCACTTATTTCCACAGCAACATGAAAAACTCTTTCTACACAGGTTTTTTCCATCTCAACATGAATGGGAAACAAATAATTTAACCAAGGATAGTACCTGGTTCTATTTGCAACAAAACCCTAGATGTTCTTGGCAAAATTTGCACAAGCTTTCTCTATTCACGGTCTCGCTTCCTCTTTTTGTCGGTGTCCCAAACCTCCGAGGGTTTACTGATATAAGACCAAAAATGGTGCATTTCCAGCACCAAATCCATCTCATTCCATGTACCCCTCTCATTTCAATCAGAATGCACAAATGGGTTTTGCAAGAAGTCAGCAAAATCAAAGGTTTGATTAGGGCATGGCTTCCATGAGGCAGTGTCATTGCATCCTCTTGCTAGTTTGCAATGATGGTTTAGACCTCCACTCTCTCTTTCACCAAAACTTAGGGTTCCAATATGAAGGCGTGGAAGAAAAGAGTTGCTTTATATTGATTTGTATAAGGTTAGCCCTAATTTGGTTCTTGTCCCTTACTTAAAATCAAACTTTCATGCTTACAAAATTTCCCCACCAAAGCCAACACTAAACGAATTCACTCGTGGGGTCTAATCCCCAAGGACCTATGGTAAGGGTCTTTAGAATTATGCTATAATGCCATCATTACAAGACTAAAAGGAGGTTTATTTAAACAATACCAATTCTTTTGGTATAGTGACTGAAAATTTGAACAGTTAGTGACTGAAATTTTTTAAAAATGACAGTCTTTGTTTGAACATTGGTGGCTGAAAAAATAATGACTGTTATTACTTAAAATGATGACTGTTTGAACATTGTTCGCACTTGATATCCTTGGCTGAACCTTCAAGTTATAGTTGTTGAACTTGAAACAATTAAATGGCTGCATATTAGCAACTAATATGAATATGAAAATGTTAAATGACTCAATTATGGCTGCACTTATGTGTTAGTAACTAATCTGAATATGAATGGCTGCACTTATGTGTTAGTAACTAATCTGAATATGAATGGCTGCACTTACATAATTGATTAGTAATATAAAATATCATTTTTGTTGGGTGTAGAATTCTGAATGTGTAGATTATTCTAAATTTCTAAAAAAATTCAATTTTTATAGTATTATACTAGCCGTCCCCTAAAATCGGCCTACCGTCCCCCACTGTCCCCGGAAACCCGTCCCCCACCGTCCCCCAGGCTCGTGGAACCTTGAAAAATAGCCTAACAACTAACAAATATGAATTAACAGCTAACAAAACGGGATCTAGATGCTAACAACAACCTAGCAATCTAGATACCCACGTGAAAGATAGAATCTCAAATAATAATTTTAAAATAAACCTTAGGCTACCCTTATCAGCAAAGGTAGTAGTCTGACTTGAATCCGCTGAGTGTGCGCCAGGCCGACGACGATGGTACCAACCCTAAACGACCAATGGTCCATTTCAAGCCAGGCTAAACAGCAACGAGGTGGAATAGGGGTTAAAGGGGGCGGCCCCAAGATTTGAACCCTGCTTGGTAGTAGAAAAGGACTGTGGATGTAACCGATTCCCCTATGTATCAAAAAAATAAAACTAAAAATAACTTGGATAGAATTGTAGTTCCAATCAAATGTATTCATTGTCATACCCCCTACAAGCTTTTGATCTCCATTCAGCACATATTATTAACTTTACTATGACATTCTCACACAAACACAGACAGAACCATTCCCTCTTTGGCTGAGTCACATAATTATCAAGATACTTGGGTAGAGAGGGGACCACCTCATCTCTGTACCCCATACCCACATCTCAATCGCTATAACTGTTTTTCAGATTAACATTTTCATCTCCTTGCTGCATAAATAACTATCACCACTTCAGGTTTGGCTGAATAACAATTATTAGGAAAACTCAAAAACAGGGACAAGAATCTCATCTCTATACCCTGATTAAAGCATGGCACTCATCTCCATTACAGTACCTGTACCCTATGTCACCTGGATTAAATCAACGGGGCAAAAAATCTACTCTAGAAAGTGCCCACTAGGTTTCAATTTTAAATTACAGATGTGATGAATATATATATATTCCACACCTAGGTTGCACAAAACTTGAAAATGGGTAAAGTCTCCCAAATGGAAACAGCTTAAGAAATATGAGTCCTCAAACCATTTGGAAACGTGGAAACGAAAAAGGAAATGCCTAATTAAAAAGAGTATGGAATATTTTTAAAATTTCTAGACAATTGAATCAAGGAGATCGCAAATGGATGGAAATACATTTAATTGTTAAATCTCATATAGAGTACAATTGTTAATGTCAAAGCTCAACCTTTATAGATCATGTAAAGCTTAACCTTAATAGATCATGTTATACAAGTCATTGAGTTTCCAAAACGAGAAAATGAGAGCACCCTAAGAGTTTCCAAACAAGGACCCAAAAAAAAATAGCATATAGGACACCATTGTAGTCATAAGAGAAGTTTTCACATTTTACCTTTGGTCAATATTTTGTACCTCGGCTTTCAACCCTTGTCCAAAGTCGTATTAAACTGGGCTTGGCCAATCCATCCAAAACCAATATACAATAGGGTGGCTATACATACATAAGTATGCGCATACATATAGAATTATAGACCATGTTTTACAAAAAGCAAATACCATCAACAAAACATAAAAATTTGTTTACCAAATATGGCTATTTATTATGTGCTCAAGAAAACTAGCAGTTTAACATTTTGAAATATTAAATACAAAGAAGTTGGTGACTCGGCCCATACAGACATGCATCTTGAATAAAAATGAAGATCAGGTTCGCTTTAATTTTTCCAACTTCTGCAGTATGACACTAAAGTCTGAAGAGAATCTGCATCATTTGTATATGCTTGGAAAAAAAATCCACTATAGAAACAAGAAGAATTCCATCAATATAAAGGCAGGGGCTGCAGGGCTATTCACATGAAACTAATTCTCTCTATGATCTATTACACAGCTGTTGCAAATATTGATATTCACTTTTAAATCTTAGCTAACCGAACCTACAGCAAATCAGAGAACTCTGGAGAGCAACATACTTTGCTTATATGAAACACAAAATTTCCCAATTTCAAGCAGTGAAAGATGGATCACTTTTCTTGATGAATTGACTAATGTTAATTTACAAAATTGAAAAGAAAATATGTACAGTAACAATTATTTGTTCAGATCCTCAAAAACCAACCATTTTACAAAAAAAATGGCTGAAACTCAAAATGCTGAACACGAAATAATATAGTTGTTAACATGCTACAAAAACTGTTATTGAAAGGGCTTCAAATTCTCAAAACTAATTGCCAGAACTTCTCATGTGACCTCACTAGGCTTCTGCATATCACCTCATCAGGAGCTAAAACAAGTGACATTTTGTAATCATATTAAGTGAAAGGAGAGAAATCACATCTCCGTACATCTATTTGATTGGATTGGCCAGTAACATAAGCATAAATTTGAATTGTACCAACCAGAACCACAGCTTTTCCATCCATCACCTGCATGTTGAAAGGTTGCCTTTCACGGCACTTACGTTTCCATTTGGCCAACAATTATCCCTGTTCTTTGGCGTTCTTCTAGACTGTCCTCTAAAGGCTCTCTTTTTTCCCTCTGCTACAAGGCTATGTTTTTGGTGCAGCACTATCGCAAACATGACAAAGGATCCCATATATGATCAAATATCAAACTCTCCTTGAATAGAGACCTGCAATTAACACCATAAAGCATGATTCCATACTGAATGTCAGTAAGACACCTTGCATTGCCTATAAACACAAGCTTCCCTAGCTGCCATAGTTCTCTCACTAAGAAACCAAATGATAACATTCATTGCAAAACCAGCACCATTACGATATAAGGCAGGAGTCAAAATATCCATGCAATAAATGCCTTCAAAATTAGACAACCATTCAAATGATAACTCCCTTACATTTAAAGTTTTGAAAGAAAAAAGGCAATTGATCATTTTTGCCATAAAATGGATTTGTGATCAAAAAAGGAAGAATAGTAGGCAAATCACATTTCACAGGAAAGTTCAACTGTTCATGTTCATTTAATGTTCTATTAAGAAATTTCATAAGCCAACAAATTTGAGAAACAAGTTTATATTTTATAGAAAAACTCTGCTGCCTTTTATCTAACAAAGAAACCAGGTTCTGTTAATCTTTAGAGATATCTAGAAAGAACTACTCTTTTAAATTTGAGCCAATACATATTTAGTACCAAGTGCAACCCAAGATACTCATGAATTTGACTCTTAAGATGCCAAATTGCAACAGCCCTTAACATGCCATTCCAACAATAAACAATCTCTTCTTTAAATAAAGAAATTTTATAGTGGACTTTGGAGATATTGCATTAAGAGGGCAGTTTGAAATAGATTTCATTGAATAGGAAATGTGTTGCATTGAAACAGATACAGAATCTAATACAGAAGAGATATAGTATAGATATTACACAAATTTTCCAAACCCCTTGATCTACAACTTGATACAACATTCTAAAGAACATAAACATATTATGTATTAAAAATAGAACATAAAAAATGTTTAAACAAATATAAATTGCAAACAGGATATTTGCATTAATTAAAAGGGTAATAATCTTAATTCATAGATATGGCTTCAGCCTCAACGCAATATATTAGATAGGGCCCAACAATCGGCATGTATCCAGATACATCCGTATATCCAGAAAGAATTTTATGTGTATCCACATCTGATATCCAGATACAAATATTCAGACAAGAGGGGTGTCATGTACCATCCATGTATTTGTACAAGTCTGGATATGATATCCAGGAAGTATTTATCTGTATCCGCATCTGACACCTGGATACAAACATTCAGACAGCAGGGCTGTCAAATACAATAACTCTGGAACAAGTTTTCATTCTGCTTTTCAAGGCAAAGCACATACAAGCTTAGGCAAATAGGGCCAAAAATTTGACAACAAAGATGTTGAAGTAGAGAAATTAGAGTATTTTCATTCCATTTCCAAGCCATACAACTAGGGGATGTGGTGGTACTCTAAATCAGAGTTTAACACAGCATAGAAAGAAAAAGAAATAAATAGAAAACAAATTTGCACAAACCCAAAAAAGATACTTCATCAATCTTAAAATCCTTACATACTACTTCAATGCAATGCACTATACTTGTATACATGCAATATAATGTCTCTTGGTTGTTTCAAGAGGCTCTTGATGCTTCACGTTCTCTCCAAAATCTGGGTGAGACATCTTTTTCTTTTTTTCACTTGCAATTCCAATTTTTTCCTGTTCTGACTTTTGTCTCATTCTTGTCTTGTTCTGATTTTGTCTCTCATTCAGTATCACAATTTCCAACATTTCTTCCCCTTGAAACTGAATGGGAAAATTTTCGGTGTCTCTGAGTGAAATAAACTATTTCTTTGCCACTAACTTCTTCAATATTGCCATTTAAGAATGCACTCTTACACCAAGGCAATGTACAGTCCATTTTTGGGCTGCCAAGGCTAAGACGATTTATATTATGTCTTGCCTTGCAACAGGTGCATGTGTCTCATCATAATCTATGTCAATTTGTTGTGCACACCCCTTTGCCACTACTTTTTGCCTTACAATTGATCCAAATAGGAGGTCCAAGGTTCAAATCCTATAAGGCATTGGGTTGTACCCCTGCTCCAGTGTGCTCCAACAAAAATCTAATCCAGTGGTGTTAGTGTGTCTGTACTTAAAGGCATCATCCCAAATGGCCTTAGGTTTTGTGAAAATTAAAAAGCACTTTCCTTTTTTTTCCTTCCATCACTATTGTACTTCAATCCAATTACTTCCTTGTTCTTTGGAAATTCACACAACTCCCAAGTATCATTCTTTTCAATGGCATTCAATTCTTCTTTCATGGCTTTGATCCATACATTGCTTTGGACTGCTTCTTCAAAACTCGAGGGCTTCACTTCAATCTTGGACAATAGTGCATGGTTCACCATATTATCTTCTTGTTCTTTTCCCTTCTGTTCTTTGGCTTCTAGTGAACCTCATATTGAAATTCTGATCCAACATTTGGCAGCTTGGATGTGATTGTAATGTTCTCTTCCCTTTTGTGATTGTCCTTGGAGAAATGCTTGTTTCTCCACTTGATACTTGTGAGACACCACCGTCTTTGGAGAAATGCTTGTGTCTTCTCAGTTTTTTTGTTTGTTGTCCATGCACTCCTACTTTATCAAAAAACACATCTCTAGATATAGTGTGTTGTCTAGAATTGGAGTCATAACATCTATATGCCTTGCTTTCTTCAGAATAAACTGTAAATTTTCCCAAGCCTAGATGATTGTTGTCCTATGTTTCTTCTATTAAATAAATCAGATCTTAAATTTATTTAAAGACAAATAAATTTCTGAACATGCAACAATTACACAATAGCTGGAAAATGAACAGCAGAAGCAAAAGAACGGTCTGTACAAAAGAGTACAGCTACAGCAGGACGGCCTGCTCTATTTCTGCCTTTTCTGGACAGTAAATCACTCTTCCTCTCCTCTTAACCCTGAAGCACACTCAAGCATCAACAGAAAATGATGCACGACCTGTATATCTGAAGGTGTACGGCCTGCTTCTTGCAGTTCTCTTCGGCAATCTACTCTTCTTCTCCTCTAAGCACTCTTGCCCTTCTCCTGCTCTCTTGCTCCTCTTCAAAGTATATATCCTTTTTAATTTTCCTCCATCTTGTCTGCCTTTTATGCTTGAACAGAACCCTAATCTCTTTAATCCTAGCCGCCCATATCTCATCTTCAGATGTACGATCAAGATTAGATCCTATCTCATCTTGAGATGTACAGACCAGATTAAATCCTAGTCTAAGTCATGAATGTTCTAGAACATTTCCTTTAGACTCCTAAGACTAAGTCAACTTCAAGAGAAAAGACTTTCACCCCTTCTAAAGTGAATTACAAAATAGAATTAGTTCCCACTTTTCCTAAGTGGTCACTTTACAAATAATAGGAGAAAAAATAAAATAATAGGAAATTTAAACCTAAGACACAACTTGACTTTGACATGGGGTACTTCTCCTGAACTGATACACCGAGTGCCATGTAGATTCTCCCACTCTCCATTGTGGGTCCCACTAAGCCATATCATCCTCTAAATGTCTCAAACCACTTCTAGTATGTTCATACTGAAGCCTGTGCTAAAAGTTCCTGTCCGAGCTACATTTCTCAACATAAACAACAAAAATGCATGCTTGACTCTTTAGATCTAACTTGTTCCTTTTCTTCTCTTCATCATGAACATAAGCTAAACAACCAAACACTCTTAATTGACTTACCAAAGGCTTCTTTCCATGCTATTGCAATTGTCGAACTTCTAATGACGATGTACATTATTGTTGCAACTGCTTCAACCACAAATGATTGCCCAAACATTTTGCTAGTATTATGCTTCTTGCCATCTCTATGATTGTCCTATTCTTCCTTTCTAACATTCCATTTCTCTAAGGTGTATACTGTTGTTGATTGTCTTCTTATCCCATGCTCATCACAAAATTGATTGAATTTCTTGGAACAATACTCATCACCATGATCAGTCCTTAATGTTTTGATTATATATCTGCTTAAATTCTCTACTACAGCTTTTAAGCTCTTGAATACTTCAAAAGCATCACTCTTATTATTCAAAAAATATGCCCAAGTTTTTTGAGTATGATCATCTATTAAAGTGATAAAGTAGAAAAAATTACCAACATTTGTTGTGTGCATGGGACAAAAAATATTGGAATGAATCAGCTGCAATGGATATGATCCTCTCCATGCTCTTCCTCTTGGAAAGTTCTTTTTATGATGTTTTCTCGTTGTGCAACCTTCACAGTGTTTGCATGGGACAATAAATATTGGAATGAATCAACTGCAATAGAGATGATGCTCTCCATGTTCTTCCTATTGGAAATCTCTCATGGGACAATAAATATTGGAATGTTTTCTCATTGTGCAACCTTCACACACTTCACTTCTTGCTTTTACACAAGGCAATCCATGGACCATTCCTTTAGCATTCAAGAAATACAAGCTTCAAAAATTCAGATGACCATACCTTTGGTGCCATAACCAACTATTGTCCTCAATGCTTGTATGCAACAACTTGTTCTCTTCTCTTTCAAGCTTCAAAAGAAAAAAATTGTTTTTGTTTTTTATATAAGTACAATAGCCACTATTTGGTCCCCATTTGCCTTGTCATAGATGATGGTCCTTATTCTCAAACACCACTTTGTAGATTTTTCTCTACAAACCGCCCCACACTAGTTAAATTGTCTGGTGTGAACAATATTATTTTGGATATTTGTCTTTCCATTTTTTCTCTAAATTTGTATGGTTCATTTTCCTTCAATCTTTAATGTTTGTTGTCTCATTTTTCACCTTGCCCTTGCATAAGTCATCTAACTCCACAAACAACTCCTTATTTCTGGTCACATGATTTGAACAACGGGAATCTAAGGACCAGAACTCTTTAGTTGAAACTTCTGCCACTTACATGACAAGAAGATATTTTTTGAGCTCTCACCCTCTTCATTTGAAAACTTTGTTTTTCATCCTTCATGGCTTTGCCTTTTGCAATAGTGACCATACCTTTTGCAATAGTGGCATTGAACATTCCTCTTATCCACAAATCTGCCTCTACCTCTTCCACTACACCCTCCTCTTCTACCATGACCTCTTCCTCTTGTAGAATGTTAATTTTAGTGCTTTCCTCTTTGTCCTTCGAAATTGCAGCTTAAGCTAACCCCATTATTGTTTGACACTCTAGACTTGGATGCAAAAGCTTGCTCAAAGTTTTTTAGGTTCACCATTTTTAATTCCTTCATGGGATATAAGTGATCCCACCAATTCATCAAAATCCAACTTCTGTAAGTCTTTGCTCTCTTCAATAGTAACACCTTTTTGAAAACATCTCCTTGTGTTAGTTCTTCACCATATATACCCATTTTGTGCACAATGTCATACACCCTTGCACAATAATCTCCCACATTCCCATTGCTCTTCATTTTCAGATTTTCATGTTCTCTCTTCAATTTCTGTAACTTCACTATTTTGGCTTGCATAGACCCCTTGATAGGTTATCTTCAAGGAGTCCTGCGCTCCTTTGGCAGTCTTGTTGCAATTCTTGGAAAAATACTTGCATTAAGAGTTGCTTATATGTGATACAAAGACAAAAGATCTTTTCTTTGTGCTTTGCTCAGTATTCTTTTTTCTGTGGCTAATAAATCTCCGAAATCTGTTGGTTTCATGTATCCATGTCCCACAACACTCCACCCTTCCTTGGAAATCAACAAAGTCTGCATCTTTATGCACCAATAATCATAATTTTCTCCTTTAAATTATGGGATGGGCTACGAAGCATGACCATGATCCATGAGAGCTACAATAATAATGTATGAAATTTTCCTCCACAAACCTTGAATATTAAATTCTTTGGTTGAAAAGAATCAAATCCTCAAGCTCTCCACTTGTCCTATCGTCGAGCTCTAATACCAGTAAGTAGGATATGGTGGTGCTCTAAATCAAAGACTAACAAAGCATAAAAAGAAAAATAATAGAACACTTTATCAATCTTCAAATATATACATATCACTTCAATTCAATGCACTATACTTGTACCCAGGTGTTGTAGGTGAATTGGAGAGGAGAGGGCAATCCTCCAAGGGAGGTCCCAGGTTCGAATCTCCACCCTACCAAAAAGTTGAATTGGGTAACCAAAATCCAATTGATAATGTTGGTGCGGGCAGGGCCGGGTGCGACCCCCGGGTGACTTTGACGATGTAGAACCCCCTGTTCGTGGTCTCTCAGACCAAGGCGGCCCCACAAGGGGTTTTTCGCTTTTAAAAAAAAAAAAATGCACTATACTTGTATACATAGGATAGAATGTCTCTTGGTTGTCTCAAAATACTTTTGATGCTTCAAATTCTCTCTAAATCTAGATGAGACAATTTTTTTTACTTCTCACTTGCAACTCCAATCTTGTCCTCTTCCAGTTTTTGTCCAATTCTTATCTTGTTCTGATTTTTTGCCTCATTCAGTATGACAATTTCCAACAACCTCTTGTCTTAAGGAACAAATGAGAACTATAAAATAAAGGCCTCCCATATCCATAACAAATTCTGAACTTGGATAAGCAAAAATTAGAAGAAAACCTTTCACTTGCAGCTTTCTGTGCTTTTCATACAGAGTTCAAAGCACATCACTTTTTTCACTAACCGTGCTTTTTCCACCAAACAGTTCACAAAAGGTTGGGCCATAACAATTCATACAAAAAAATAGGAAAAAATTGTGTATTTGTAAAAAAAGATATTTGTATATAGCCCATGGTGCCTTGGGCAAATCGTGGGAGACAAATAGTTTCATTCCATAGATCAAGGTTCCAATCCTATGGGTGAACCTTAATATTTATCTCATGGGGTTTGGCGCAATTGGTGGGAGCGAAAAGTTTCACATCATTCCAATCTCATGTGTGAACCTGACTATTTTTAGCTCATGGGATATAGAGCAAGTAATTAGGAATCAAAAGTTTCACATCTTAAACTAAGGTTCAAACCTCATGCGTGAACATTAACATTTTGTTTGAGTTGGGATCAAATGGTGGAGAATGAGAAGTTTCATGCCATAAACCAACATTAGAATCCCATGGGTAAACCTTAACATTTTAATCAAATGGCATGAGCTCAACCGGTTAAATTCCTCGACTTTCAAGAAGGAGACTTGGGTTTTAATCTTTGCCAAGTGTGATACATGCATAAGTGCCAAGCTGTTGTAATAGCCATGTGTTCATGATGAATTGTATCATATTCACATAAGTTTGGATACAATATCCAGGATGTATCATATCTATATCCATATCTGATAAAGGTAACCATGCGAGAGTGTTCAATACAGAAACTCTCGAATAAGTTCTCATTCTGCTTTAAGGCATACCTACTGCAAATTTAGGCCAATAGAATTTGACAACCAAAATGTCAAAATTCAGAAATTAGAATACTTTTATTCCAATTTAAAGCTAAACAAAGTCTTGTCTTAGTGAATGAATGAGAAGACCACCAGGGCCTTCCCATATCTGTAACAAATTCTGAGCTTGGATAAGCAAAAATAAAAAAAGAAGCCTTTCACTTGCAGTTTCCCATGTTTTCCACAAAGACTTGAAAATAAATTACACTTTTAACCGAACTTGCATTTTCCTCGAAACACTTCACAAAAGGGGTAGACTATAACAATTCTTGTTATATTGCGGTCAAACAAAGGCTTCATGAACCCGCCACCCCCCACAGAGAGAGCGAGAGAGCAATTCATTTAAAGCCCAATGCATTAAATAAAGTTTTATGACTTGAAGTCAAGTCCATTTTGATCTGTATCCAAAGCATAGAAGTCTTTAACCAGATGTTTCCTTTTATGAACCGTCCTTATGAGCACAAAATATGTAGATTCAAGTTTTCAAGCTTCTACAAATAAATAGTATTGAAAAATCAAGATGATGAATGCTAACTATAATAATCTGTAACCAACTTAATCTTTCAACTAGTAAAAAATAACTATTATACCATGTAATAAGCCCATCTTTAATGTTTTCATTGCCAAATGCACACCATTTACACAAGGCTGTAAACGAAAATAAGACCAATATACTACAAAATAGTACTTTACTACCTGAACTACCACACTGCCAAACCATACCCATCCAAACAATTAGGAGGTTCAATAACCAAACCAATAACTAGAATTCGACCAAGCCACCTTAAATCTGGAAGCAACCTCTAATCTACAATGTAATTCCTTATGACCTATAGCCATATTTATCAAAACACAAATATATTGGAAAGTTAAACCTTTGACAAGGACACCAAGCGTAGTAGATGTCAGAATGTACCATATACATTTAAAATTAATTAAAAACGGATAAGGGTCAATCAATCCTGATCAGATATGTAACTAATCCATTAATTTATTTGATAATTAGTTAAATCATGTATTGGTCCACCTTACCTCGTTAAACTGTAATAAGACAAGACAAGATGATTCTATTAATGTCCACAAATGGCCAAAGTAGTTCAATAAGACTCAATGGAAAAACATTTAAAAAGCGGTGTAGTTACAACAAAAGCATTAATTAAATAAACTAGAGACTAGAGTGAACTTCACTAAAGTTGAACTATTGTGCAACATCTGATCACGTCCTGGAGGGGCAGACCCAGAAATAAGTAATCCCTGACAAGTTGCAAGTAATGATGAAGAGATAAGAGAACCAGCAGTTGACGGAAAAGAAAGAAATCAATAAGACCTTAATAGGATCCAAGCACCCACTCTAATCAGTGGTGGCATGCTGAGTAAATGTGGAAGCAAATGCAGAGCCATCATCATAACCACCCCAAAGTAACCAACAAGACTAATGATGCTCCCAGGAGAATGGCCAACAGTGGGGAGGGCTGGTTGGATAATCTTGGAAGGTTATAAAGTCAGACTTTGCAAAAGTCTTTTAGAAATCATGGTCGTGGAAATAGTAGAAGACTGCAAGAAGTTGACAAAGTTGTGCCACTCTGCACTTCCTAGGCAAATCAGGTGGTAGCCAATGTCCAGCACCAGGGAACATGCAAGAGAAAGAAAACTCGTATTTGCAACCTTGCTTGTTCTTCCTGAAGATGAGTCCATATGTCCAGAACATAAGAATAAGAATGGCGTTATAAGAATAACATGACACATAAACTAAAACATTCCACCAACCCAAGCATAGTTGCTGAACCCAAAAAAATCCTCATCACAAAATTCAGAACCAACTCACACAAACAAGTAGATGGACTAGTTCTAAAATTCCTCGGGAACAAATAACTTGTAGAAGGAGGCAACACATACAAGGGCTCAGCAAAAAATTCCTTGGAAACAAAGAATTGGAAGCAAAGTAGAGGAGGAAACATGTTTTCTATTAACATGTATGCTATACAACAGCAGTAGGATCCATCACGTACACAACTGCAAAGCACAGATGCTTAATTACACACACAATTGCAATCAGAAACTAGTGCATGAAAACTTAAATCTAAACAATCAAACAAAGCAAAAATATATTATAAAATTCAGCACTCAAAGAAGCCATCTTCTAAACCAAAGTGATTACTGTGAACAATTTGGCCCAAAGGGCATCAAAGATCAGAAATTGACAAGCATCTACTTTCTCGAAATCACATATTGAAATAACAATAGGGAAGAGAACCAAACAACAAATCAAACAAACATGTAAACCATCATTTTTGGAAGAAACATTTAGAACCTTACAAAAAGATGAAAAACATTACTCTTCCTTCAAAGTATGATGTCCACAAGCACATAACTGCAAATGCTTTCTACTTCAATAAGAACAACTGTGGACTCTACAACCTGAGTGGGCCTAACGATGACGACAATGGAACTCTGAATAGGAGGTCCAAGGTTCGAATCCTGTAGGGGGTAGGGTTGTACACCATGCTTCGTTAACCAGAGTATGGTTAAATACCATATATTGGGTAGACAACATCCTCCATGAGGATCATATCATAGGGCCTATGGCCTCGTGGATGTTAAAAACTACTTTATCTTTACCTTTCTAGTCCAAGAGTCTGCTATAGCCTTCCTATAGCCTACAAAACCTACTCGAACTTGCCTAAAGAACCCTTTACAATTGAAATTCATTGTACATCTCCATGTAACTGGCATATCTTACAGTTTCATATAGTTCATTTGACTTTTCTGAACCTATTGCAGTTTGTGAACACTAGAAGGCCAATAGCATACCTGCCAAGTGTCATTCCATAACTCAAATATTGGAGTTATGATCATTTGAAGTCATGGTATAAGAATTGTATTTTGGATGTACAAAAATTGTCAAAAGGAATACATACATATAAAATTGTGAACAACTTCCCATCATAAACAGATGATTAATCATATTTAGTTCTTTGATTTATTTTATTTTAATTGTCTATCTACTGGACTGATAAATATATAAGATGAACAACCAAAATGACCTGGCTTATAAAGAAAGAAATGTACATGTGACTGTTGCTCTCTAGGATGGAACGATCAAATTGTAGATTTAAATGCACAGAGATTATCCTTAACTACAACCATAATTTTGCAGTAGAAAATACACTCATCTCAATTGGAATATGTCCAACTAGGGTTATCATGCTTGAAGCACCTCAGACCTACCATATTAGCTCAAAATATTTCCTTCCAAATCTTGAACAACTTCATCGTCTGTGCCAATGAAGCCATTGCACATCGCCTGCCATGTATCCTGCTGACCTAGAATCCACCAGTGAGCCTGATTGTAGTTGTGTTGTTGTGGCCAAAGCCACCATTTTTTTGAACAGTCAATCCATCACTTTTTTGACCTAGCCATCTTATAGGTCATCTATGTCCACCATGTATTTGCCTCACCCATTAAACATTATTAACTACATTTCATCCAGTGCGATTTAGATAAGTGCCTCCAGTATTTAGTTCATATTAATGCATTTGAATCAATGTGACCTCTCACAATCAAATTGAATACTAGGGCCATATATTTTGAGAAGGGTATACAGGTTGACCCTAAAAAGTACAAATTATCCAAGATTAACATATGTCTACCAACATAAGTGAAATCAGAATTTCTCCAAGATTATCACAACTCCGTAGCATCAATAGATTCTGCAATAAAGAAAAACCTTTAACAAGAATGGGTAAGGCCAAAAGACATGAGTGCACCAGAAGACAACAAAAATCCTTCACTGTACTTAAAAGGTAATAACAGAATCCAATACTTAGCTCTAATACCACCGTAGAATCCCCTAACCAAAATACAAATTCACATACAAATTCCAAAACAAAACACCAATATTCCTAGCACATAGAATCCTTGAACAGCAGTAGTTTTTTTTTAGGAAACAATACCTAGAAATTCACACAAATATAAATAGAACGATAAACTGAGAGGAATAAACCTGGAATTGCATTCATTGAATGATGAAGAGATACAATTGAAGAGCTGGCCACTTACTAATAACACTTAAGAACCCACAAAGAAGGCGTAAATGGAGAGAAATGAACAATCGAAGAAGTAAGGATCAAGACCAATCTGCTCATAAACTCTCCCAAGCCAAACCCCCAACCAATCAGCCACAAACTCCAACTGAATCTGTGCTGGTCACACTCTCTAAGCCAAATAACAGCCACCCTCTACCAAATAATCAATACCCAAACAAAGTGTAGTGAATGATCTGCCAAATAGATGCTCAAAGCCATCCTGGAAGAAGAGCCAACTACTCTAAATCTCTGTCAAAATGCCCAATACTGCCCCTGTATATATCCACCAACTGAAATCAAAGAATTAAGCCCTTTGATCTTGAAATTCAAGGGTTTCCATCCTCAAATTTCGCAAGCTTGCTGCTAGAACACAGCCGCCACCAAGAAAAATGTAGAATAGGGTTTTTTTTAAATGCCAAGCCGTGAATGATTCTTCAAAAAAACTCCCCTTTTATACAGCAGCCCCAATCCTAAACTTGAGATTGGCATCTCAAATACATTAAGCATCGAAGACCCAATTCAAAAGACTCGAAACCGAATGACTATATGCATGCCACCATCCAAAGCATCCATCCTCCTCAAATGTAGCCTGGAAAGTCGGACTAGACCTCTTAGGGCCATAATTTAACCATAATCATCCATTAAAATCTTTGTTACGACTCTGAATTACACCAAACAAAAGCCAAGGTAGAATAGAACACATCTAGGGGAATCACCAGGGCCACCCAAAACTCAGTACTACCTCCTAAAAATTAGGAAGATCCCTAAAATATAAGAATTTCTCTTTTATTCACCAGGAAAACAATACAAAAAAAATGCATATAATCACTCATACTTATGCCTCCTACACACGAACATCCACTCACCACAACTGCTCCACAAAAATAGGTGAGTGGGCCCCACAGCCTGCTATCATCCAGAAAGAGCCATTACATCATATTTTGTTTACATCTTGCACAAAGGAGCAAAATATTACTCCTATTACCCTGCTATCCTCTACAAGACACAAAGAATAGATTGAATAAAAGTGTAGTCAATATCTATTGACCTCTGTTATGTTTAACTTCCTTTAACACAGACATCATGCATCAACAAATGAGTTTTCACTAAATGCACCAAAAGAAAATAAATAAAAATAAAAAACTTGTAAAGGATTAAGGTTCCTTTAATGTTCCTATTAAACCCCAAAGACTTTTATGATATTAATTAGTGTGTTTAGGTACTTAAAATTATATTGGAATATAATTCAACCAACAATTATTTTCAATAAGAGACATGACCCTTATCAATAACATGACTGCAATGGGAATTTAAAGAACAAAGCTTATAGCATATAACAAAATCTTCAAAGGAGTTAGTGAATTTTGATTATGTAGCTCATATTCACTAGTTGACTTATGGTCAAAAATAATTATTGTCCAACTTTCTTGCACAGAACAATCGTAAGTCTACATCAATTACTTACTGTGGAATCTTATCAAATAAATTTGACAGTCAAAAATGAAGAAATGATGATTGAATTGTTGTGATCATAGTTGCAAGACTTGGACTCAGCTCAGACTGTGCAGGACTATTTTTTGACACACACTCGAGGCAAAAGTTGGTGACTGCTAAAAATATTAAAATTTATTAAAATTTTGATAAAAATAAATGCATGGTTTCGCTGCCTAGTCATGAGCCACATCTAAAACGAAACAGCTGAGTCTCAGGTGTGTCAGCCAAGTCAACAAGTCTTAGGAAAATCAGTTGAGTCGGCCAAACCTGGCAAAGTCTGTCCAGGATGGCTCACCGAAGCCCCACCCAACTTGCAATTAAATGGTAAACAATATCCAAAACTAACAAGCAAATTTACCAAACTAACAAGTTCTCTTTATAATAGTTTTTTAAATCTCTCAGGTGCACATTACTACTTATAGTTATGTTTCATCTTAGTTTCCTCGTATATAGTCATTTTTTACATAAAATGCATTTTTCAAAATCTTCCTTCAATTAGTTCTCCATTTTGTTTACCTCTTGAAATTTGAATCAATCTAACCAAAAAAAACACTGATAAACACATTTTCCCTAACATGTTTCCTTACTCTTAATTCTTAATTCCAATACTACATGCCACCTCCCATCCCAAAGTGTTTTATTAGAAAATCCTTTTCAAAATCTTTTTGATACTCACTTAGAACAACCTGTGAACAAGCATAAATTAAATTTAGGCATCCACTTGATATAAAGGTTAACATTTGACATTCATGGTAAACATAATATATTTATTTAGATCCTTTTAAATGTGTGGATAATAGTTCTCCAGACAATTTGCAATCACATAAAAGGGAGAGAAACAAAAGTACCAGAAATTTCAAAGAAAAATATGTCTCTGAAAGTGAACAATTCAGCTATTTGTATATGCACAAGCAAATTGATTGCTAATTAAACAGTTACAGAGGTTGAGATGTTGTTTGAACATGAGAATACCTTCATGTTATACATTTTGTTCGCACAAAGCTAAGCCGAGACAGATAATTGCTCTCCGCAAAATCATGCAATGTGCGCTGGCACTTCTGGCCTTCTTGATTCAACATAGAAATGCCCTCCTTGATTGCTCTCCTATGCTCAGCAGGATCCTGAGCCAAATATTACAAATCAGCAAGGAAATAACTGAATCTTTACCCATCCTTAATTAACAAATGAAATGTAGACATGAATACGCAGTTCCCCAGCTCACAGGTAATTGGCCTTGTTTGCTGCTGGTTATTTTACATTGGTCTAAAATATCGTTTTTGACATTTTTTATTCCACAGACTAAAAATTTGTTCATAACAAAGCGAAGCCAAAGGTCCTTCAAAATCATAGTCCAGTTACAACATTGAGAGGGGAAAAAAAATATAATTCTTGTGCAAATAACACAACCTAAATTTACCTGTAAAAATTGCAGCATTTGTTCTTCAATTGTACCACGCATAGCCAATGTCTCCACATGAATAGGTCGAGTGGCACCCATACGATGTGCCCTGCTAATAACTTGTTCCTCCATGCTGATAAAGACATAAACCTAGTAATCAGCTTGGACTTCTAAACAATGGCTTTTCCTGAAAAATATTTATTTATGTGCTGCTCGCCTTACATTTGTTTTCTATTCCTTTGCAGGCAAGCCAAAGATAGTTCAACTACATTTCTAATTTACCACTCTTGTGAACTTGATTTCATCCTCGTATTGTATCAAAGTATAGCATTGCTTGAAAAGAAATTGTTACCTTCTATCCCATATTGGCTCCATCAGGAAAACATGGGTGACAAAGCTCAGATCTAGTCCTAGAGCAGCACTTATATCCATTATAAGAACCATGCAGTCTAGATCATTTTGAAATGTCATCAGTGATTTCATCTGCACAGATCCTCACAATGAACAGGGTATTAGTAAGAAGAGATATAGCAAATAATCAAATGTAAGGTTCTATATTTAACTTGGGCAGAGAAATTAATCTAATTTAAAGCTCTATATTTAACTTGAAGGTAAGGGCCTGGTACAAACCTTGTTACTGGAATGCATTGGACTATACATCCCAACGTATCTGATACCTGCACCTATCAACTGTTACATGGAAAACTACACTAGTAAGAGCATTCATTGCAAGACTATTAATGTAACAAAGTAAGCAAGGCACTTGGACATTGCCACACCTGTCGCTCAACAACATGTATGTGTTCAAGAAATTGAGAAAAAATTATCACTTTCTCAGGCAATTTACAATGGTCATTCTCTGGCAACTCTTCAGCTTCATCCCGAAGCTTTTGGTCTCCAGAATCAATGCTTCTATAGTCAAACAAAGGGACTTCTTCTGTATCTTTTGTAAGATCCTTGGAATCTAAACAGTAACCCATCTTTCTATTTATATCACGCAACAATTTTAATCTTTCGACTAGATAGGCAGCCTTGCTGCTGGATGTTGCATGCCATTCAGGATTCCAATTATCCTAAAGAAATTCAAACACAAAACGCAAAAGCATCACAACTCAATTTTTTCGTAACAAGAAAATAGCACCTTACAATTTATCAAATTTATTACTAATATACAGGTACCATTTAAAAAAGAAATATATTTTCACAAAGAGGATAACAATTGCAAAATATAGAACATGCACTTATGTTCTCGAGCTTCACCCTTGTTCACTATTGACGAGTATATCATCTCACCTGATTATATGATGGCTGTAACTCAATAAGGTCTTGCGGAACAGGCCACTTGGGATTAGGATTTTCAGGACGGGCCAAACTTTCTGGACTCTGCATCTTGTATGAATAACCACAACCATTTACGGTGCATTTTTCCCTATTAAGAGCAACACATTCAAGGCATAGCAAGTGCCTACAAGGCGTAATAATTGGTAGCCGGCACCATTCCCCACATCTGCAATATCAGAAGAGATTTTGATTTCAAATCCTACACCATTTTTTTAGACACTAACACAGTTTAACAAGTATCTATAAAAATTTGACAAAGGACAGGAATAATTTCAACCTGAAACAGTTTCCTCCAATCAGAAGACCATTTCTTATGATAGCATATTCCTCTGAAGATGGATCCAAGCCTTGATTCACAAGTATATCCATGGTTTCTTGAATATCCTCACCTGCATTTTTTACTTTAATGTGGCCTGCGACACAGCATGACAGACGCACATTTCTAATGGTGGTGATTCTGAACTTCCACTGTTTCGGGTTAAGTAAAGATTCAACATGTGAAGGATCATTCCAATCTGCCATTAGAATATTTCGTCTTACTGTCACCACCAGCTCATTATAAGTTTTAGCATGTTCCTCTGTAAAATCAAGGAACTTGACATTCTTAATACAAGCAGGAATGTTCTTTAAATCAGCTTTCCTGGCACTGATCATGCACCGTTGGAGAAGCTGCATAAGGCGTGCCCGTCCTTCTTCCAACTCAGCTTCAAATGGGCGTAAAATACCATTTTCCCATGCCTTTGGATGGAGTCCATAAGCTTCTTCATGCAGAAACTTCAGCATAGGCTGCAGATGAGCCACCTGGCTATTTGGCGTATTTGGCAGTGGTGTGCCAGTTAACAACCACCGATAAGAAGCGGTCATAGATATTGCCATTTGTAACTTATTTGTAAGGCTCAAACTTGAACCAAGTGTATGACCCTCATCCAGTATGACCCGCAGCCAATGCACTCGCATCAATATGCTGCTCTCTCGCTGGCTCCACTCTGCACTTAAACGAGGAAAAGTAGTAATCACGATGTCATAGTCCCATGCAAGGCTGTGTGCAATAGGTGGCTTTCTCTGCTCATTCCAAATGAACACACGTACTTGTCCAGGACTAATATGCTTCAAAATTTGATTTTTCCAGTGCTCAACTAGGTTTGCAGGCACTACAATAAGGGTTGCTCTAGACAAATAAAGTCTGAGTCCATCAACAGGCCTGGTAAGAGACGTTTTCAGAGCATCAACATCAAACACAAGATTGTGCAAGCCACGAGGGTAAGACCATTTAGTGATCCCCTTCCCTTCCTTTCTCTGAACAAGGCCAAATGCCTCAAATATTTTGTAATAGCCATGCAAATCCTGTCCACATACAGAAACCATCCTTAGGCCTGGAGGAAGTGTGACACCTGTGGTTTCCATAATGGAAAGATCAGCAATGGTGAGATTTGCCAGCCAAGTCAATGCTTGCTTTGTCTCTGAATTAAGCAATGACGAATATTCCTTAAGCACACTAGTAAAAAAGCATATATTCTGCTGCTGTCCAGGTGTTGTTTCCAGATTATGAAAACCAGGCAAATATGTTATTGAGCTGAGCAACTCTGGCGATGTACATCACTGTTCATACTACAAAACCATGCAAGACCGTCATCTGGCCGTTTGCTTCCAGGGAGCAGTTTTCGCCACTTGCTGCAGGCATCACACTGTACCCATGTCTCGTCACTTTCTGAAGCCTCAGTTCCATCGGACTTGTATTTCCTACCTTTGTTCTTAACACGAGATGATGACCTCTGCTGTTTACATGTTTGATTAGGTCTAGAACTAGCTGCAAGTGATCTCTGTTGTTGTCTGGTCCTCTTTCCATCCCCTTGACTGCCAGAAGTAGAAGCTTCTTCGTATGTTGCTAGCAGATTTCTCTTGATCTGACTGAAGCTCCTAGTGAATCGAACGGACTGCATTGTTGGTACAGACTGCTGAAGATCTAAAGATGAAAAGGGTGTTGGTGGGTCCCCAACAAAGTTCACTAAACTAGTATTTGCCATCGAACCTGTCAACCTGGATCTCTTCGTCAATGGGGTAGAAAAGGAAGAATCCAAGCTTCCTTGTCTAGAACCATTTAAATAATCTGAACCTAAATAAACTTGGCCACGCCGAGAGTTAAGTGCCATGCACTTATTCCACATTGACATGATACGGCCAGCTGAAGAGTTGCTTGCACTAATTTCATAATAACCATATTTTTGGCCTGAAGTGTGGTCACACCATCTTACCTGCATACCTTCAGGTGGGTTTGCTAGTGTTCCCTGAGTTTTAAGGATAAGGGACAAGGCTGTTACTGTTTTACCCAAGCCGGGTTCATCACAAAACATTCCTCCCCTAAAATCTGTCACTGTAGGAGCCATCCCAGGTGATACTTCTCCTGAAACTACATTAACATAAAATTGAAAGCCATCTTCAGTGGACATATCACGATAAAGGGGATGTGTCGTGACCTCCGTGCTTCGCTCACGTTGTAACATCCATTCAACTGCAACCTGCTGATGAGGAAAAAGTTTAACATTCATACAAGGCATGATTGACACAGCCAATGACCTTAAATGCCAGCATGTTCCAGCAACTCTATGCAGGTCTCTTGGCATTAGTGCACTTAACACTGCAGTTAAAACATCATTGGGAAGATCCCAAATGCCTGATGACTTTGGAGGCTTTGCCGGTGTGATACATGTAGAGTAGTGCTTCCTTCCATGGTCAAGAGTTGGCAGGCTCTTGAAAACTTCATGAAGATCAAAAGTAGCCCGTTTCTTAGACTCAGATAACTTGTGGTGCAGCTCACATCCAAGAACATGACATTCTCCAGGGTTCCATATGTTCTGATCATCTCCTTGGAAACATATTTCATGGTTTTTATCTGCCGAAATAGACTTGCCACGATTTTCCCAATCACACCTGCAAAGCAAGTTAAGGTCACAAGTCTAAGCTGTTCCTAAGAGTAAAAAAACCCTATTAAGATCCAATGATATGTAATAAATATAATATAAGGGTCACCAAATCAAACCACTTACAACTCGATTCTTTTTTTAATTAATATCCAAAGATGTATTGTAGGGATTAGTTATGGTATAAAACACAATTTGATATTTACTTTAAAAATAAATTTACAAATAATAATAAATAATTAAATAAGTTTAAAAGAGAACATTCAAGAATGGAAAGTAGGAACACTAAAATGCATGAAAAGGGAAAAGGAAAGCACATAAAATGTCAAACAAAACCTATAAGACTACAAGATGCCAAGGTGGATCTTCATAGTTGTTGATCTCCACTACATAAATTTTCAAAATGTCATGCCTACTTTGTGTGTTAATATCTCAAAATTATGTTCTGTATATATGACAATGTTTCCACATTTCCAAAATTTCGAAATTCATTGTTTCTGAATATAAAAACATATTGGAAACTATGCAGTTTCTCTGTTTAAGACAACATAGTTCTACACACAACTCGCAACATTCAAAAGTATTGAACACCTTATTCATCCATGTAACATGTTTTAAATTACCAACAAATAAGACATAGATTAACATTGATTACTCCCCATTTTTAAAACTTCAAATCAGTCATGTCTTGCAAGAGAGGTTTGTCATTCAACCAATCCTAGTCTTCCCAAACCGCCTCTTTGTATGCAAACTCGCCTCAAATCTGTCATGTATAAACTATAAACCTATACTGACAATGTCAAGATAAGCAGATTTGGACTTGAGAATAAGCTCCTAAAAATATCTATCTAAGAAAATATAATCTATTTCTTTTTATCTAATGCCATAAATTATACAAAGAGACAGACTTTTTGTATGGAGGCCTTTACCCTCCATGTTTGGAAACAGACCCAAAGAACCATCAGCAGATATTAAGCAATAAATATCATCGCTTTCACTGCTTCTAGTTTCCCATCTGTTTCACAAGATATTTATATCCTTTATATTCTCTTAAGGGCACAGGGACCTTAAACCATGAAGTTCATGCATTATGAAAACTGTGAAGAAGCATGGACCTCTAAGTCTGAGATTGTGTTCAGAAAACATTAATAGTTCAAGTGACTTTATTTGAGAAGCCCCATAGATCTATTTGAACTTGAGAGAATGTAGTCCACCGTCACATATGTTGTCTGAATACTTTGTGCAACAAGAAATGAGAATTAATATAACTTTTATTCTGAATATATATGAAATGGAATGCTGGGTTATTTGTATTAAATATGACAAATGATACAGTCATATCCATTTCTATAATTGCAAAGGCTAATGCCAACTATTGAGTCGGTCAATAAGTCATGCTGACAGAAACAAAGGCAGTTACAGGCCAACTGCATAGGTTACATAAATAAGGCAAAACAACACAGGTTTTGGACAGATGACTATAAGCAAATGAATTGCAGATCAATAACATGCAGGTCCATGAACAAGTTACATAAAAACATGTTGATCAGAAGCATCCATGTAAAATATGAACTCCAACAGACATACAAACTACATGCCCATCAAGGGCTCTAAAGATCCATTTGTTTACTGTAGCTAAACCTCCAGTAGGAATACCAAAAAGACTAGAATCACTATATCCTTATCTAGATGCAAACCTCCCAGGAGACCATTGGAATCCCCTTTAACCCTAAGTTTGCCCCACATATGATTGAGCGAAAAAAGTATAAACTTAAGATAATTAGAGATGCTAGAAAATCAGGAAGAAATACATACAAGCTTTAACATAACTTCAGTTGTTTGTAATCAGGAAGAATAATAAGCATTCAAAAAACAACAAACATTACCTGCAAAAGAGGTCCAGAATAATAGATGCAAGTTCTGATTTTAGTTTTCAAAACATCCCGGTCATATATATTCTTGGTATAAACATTAATGGTAAATAGAAATCATAAACACAATAAAAGCATGTTCATTTAGAGCTAAGTTGTATAGATATGCATTACTAATACAGGTAGAATTCCTGGTACAGATAACAAAGTTATAGAAACCTTGGATATTATAAGGCTGGGATACAACAGATGTGACAACCCTTAAATAATAAATTTGGAAAATAAAAGATCACCAGACATACAAATGTCAAATGGAAAAATCGCCATCTTCCAACCATCTTGAGAATGCCTAGGCATCTTGGGGATGTCATCCCAAGCAACCTCTTGAGGAGGGCTGGTCATCTGTATATTTTAGGGGATATCTCCTCCCAGACCCAAAAATGCAAGAGGTTGGAGGGACATTTCGTTCCATCCCAGAGTTGAAACATCAAGAGTAGAGTTTGGGAGCCTCCAGGGGCCAAGACACCTCCCCATGTAACATTGGAATTTATCCTATTGTTTTTTGTGTACACACTTCTTTCAAATTGTATGGTCATCAAATATGTAGATAAACTCAAACAATGTGACTTTGGCTAAAAGTGTGGCAAGCCCAATCTTCCTAAAAGTGGTCGCAATAAAATAAAAAAAAAACAAGACTTGGCTCATAGAATTTTAAAGTGTTTATACTGAGTAGAAGTGGTTAAATCTTCATTGTGTGGCAAGATACAACTGCATAGGCTCCATTATAGATATGAGACTGTCAAGGAATTCAACAAAGGACCTCCAATGAACCAATTACAAATATGTACCATGGGCACGCATGCACAGCAGTGGTAGCCATAGTGCCATAGTGTTAAGTGTAAACCTAACTTATCAAGACCGTATGTAATATTACTTTATATTTTGTAATATACATTTGACTAATAAGGCACAACATAATGTGTCCTTGATCTGCGCATTCTTACTGTGGATGTATAACTTCTAGTTACAAAACCTGACACATATCTTCACCCCCCCCCTCACTCCATCATTAGCTAAGTCAACTTGGCCAAGTTTTTTTGGATTCACTCACCAAGCATTTTTTCACTAAGATTTTACCTCACCACAATTGGTGAGTCTATCTCGCTTTCACTTGCAAGTTTTTTCTAGGGGGTGATTTTTTCTTGGGTCAAGATTGCATTTTTTTATGTTTTCCCCTGCCAATATTTTGCCGAGTTTTATGTTTTTCCTGCCAAGACTTGGCAAAGTTTTTGTTGAGTTTTTCCCGAGCTTTTTCCTAGAGTCCCAAGTCTGAGTCAAAATTTTACCAGCCAAGTCCAAGTCGATTACAAGTTTTCAACTATTATCTTGAGCTGAATATTCATATTTAGTTGATGTTTCTTTCCACATTATACATATCATAGTTATGAGACTCTTACAAGTCCCACAACTGACTCTGAGCAAGTCATTTTGAACCTAGGCAAGTCTCTTTCTGTAAAACTTCCTATAATTTATGTTTTTTTTTATTTGCCTAGTCATTGCCAAAAGTTTCCCCATTTTTGCCCCAACCCAAGTGCAAGACAACTCAAGTCTCAATACTATGAATGATATTTTGGATGTCTATTAGCACCCTTTAAATATCTGGTGTTCTCTTTTGATTTGTATGCCTAGGGAGTTCTCCATTTGATCTTAGGCAAAATACCATTGTATTTCTAATCAAAACTGGAAAACTCGCACTCCACAATTTCTCAAAAAGTCCATTTTTTTTATTGTACTCGACGACTCAGCAAAAAATCAGAAAATTAAAATAAAATAAATAAATAAAATTGAAGAAAATATTTGAACTCATTTATAAACAAAAAAAAAGAGACTTCAAAACTATTCCTTTCAAAAAATTGGCAAAACTTGCTAAACTCAACAAAAACTCTGCCAAACCAGTTTTCTTTCAATTTTGGCCAAGTTTTGGTGAGTTTTCGCAGTCATTCGCAAGGTTTTGGGCAAGTACTTGCAAAACTCAATGTCAAGTTTGTTAATTTTCTCGATAGGCATGAGAAATCTTGACTTTTGCAATTTCTCACAATTTTTCAACAAGTTTTCCAACACTAGTTCTAATTGCAGTTTCAGAGATCAATATGCTATCGTACCTAGGGATAGGTATATCAGGATATCATATTATATTGTATGTGGGTGTTTTGGATAGTTGGCATAGACCACACATAAAATATAGTACCTAGGGGCATATGTTCATTGTATTGAAATATAATATTTTAATAATGAGTTGGATAAGGGTTTAGGAGTCGACCAAGGTTAGGGTTATACCCTCCCCAAAGTAGAATTAGGTGTTGGACGTATAAAGAAGGGATATTGTCATTGTAAGGAATTGTCAATCAAATCAAGTATTGCCTTATAATCGTCTTTGCCCACAAAGTGGCCTCTCATCTTGGGCGATATTGAGGAGTATTATTGGTGTTTCCCTACCCTAAGGATATTATCTATCTTTGTCTCATTGTGGATTGTTATTTGTGGTTGAATCATTTTATTTTTTTGCATACTAGTGAAGGGTTTCTATTATTACAAACAAGTTTTGTAACAAGTTATCTCTCAAGATGATTATCATCAGATACTTAAAAATTCTAATTGCAATTAAGTAAATTACAATAATAAGACTTGAAAAGGTCTGAGGTAGATCAAGAAGCAACATAAAGTTTACAAATCACTACCCAATGTATTTAATTTGTTTGGTTTGCATTGTAGCATGCACATAGACTTCAACACAAGAAGTCTTTCATGCTTATTGTTATATTGGATTCCACATGTGAGCAATCGTACATAAATTCAAGAGCATCAAATTTTGCAAACCATCACAAAGTCATCAACAATATTATTGTTGAGTTTGCTTTTCTAAGAACTCGTCCAACAAACATTCTCTTCTATAAATGCCCTCCTCAAACAAACGCAACAATGCATGATTCAAACCAAGTGATCCCAAATCTAACATGAAAGGAAAATATCCCATTGACCCAAAGTTGGTTAGAAATAGAAAAGCATAATAAATAAAATAAAACTCAAAAAAAATACCCATCCATTTTAATTAAAATGATAATTTAAAAATATCGAATGGCATTAGCTCAACCAATTAAATTCCTCATCTTTCAAGGTCGAGATCCAAGTTCGAATCTTGAAAAGTGATACATGAATAATTGTTAAACTATTGTAATACCACTATGGGGCATGATATAATACGAGTTGTACCTGTTTCAATCCCATATAACCAATTAAAAAATTGTAATAATAATTTTTTTAATTATTTAACCCTAACATAAAGCTAAGGCATACTCCCCTACTCCCTAAAGAAGAATAGCAATTTGGACGTGTATCTGTTTTTCAGTCAAACAGTTCATTCAAGATCACGTCTATAGTTTACACCATAGTAAGAAAACTTGCAATCGAAAAACTCATCACACCGATTTTCGAGAGTTTCTCAGCAACTTGGGAAATCTCAGCAAAACATTGAACAAAATAACGTAATTCAAAAAATACATTTAGAGAGCCAAAGTTTGATTTTCTATTAGATTTTCATAAAAGAGAGTTCAATTACAATCCATGATTATGGATGATCATTAAAAACCAACAAATTCGTAAAATACAAGAACCCATGCTAGGTCCTAAGCCCATAAACACCATACCATAGCTCATGAATGAATGATAGCACGGTTGGGTTGCTCATGATAAGACACTCCAACCTTGCGACCCAATAATATAATACTTAACATACTAAATCCAAAGAACTTCAAATAATTTAATAACCTTTATCATTTGTCTTAAATTATTCAATAGTTGCTTCACTAATTAAAACAATTTAAAAATGAGCATCATTCCCCATTTGTTAGGTGAAGTTCTCATGGATTTAATACGCATTGCTAAGTATTACCTTGATCATCGTGCTTGACAAAAACCATAGAAGACTTTGAAAAAGTTTAAGAATAGTAGTGTTTTCATTGATTCAAACCTCAATCCACTGTTTATGTAGTGTAGATTTCTTGAAAATAATCAATTAGTATTACAAATGGAAAAATTCAAAGCTTATCATTAAAAAATTCATGTTCTGGTCTACACACGTGTGTTTTGCCGAGAAATCGACGAGTTTCTCACCAACTTCTCAATAATCTCAAAAGAAAACCGAGTTCTCGCGGGAACTCAACTTGTTTTCCTACTATAGTTTACACAATTGACCATTTTCTTACAAATGATGTAACTTCTTAAAAAAAAGAAAAAGGACATTCAAATCAAGTTAATTTAACCCTGAGGGCATCAGTTGGGTAGACGAAGGGATTTTTGGTTGTTGTGGAATTGAAGACAAGATTGTTGCCCCGGGAGGGCCCAATGGGATCCTCTTTTAGAGAGACAAAGTTCTTTTGCAGATTTGTTAAAGGATAAATCTCCAGTAGAGATTGAAGAAGAACAAAAAATTGCATTAAAAATGCTCTTTACGGCTGCTGGAAAAAGATCAACATCTCAACGAGTCAATGGATGCTTGCCACAGTCAAAATCAAGGCCAAAGATTGTCATTGAGCAAAGGATGGTAGAAGAAACAATCTTATATAGAGCCAATCACAATCTGATCTGTAAATTCATGGGTATTCGCCCTACTCTAAAATTTTTGCATTCCTGGGTTCGACAAAACTGGGAGCCTCTTGGTGAGTGTTCTTTGTGGTTTATTAATAATGGATATTTTATTGTTAGTTTTTCTTCACTTGCCGATAGAAATAGGGCTTTTGAATTAGAAAAGATGAATCATGGTCCGGCAAGATTATTTGTTCAGCCCTAGAGAGTGGGATTTGATCCTCGAATTGAATCCACTGTTGTCTCGATTTGGATCCGTTTGTATGCACTTCCAATGGAGTTTTTAAGTGAGCAGGTATTGGAAATCATCGGCAATTCCCTTGGAAGATATTTGGGTGTTTCCAAAGACACAAAGGAAGGAAACACATCCGTTTATGCTAGATTATGTGTGGAAATGGATCTCATCCAGCCTTTGTCGACAAAGGTTGAACTCAAACTTGCAAGACTATCTTCGATTCAGCAACTAGATTATGAGGCATTGCCCTTTAAGTGTAGAGTTTGCCACAAATATGGGCATTTGGCCCAATCCTGCCCAAACAATATGAAAATAAAAATGGAGGCTCCTCTAGGAATGTTGAATCTTCCTAAGGAGGGTAAGTCAACAATCAATAAAGAAACAACCAACATTTCTCGGGGTAAAGAAGTACAGAGAGATGGTTTTAAACAGCACAAAAAAAGGAGAAGCCAAACGAAAAAATATGGCAAAGAGCAAACCCAACTTATGCCCTCCAATAACTATGAGATCTTCAAGACACTATTGGACCAAGAAGAACAATTCATGGAAGGAGTGGATGGGAATTATGAAAACAATAACAGCCATGTTCAAGCCCCTCTTTCACCTCCTCCCATCCTAGAACAAGTAATTGAGTGCAATGAGTTACCACATTCAGAGATTGCAGGGGCATTGATAGTGCATAACCAAGAGCAATCGATAATTAAGGATGTCATCATGGGTATAGCAGAAAAGAACAAAGAAAGGCCAACTCTAGGGATAACTCAGGTGGAAAAGAGATCAAAAAATATTAGCTCTCAAAGAGTGGGTAGAAAATCAAATAAGGAATTAATAGCATTTCAAGGAGACAAACCGATCACTGGAGGATTGGTGAGGCCAATAGACTCTTACCCTCTTAAGGTAACCAATGATTATACAATCATGGAATGTTAGGGTTTTAAACAGTAGAACCCATCAATCTGTTGTTGAGGATCGGTGAGGCCAATAGACTCTTACTGCTCTCAAGGTAACCAATGATTATACAATCATGGAATGTTGGGGTTTTAAACAGTAGAACCCATCAATTTGTTGTTCAAAAACTCTTAGAAAAATGTAAAACAAATTTTTTGCTTATCCGTGAGACAAAAATGTCATTGGATCTTATGTGTAAAACTAAATAAACTTTGAAGGGGTCCTGGTCATATAGAAGTGGCTGCCCAAGGGGCCTCAGGGGGGATAGTTACTTTTTGGAACTCTCTTGAATGGGCAGCAATAGAACATATTGCTTGGAGGGGTGTCCTCACATCACATTTTAGAAACAATGTGACAGCTGAGGAGGTTTTAATCACAATTTTTTATGAGGCTCAAAACCTAGATGGTCAGGCGCGTCAATGGAAAGCGGTGCATAACATGAGATTCTCAAGGGAGGAATTAGACTAGATTGTTGCTGGGGATTTTAATGCTATATTATCCTCTAGAGATCAGGAAGGGGGAACCCCAATTTTAGATCTAGGGGATTGACTTATGATTGCCCAAGTCCATGCATTACACTTGATGGATATTAAATGTCCTGGAACCAATTATACTTGGACTAATAAGAGGAGGGAGCCACATAGCAGGAAGGTGAAGTTAGATCGTTTTTTGGTTTCAAATGAGGCATTTGTGAAATGGAATATAAAATTTCAGATTTTGGAGGGTCTAGTTCCGGATCACTTTCGCATTTTGTTAGAAAGGGGGATCAAGACAGTGTAGCATCACAAACCATTCAAATTTGAAAACTATTGGTTACAAAAAGAGGAACTTCGAAAGAAAATTCCATAGTGGTGGGAAGAGGGACGCCCGACATATGGGACAGCAATGTTTAGATTCCACAAGCAGCTTCATTATATCAAGGATCAACTGAAACAATGGAGGCGAGCTAACAAGACAGACTTCCAAGTCCAAAGAGCTCAATTGGTGGCCAAATGGGATGAGGTTCAAAAACACTTCAAGTAAGGAACAATTACAGAGCAGCTCAAAGAAAAGGATGATGCATTGCGTAAAGCGGTTGAGGACATTGACAACCAAGAGGAGATCTACTGGAAACATAGAGCAAGAACCACTTGGTTATTAGAAGGTGATAAAAATACCAAATTTTTCCATCGAGTTGCTTGTGCTAGGAGAGAAATGAACAAGATGGAAGCTCTTCGAGATGAGAATGGGTACTCCTTTGATACAATCCCAGGTATGTATTTCTATTCAATGGATTATTTTTCTAAACTGTTTCAGGAAAGTATGGTGCAATATAAAGAGGCTCAAAAAGAAGTTCTTGCTATCATACCCTCTATTATCTCTGAAGAAGAAAATCAAGCCCTACTTAAACCCATTGATAGAGAGGAACTAAAGAAAGTAGTCTTTGGAATGAGTACCAAAAAATCACCAGGTCCAGATGGCTTTCCAATTGAGTTTTTTCATGCCTTCTACGACAACTTGAAGGAGGATGTAATGGCTGTTATAGAGGAGTCCAGAGGTAGTAAAAGAAAGCTTAAAGCATTAAATAATACATTCATTACCTTAATTTCAAAAGGGGAGGAGGGGGTGCATATTTCAGATTATAGACCTATTGCCTTATGCAATGTCATATATAAAATAATCACAAAGTTAATGGTTGAGCGGCTAAAACCTCTTCTACATAGATTTATCTCCTCAGAGCAAGGGGGTTTTTTAGAGGGTAGGCAGATCTTGGATGGTGTGGTTCTAAGTTCGGGAGGCAATCAATTCAATGCAAAAATCTGGCAATCGGGGAATGTTCATAAAATTGGATATGTCAAAGGCTTATGATAGGGTGGAGTGGAGCTTCTTGTCAAGGATGATAGCAGCCTTTGGTTTCTCTCAGGATTGGGTAGAACGGGTCATGATTTGTGTTTCTACTCCAACATACTCAGTGTTAGTCACCTTCCCTCACAACCGTTTGAAGCTACTCGAGGCCTTCGTCAAGGAAATCCTTGTTCCACCTATCTTTTTCTCATATTGGTTGAAGGCTTGGGTAGACTCATCTTGAGGAGAAGACAACAAGGTTTTCTAACAAGTATCAAAGTGGGTGAGGAAGTTTTGACTCACCTACAGTTTGTGGATGACCCAGGATTGTTGAAAGTGGCAAAAATGATTAGAGATACACTTAATGTCTACCCTAGGGCCACAAACCAAGTCATCAATGATAAAAAATCCAAAGTGGTCTTTTTCAATCTTGATCAAAGGCTTCAAGACAGAATTTTAGAGATCTTGGGATTCATGAGGACTTCTCTCCCAGTGGTATACTTGGGGGTCCCTTTGCATTTTAAAAAACTGAAAATAGATATCTCGAGGAATCTTTTGGATTGTATCAAAGAAAGAATTAATCATTGGTCTCACATATGATTAATTTATGGGAGTAGATTAGCTTTTTTACAGTCAACCATTCAGGCCATGCCAATTTATAAATTTTCTATCCTTGCTGCCCCACATACCATATGGAAAGAGTTGGACAAGATGGCTAGAAAGTTTGTATGGGGAGGAGTAAAAGGAGAGAGGAAATGGGCCTTAGTAGGTTGGGAGAAAGTAAGCCAACCCAAGGTAAAGGGAGGTTTGGGATTGAGGAGATCAGAGTTAAATAATAAAGCTTTGGCTAGAAAGCTTTACTGGAGGTGGATTTCCCAACCAACTTCTTTATTTAGTAGAGTTTTAACTAGTAAATATTTGGGACAGGTAAACCCAAATGAGG
This sequence comes from Wollemia nobilis, assembly GCA_028583015.1. NCBI lineage: Eukaryota > Viridiplantae > Streptophyta > Pinopsida > Araucariales > Araucariaceae > Wollemia > Wollemia nobilis. Next base: position 1,372,254 of record JAQPPZ010016997.1, read on the forward strand.
TGAGTTGTTTCCCTTTGGATGGTAATGGGTCCTTAGTGTGGTAGGCTCTATTAGGATCTCAGGTAGTGAAAGATGGATTATTTTGGAAAGTGGGGAGAGGGGAGAAGGCACGATTTTGGGCAGATTCATGGGATGAACACCCACCTATCAATGTTGAATTTCTAGAACTGCAACCAATAAAAACAGCCATGGCAAGCAGGGGTTGGATCCAGATTGAAAGTTATTTCAACACTAGTCAGCTGGGGGATTATAAGTTTAAGCAGTTTAAGAAGTTGGATGAGTGACCAATTCCAATCCCTTCGGAATTGACACCCATCATGAATAAAATCTTGGCAAAAATATTTCTCTCAGGTAGAGATGAGGAGGATGAATTAGCTTGAAGGCTATGGGAGGCTTGGAGTCTACACAGTGAAGGATGGATATGATAAGATCCTTTCAAAACCTCCTCCTCATGCATATCAAGTTGAGGATTGGAGAAATATTTGGCAATCCAAGGGTTGGCCGAAAGTAAACTTCTTTGCCTAGCAGTTCATGCACAATGGAATTCTTACTTTTGATAATCTCAGACGTAGGGGAATCATTGGTCCATCTCGATGTGTTTTATGCTAGAAGGGCGAGGAAACATCTGACCACTTGATGTTTGAGTGCCCATTCACGCGCCAGATCTAGAAGCGATGGTTTTTATCTCATAAAATTCGAGTCAATGGTGATTTGAATCGGATTAATATTTGGGAAATATGGAAGAGGGGTAGATTTAAATTTAAAGCTCTTTGTATCGGTTGGAAGCTTGGATTAAACTTCATTTGGTGGCAAGTGTGGTTGGAGAGAAATGGCAGAATTTTTAAAGAAACCTTTTCATCTTTAGATGGTATTTGGCAAGTCATTTGGAGCAAAGTCACAGAAACTGTGGCAGTGTATGCTAAAGAGGAAACTCAAGTTGTTATAGGGACAATGGAGAAGGAAGTTGAAGTGCAAGAGGGGCAGGACAAAGCTAGTTGGAAACCACCCCCAGAAGGTTGGATTAAAATTAATATTGATGGAGCTACAAAAGGCAATCCGGATAGAGCTGGAATTGGAGTGGTTTGCAAGAATCATGTTGGGACAATGCTCTATTGGGAATTGCAAGGCCTGGGAAGGGCCACAAACAATGAAGCAAAAGCCTTAGCTATCAAATTTGCTTCTATTTGGGCAGTAAAACAAGGTTACAAGAGGATAATCCTAGAATCAGATTCTCAAATATTGGTAGGAGCTTTGGATTGCATGAGGAACTTTGCTTTGAAGACATGGAGGTTGAGGATTCTTGTCACTCAAATTAAGGAATTGTGGAGGGAATTAGATGATATGATTCCAGTTTATGTGAGTAGAGATCTAAATAAAGTGGCAGACTTCCTGGCTAAGATAAGTACCGAGAAGGAGGTAGGGTTTTAGTGGCACAGTGACATGGCTATTGAGGATGAGATGATTAGGTAGGTTGGTGAGCAAATCCAGTGTCTAGCTAATTTGGACAACCATTGTAGAAATATGGTTTAGGAGATTTGGCTCCAATGCAGATCTTCTTTTATTGTTGTAAACAGGTGGACAGCCATTGTAGGAATATGGTTTAGGAGATTTGGCTCCAATGCAAATCTTCTTTTACTGTTGTAAACATGTGTTCTCTTTGGCTAAGGCTGGGAGGAGTCTCATCCCAACTTGTAAATGATCTTGTTTTAATATAAGTTTTTCAAATTCTTTTTCAAAAAAAAAGCTAATTTAACCCCAAAAAATGTCCAAATCTGTCAAATCCCTTTAAAAGCATTCATTTTGTGTGTATGTAATAAACACATTGACTCACATTGTCTATGTCACAATCATTGGTTGAAAATAGCTTGAAATTCTGTCATAATTAGTCAACTCTTCCAAAAATATACCTCTTTCCCTTTCAGATCCTAAAGATTCAAAGTAAGCCAATGGAAGATCTAGCCTAAAATTTGCAATATTTGGCTAATTTACAAATGCATGTAAAATGTAACACCCCTCAAATCAAATTAATTTACAAACAAATACCACTTCAAAATCCTTCAAGAAAAGAAGGGATCATACCTAAAAATTTCAAAATTGGCAAATTTGGCATGTTTTCCTAATTAATTTAAACATATACCAGTTTTACATATACAATAAAGCACATAGTTCAATTTTAGCTATAATTAGTCAACCCTTCAATATTTGCTATCCTTTCTCCATCAGTTCCTCGAGATTTAATATAGGTCATGCAAGATCATACCTAAAACATGCAACATTTGGCCATTCCCATCCAAAGTTAAGAAACATCCCTCGCCTCATGCCAAATACCAAAAGTTAACCCTTAAATTAAGCTAATTTACAAACAAGTTTCATGTAGCCTATGGGCATGTGATTATGTAAGCCTACGGGCATTCTTCGTTTATGTAAAGCCTATGGGCATCTTCAAGTAAGCTTATGGGCCCCTTTCATATTTCACCCTTAGTGGTATTGGTCAATCCACCTTTATAAATAATCTCACTTAAAAGAGTAATATATTATTATTTTATTTTAAGGTTAAGTTTATGCCAACCTGAGGTTAACCTTTCATTGGGGATTTGGTATCACTATAAATACCCCTCAATGAGGATCCATTTGTAATATAAGTGTGAATAAAAATGTGATATATTGGGGTGCCCACGAGCACCCACCCTTCTTGTCGTCTTCGTTCGTTTCCTTCATTGCATTTATAATTGCTTTCTTCTAATTGCATTATTCTCTTTTCAGCATATAATTGTGGTGAATTAATGTTTTGGAATGGTTATGGAAAATATTGCAAATTCGAACATGGTATCACAGTGAGATTTGAGGCAGCTTCACTCATCAACAAAAGGAGGGATCAATTCTTCAACAATTAAATCCAACATTCAGGTCATGTCCTCTTTGTTCTGCACTAAATTTTTTTAATTTTCAAAATTATATTTGGCTCCATCCACATGCACGTGCTTCGTGCGACCTACCGTCACATGTTTGCATGATCCGACGCATCAATGTCATGGTGGCGTGGAAGACACAATGCCTAGGTTGCACGCCCTAGCCAAGAGATTGGGAGCTTGAATCCCATCCCTATTTATTATAGTAACAATCTACTTTTTGTCAGACCCCTACCCATCCATTTGCCAGTTGGGAGTGGCGTGTTGGTAGAGAAGCATCTCAACCTGGAGGTCGTGGCGGGTTCAATTCACTGATGGCAATTTTACAAGGCTTCTGATTGAAGCCAAATGAAGGGCTCCAACGTCCTCTTTTCAAGTCACATATGCATTGGCAACGCAATGGTTAGGGGCTCTGCTTGCACAAGGAGCTCGGATAGGAACTTCTTGCACAGGCTTCAGTATGAACGTGCTAGAAGTGGTTCGAGACATTTCTAATTCTATTTTGAAATTCACTTAAGTGATTTTCTATTTTTAAGTTCACTTAAGTGATTCTATTTTGTAATTCACTTAAGTGATTCTATTTTGAAATTCACTTAAGTGATTTTCTATTTTTAACCTTACATCTCAAGATGAGATGAGATCTAATCTTAGGGTTAGAGAGATTAGGGTTACCTTTTTCAAGGATAAAAGGAGAAGGTCAAGAGTGTTTTACACACAAAAAGAAGAGAAGGAGAACAGATTGTTGAAGGAAAACTACAAGCTTAGGAGGAGAAGAACAGTGAAATTGCTGGCTAAAAAAGCAGCAAGAGAGCAGAGTGTTCTGTTGTAGCTGTAGCCTCCTTTATTTTGTAATATTTCAGGTTCAGAAATATATTTAACTTCCGCTGTTCACGCTGTTTATTTTTCCAGCCATCTGTGTGACTGTTGCATGTTTAAATAAATTATTTTCAGATCTGATTTATTTTAAAATAACATAGGACAGCAGTTATCTAGGGTTAGGAAAATTTACATGGTATCAGAGCTAGGTTCTGTGATTGAGATCCTCAAGGGTTTACAGCAGTAGATCACTGCTGGATATTAAAAAAAAAAAACAGCAGTTAGAGGGTTTCATATTTTTTGCTTGAAGGACTAAGCTTATTTGCAGGACATTTTTTTGAGTCATTCATATCAGATCTGAAAGTTTGTACAGTAGATCTCAGAGATGGCAGCAGCTAGCCTCAGATTTGAGGATAGATTGGAAGGTGCCTCAAATTTCTTGCCCTGGAAAGTTAGGGTAATGTTCTTATTGGAAGAGAATGATCTCTGGGATATTGTCAAGGATGATGTGACTTTGCCTACAGATCCGCAGCAATTGGCAGCTCACAAAAAGAAGGAAGTGAAGGCCAAGCGGATGATCTTGGATGCAGTGAAGGATCACCTGATTCCTCACATATCCGAGAAGACTAAGGCAAAGGAGATGTTCGATGCCCTGGTTAGCCTCTACCAGAGCGAGAACATAAACAGGAAGATGATATTGCGGAACAAACTCAGATCTATGGAGATGACCAGATCTGACACCGTTACCAGTTACTTGATGAAGATCACGCAGATTCGTGATCAACTGGCAGCAGTTGGGGAGAAGGTTGAAGACACAGAGTTGGTGAACGTGGCACTTAATGGTTTCTCAGCTTCATGGGAACCATTTGTCAAAGGCATCTGTGCTCGTGAGAACCTTCCCACCTTTGAGAAACTGTGGGATGATTTCATCCAGGAGGAGACTCGGATGGAGTCAAAGGCCAACAAGAAAGGTGGTGACGATAACCTAGCTCTCTTTGGGCAAACCAAGAAGGGCAAAGGTAAAGGACCCAACAAGGGTAAGGTAAAGAGTGAGGAGTCAACCTCACGGTCAAGGAAGAAGGACTTGAGCAAGATCAAGTGCTTCATTTGTCATAAGCACGACCATTATGCATCACAGTGTCCAGACAAGAAGGGCAAAGGGAAGCAACAGCAGACGCAGGTAGCAGCCTCTGCAGAAACTCAGATGAGCGAGTTTGCTGCCAAATTCGAGAAGGATTTCTCATTGGTCTCTTGCCTTTCTACCAACACGGTTCCAAGAGATGCTTGGTATGTGGATAGTGGGGCATCTCGGCACATGACATCAACCCGACAGTGTTTTACCAGTCTACAAGAGCAGGACTCAGGGGTTCAGGTTGAGCTTGGTGATGATACCAAATATCCAATTGAAGGAATTGGTACCATTCCTTTTCGACTCCAATCAAGGAACTCTTTAGACTTTGATGATGTTTTGTTTGTTCCAAGTCTCAGGAAGAACTTGCTTTCAATTTCGGTTATGGAGGATAAGGGTTATGCAGTGGAGTTCAAGAACCAGCATGTCCTTATTAGACCAAAAGAATCTAGCCCAGAAACAACACAAGTGATAGGGGTTAGAGAAGGCAATCTATACAGGTTGCAAGGTGAACCTGTTCGAGCCCTAGTTCATAGCAGTAACAACTTGTGTGAGTTGTGGCACAAGAGGATGGGGCACTTGCATCATAGAGCGTTGCCTATTATGAGGGAGATAGTCACAGGTCTTCTAGAGTTCAGCATTGAGCAACAGGGAGTATGCAGAGGGTGCACGCTTGGCAAGCATGCCAAGGTTGTTTTCCCAAACAACGAGCATAGGTCTAAGGAGATACTAGATCTAGTACATTCGGATGTTTGTGGACCGATGTCAGTAGCATCAATTTCAGGTAGCATGTACTATGTTTCCTTTATTGATGATTTCTCTCGCAAGACATGGATCTACTTCTTAAAGACCAAGGATGAAGTCTTTAGCAGGTTTCAGGAGTTCAAAGCTCTAGTTGAGAACCAGACAGAGAAGAAGATCAAGGTCTTGAGATCAGACAATGGGGGTGAATATACCTCCAAGGAGTTCGATGGTTTTTGCAAGCAAGAAGGAATCAAGAGGGAGTTGATTGTTCCATACAACCCACAACAGAATGGGGTTGCAGAGCGAAAGAATCGATCCATCATAGGGGCTGCTAGGGCCATGATTCATGACCAGGGCTTGCCGATGTTTCTTTGGGCAGAAGCATGCAACACAACAGTCTACATCCAGAACAGGTGTCCTCACAGGATCTTGGAGGACAAGACACCAGAGGAGGCATTCACTGGTGTGAAACCAGAGGTGAGTCATTTCCGCATCTTTGGATGTCCAGTTTATATCCATGTTCCGGTAGAGAAGAGGACCAAGTTGGAGCCCTCCAATAGGAAGGGTTTATTTGTAGGATACAGTGAGACTTCAAAAGCTTACAAGGTTTATATTCCAGAGAAGAGGAAGACAGTAGTGAGCAGGGATGTAAAGTTTGAGGAGGACGTTGCATCCAGGAAGTCCCATGAGCCTATTCCAATGATAGAGAATGAGGAGCAGGAAGCTCCGAAGGTTGAGCCAGGGTCACCAAAGACACCAGTGGTTTCCAGTTCAGGACAACAACCTTCAGGTGAGGAGGTGGAGACATTAGCCCCTTCCAGTTCTATCAGGAGACCTCGATGGCTTACACAGACATTGAGGGATGCTCAGGAGTATGTTGAGGCTCCTAGCAGCATGATTAGGGAGAGCAGACCTCCAAGGAAGTTTTCAAACTACATGGCATTGATGAGTAACATCATAAATTCAGAGCCTTCCAGTTTTCAGGAGGCAACAGACCAACAAGTTTGGCGGGATGCCATGGTGGAGGAGTACACCTCCATCATGAAGAATGATGTTTGGGACATAGTGCCAAGACCGGAGGGGAAGTCGGTTGTGAGTTCCAAGTGGCTCTACAAAATTAAGCATGTTGCAGATGGCAGCATCGAGAAGTTCAAGGCAAGGTTTGTGGCGAGAGGGTTCTCCCAGAAAGAGGGAGTGGACTATGAGGAGACTTTTGCTCCAATCGCCAGATACACTTCCATTAGAGCAATTATGTCTTTAGCTTCATCTATGGGATGGCGGATTCATCAAATGGATGTGAAGACAACTTTCCTTAATGGGATCATTGAGGAAGAAGTGTACATAGAGCAGCCTCAAGGCTTTGAGGTAAATGGGAAGGAGTCCCATGTTTGTAGGCTGAAGAAAGCCTTATATGGACTCAAACAGGCACCGAGAGCATGGTATTCCAGGATAGATGGATACTTGCAGAGTGTGGGCTTCGCCAAAAGTGATGCAGATCCTAATCTATATTACATATTTGTTGGGACTGATCTACTCATTTTGGTGCTATATGTAGATGACTTGTTTCTTACAGGTGCAGAGAAGCTCATTGCAAGGTGCAAAGCAGATATGGCAGTTGAGTTTGAGATGAAGGACATTAGCATGATGCATTACTTCTTGGGTTTGGAGGTTTGGCAGAGACCAAGGGAGATATTCCTTGGGCAGGGTAAGTATGCAGTTGAGATCCTGAAGAGGTTTCGGATGGAGGACTGCAAACCTATGGCCACACCCATGATCACTAATCTGAAGAAGGTGACAACTTCAGATTCAGAATTGGTGGACCCTACGTTGTACAGGCAGCTGATAGGATCCTTGATGTATTTGGTCAACACTCGACCAGATATATGTTTTGCAGTGAACACCTTGAGTCAGTTCATGGTGGAGCCAAGGCAGGAGCATTGGGTAGCAGCAAAACATGTGCTCAGATACTTGAGGGGCACGGTGGAGTATGGTCTAAGATATCTTGGAGATGGTGAAGTGAGGTTGCAGGGGTATACAGACTCAGATTGGGCAAGCAATGTAGCAGACAGGAAGAGCACCTCAGGGTGTTGCTTTAGCTTGGGATCAGGCATGATATCCTGGTTCAGCAGGAAGCAGACTTATGTGGCACTTAGCTCAACAGAGGCCGAATACATGGCAGCCAATATTGCTAGTTGTGAGGCCATCTGGCTTCGCAAGTTGCTTACAATATTGATTGATCAGGAGTTGGATCCCACGGTGATATACTGTGATAATCAGAGTTGTATCAAACTCTTTGAGAATCCAGTATTTCATGACAAGTCCAAACACATAGACATCAAATATCACTTCATACGAGACAAGATTCAAAAGGGAGCCGTAAAGCTCCAATATATTCCCACAGATCAGCAAGTAGTTGATATTCTGACCAAGCCCTTAGTGAAAGGGAAGTTTGAAGCATTCAGAGACAAACTTGGATTGGTGCAGAATTCCTTCCTCGCTAAGAGGGAGTGTTGAGAAATGTAGCTCGGACAGGAACTTCTTGCACGGGCTTCAGTATGAACGTGCTAGAAGTGGTTCGAGACATTTCTAATTCTATTTTGAAATTCACTTAAGTGATTTTCTATTTTTAAGTTCACTTAAGTGATTCTATTTTGTAATTCACTTAAGTGATTCTATTTTGAAATTCACTTAAGTGATTTTCTATTTTTAAGTTCACTTAAGTGATTCTATTTTGTAATTCACTTAAGTGATTTTCTATTTTTAACCTTACATCTCAAGATGAGATGAGATCTAATCTTAGGGTTAGAGAGATTAGGGTTACCTTTTTCAAGGATAAAAGGAGAAGGTCAAGAGTGTTTTACACACAGAAAAGAAGAGAAGGAGAACAGATTGCTGAAGGAAAACTGCAAGCTTAGGAGGAGAAGAACAGTGAAATTGCTGGCCAGAAAGGCAGCAAGAGAGCAGGGTGTTCTGCTGTAGCTGTAGCCTCCTTTATTTGTAATATTTCAGGTTCAGAAATATATTTAACTTCCGTTGTTCACGCTGTTTATTTTTCCAGCCATCTGTGTGACTGTTGCATGTTTGAATAAATTATTTTCAGATCTGATTTATTTTAAAATAACATAGGACAGCAGTTATCTAGGGTTAGGAAAATTTACAGTTTGATGGCTATGGCTAAGTCAAAGGGGGTCTTCTCCCACCTCAACCGACTACGTGGCACAATGGTTGAGTGGCTAATTTTTGGCAAAGTAGTGTCAGGTTCAAAACTTGACGATGGTAATTTTTTCTTGTAACAAGTGTCTTGAGCCAACCCACATGGTCAAATATGTTCCTATCGATTTACTTTGTAGTTGTGCACATGGCATAGCAATACACTCCCTTGTTTGAAAGCAGGTCGTCAAAGATTCAAGCCTCATCAACACTATAACTCTTTATATATATATATATATATATATATATATATATATATATGAGTGAAACAATCACATTCCATAAAGTGTCAAAGTCATTCGCAAACGAAGCACACAATTCAATGGCGATACGTTGAAGTCGTTGATTCAGCAAAAAAAAATGTAAGGTTTGGCATTTAATTTTTTCTTGATTTGGGTGCTATAAAGTTTCTAAGGTTTGGCATTTAATTTTTTCTTGATTTGAGTGCTAATTTAACCAAATCTTCCGAAGGCCATAACTTTTACATTTGGAGGCAATTTTTTCTCCAGATTGCACGATTTTGAATTCCACATTAATGGCAACATCAATTTACAAACCTGTTACATATTTGTTTAGGTATTTTTTTGCAAAATGAATTTCTTAGGGTATGTTACTCACCTCAATGGACAAAATTATAGCACTTGGTCAATTCAAATAGCAAGATTACTCAAAAGCAAAAATCTTTGGTTCATCTTCAATAATGAATCAGGAGGCATCAGTGATCATGAACTTAAAGAGAAGGAAGGAAGCACTTAGACTATTCTTCATTTTGGTGGAAACAAATGTACTTTTCCACATCAGAGTGAAAACCGATCCTGTTGACATATGGACTACTTTGAAAGATCTCTATGGAAAAGTAAGTGCTAGTCAATTTAATAGAATAGAAAACGTGCTCTCCAATCTCAAAAATTTCAGATTTCAATAATGACGAAAAGTATATATCTCGCTTCAAAGCTCTAAAAGCTGATCTAGCTACGATAGGAGGCAAGGTAAAGAGTAATGAAGAGTATGTCAAATTTATTACTTCCAATCTTTATCCTCCTTTTCATATAGTTGGCTTGGTTCTTTATGTGAATGCTATGACTATGAAAGAACCACAACCCATCTCTTGAAGAAATTTTCAAGCTTCTAATCCATTATGAAGTGGCAATGAAGAATTGTGGAGCTTTTTCTCATACACAAGCTCATCCAAAAGACTTAAAGTCAATGGAATCTAAGGCTCAAGTGCCTAAGAGCAAGTCTAAGGTTTCAAAGAAGTCAAACATTTGCAAGTATTGTAAAAGGGAAGGACACTCCATCAAGAATTGCATTACAAGGCTGAAGAAGATTGAGACAGAATTCTTGAGGGCTGGACACAAGCTTTCTGATGATGAAGATGAGAACGAACGAAGAACATCAAAGGCCCACTAGAGCATCCATATTATGCGGAGAGGTGTTACCTCTGGCTCTAATGCCTTCTCTCTTTGGCCCTCTTAGCTTAGATTATGAGGGGTGTTGAAATTTGTGTAATCTGATCTTGTTTAGGCCAAGGCCAAAAGTGTGATGAGGTGCTTATGAGCGTCATTTATGTAGCCTAAGGGCATGTGATTATGTAAGCCTACGTGCATTCTTCATTTATGTAAGCCACTGGGCCCCTTTCTTATTTCACCCTTTGTGATATTGGTAAATCCATGTTTATGGACCCCACTTAAAAGGCTAATTTATTATTATTTTATTGCAAGGTTAACCTCAACGTTAAGTTTATGTCGGCCTAAGTTAACCTCTCATTGGGGATTAGGTACCACTATAAATATCCCTCAATGAGGATCCATTTATAACGTAAGTGTGAATAAAAATGTGGTATATTGGGGTGCCCATGGGAACCCACCCTTTACTTCTTGTCGTCTCCCTTTGTTTCCTTCACGTTGTTTATATTATTGCATTCTTCTAATTGCATTATCCTCTTTTTGGCCTATGATTTTGCTAAATAAATGTTTTGGAATGGTTTGGGAAAATATTACAATTTTGAACATTTACATATACAGTTACACACATGGTTAGAATTTTGGCATAATTAGCCAACTCTTCCAAAATTGCTACCCTTTCTCCATCAATTCTACATATACAATTTACACACATGGTTAGAATTTTGGCATAATTTGCCAACTCTTCCATAACTGCTACCCTTTCTCCATCAATTCTTCAAAATTTGATGCAGGCGTGTCCGTGCAAGATCACAATTAAAACATGGGTTCAGGATTTTCCCCAGTTCAAGCCAATTTACCAAAACCAAAAAATAAAAATAAAATAAAATAAATAACATTTACCGCTCAAATCAAAAAGTTTACAATATATGTAATTATATTATGATTTGCAAATCCTCGAGGGCCAAAAAGGGCCTACATGTAAATATTTTTCAAAAATAGCATAGTTTCCAAATAATTTAAACATATGCCGGTCGTAAATATACAATTATACACATGGTTTGAAATTTGGCTATAATTAGTCAACTCTTCCATAACTGCGACTGTCTGTCAATTCTCCCTCAATATTTGAAGATTCGATGGAGGCCTGGTAAGATCACGCCTAAAACGTGCAGCATTTCACCATATCCACGCAAAGTTCACAAATTTTCTCCAACTCGAAGTAATTTACAGAAATATTTAATAGATTATGTCATTTCCAAAAAAAGGTCAACTCTTGGAGAATTCGTGTAGGCCCGGTAAGATCACGCCTAAAACGCGCAACATTTCGCCTTGTTCAGCAAAGTTCATAAATTTTCCCCAGCACAAACTGATTTACCGAAATATTTAAAAATATAAATAACTTCCAAAACATGTATGTAAATACAGTGGCAAGCGTACCTCAAATGACCAAGAACTGCCGCAGCCGTGAGGCTGGGCTTCCAGAACTGCGGATCCGACCACAATACGAGCGACAAATAAACGTCGAAAAGAACAACGGCCCGCCATTCCCGTCCTCGGTTCGAAACCCTGACCACTAAACCCTTCACCTGCACGCGCCTGTTCCCCGCCAGCGCCTGTAACTGCTGTACTATGCTCATGCTCCCGTTCACAAACCCCAATCTCCTCCTTTTCTTCCCAGAAAATCCACAATCAGAGTTATTCCCGTCATAATTCCCGTTATTACCGTTGCGGCTGCTGCTGCATTCGGGGTTAGGGTTTCGACGGGTCCCGTGGTCGAAAAGGGGGGCAAGCGTCACTCCCCCATCGATGCGCAGGCGGAGATCCCGGCCGTCGCCTTCGAGGTAACATGGGGACCCTGTAAGAGACGCCGGGGGCGCAGCGTCCTTGATGGCGACCACCGCGTGCAGGAATCCGCAGAGCTTGTACTGCTGGTGCGAGGCCTTGGTCCGCACCGCCGTCGTCGCCTCCTCCGGCGACGGGCGCTTGCGTCCCCGTCGTTGCTGAGACCGCATGGACGACCGTCTTGACGCCCTCCACTTCTCTGAACAACACAGGATTTGGTACTAACTGAGGATGTTTCCCCGCTTCGCGCCGCTGACACTTCTTCTTCTTCAAATCAGGTGGCTCCCCCTCCTCTGCTTCTCGAAGCAGATGGATTTGAATTCAATTGCATTGGAATTCCGCCTTGTTATCACTCGGTCCCCCGCGTTCTCGCCTCTCGCGATACAAGTGCCCCATGATTGAATCTAGGTATTTATGCCGATGAAAGAGGTAGATAGGTCAATGGATACATAATTTTAATTCCGTTGGCTATGTGGATTTTTCCGATGGGTGCCCGCACCCCTCGCTTTCTAGCATATTCCCAGGAAGCTTATTCAGGACTTCCATTTTGCCGTCCAAAATTCCATGTACAACTATTACTGAATGTGGTCTATGTAACTATTACCAATGGATCAAAGTTAAACATATGGATTTGTTTTATAATAGGAATTTGCACGTGGAAGGCCTAGAACCAGGGGTTGGTTAAGGAGACTTTGAAAGTTTGACTGAAAGTTTAAGGTTAGAAATGTTTTTAAGGATTGGCTTATGGGACCTATTGTCTCATCTAAGGTTAAAAACTATCCTATCTCGCCTAATAGATTTTGGTCACTTCTAATTTGAGGCTCAGAATTTTTTGCCTTTTTAAATTGACAAACGGTCTCTTTCACTTCTAATGACATAGAAGATACATAGTTTTTGTGTACTAAGGAATGATGTGAATATAAGAGTTTAACGCCCACGTAAATGAAAAAGTTCATATCCAAGAAATTTAATATAAGCAATGATGTGAATTTTAACGCCAACATGCATGAAAAGTTCAAATTCAAGAAATTTAATAGTATTAACTCAATTCTTTATTTTTTTTATTTTAAAAAAAATTATATATGTTAGTTATATATGAAAAAATATAATTGTCAGGTTTTAATAATATTATTAAACATTTATGATATAATAGAGTCTACATTTGTCTTAATTACGCCGAGAGGCGTTGCTAGAATGGGGTAAGAGGTAAAGAGGTCATACATGTCACGCCGTAAACAATTTTTTTTAATTAAAAAAAGTTGACATTAACAAAAACATTTAAAATATTTAAACTAAAACAGTCGACTAACCAACCGTTGCAAACATTTAAACTAGCTTAGATATAAAAGATATATATCTAAAAATGATGAGAGTTATCAATCCCGAGACTAGCTTAGATATAAAAGATATATATCTAAAAATGATGAGAGTTATCAATCCCGAGACGCCTATCTTGGAGATCACACCCCCCAAATAGGCGCCTTGAGTTTGATAACTCTCGGCACTTTTAGATATATATCCTTTATATCTAAACTAATTTTATATAATTAATTAAAAACACATTAATAAAAAAACTATATCATCATCTCTTTTTTAAGGAGAATTAGAAACATAAACTAAAACATTGTAGTTATAAACCCTAATCTATTAGTTAAGGATAAAATTCAATAGAACCCTATTGTTTTTTATTGTATGAAAGTGAGCTTCTTACAAATAAATATATATATATAATATAATTAAAATTTTATTAATTTATATTAATAGTTTAACTTGTTATATGAAAGAGATTTAAGTTTGAATCTCGTTGAAGTTTTTATTAATAGTTTAACTTGTTACCAACGCACAGGGTTGAGCAATCTCCTCCAACCATGACCTTTCATAAAGTCGAGAACTATGCTTATCAACACGGAATTTAACACACCCACCACCTCACACACTTATCCATGTCTCGATTTGAACCTTGGACCTACCGAAGAAGAGCCAAAGCTAGGGCTAAGCAATCTCCTCCCAACCATGATTCCTCGTAAAGCCGAGAGCTATGCCTATCAATAAGGAATTTAACACACCCACCCCCTCACACACACGCCCAAGCCGCAGTTTGAACCTTGGACCTACCAAAGAAGAGCCAAAGCCCAAACTGTTGTGATGTCTCCCTGGATTGAATCTCGTTAAAATTAAACCTAGGTTTAAACCTAGGTTCAAACCTCGCAGGCATGCCTACTCTAGGGCAAAGGTAGTAGTCTAACTAAAATCTGTTGAGCGTGCGCTAGCTTGATGACGGCAATACCAACCCCGAGCCACCGAGGGTCTCCCTCACTCCGGGTCATGTTTATCGAGGTTGGCGCTACGATCGGAGGCAATGTGATTTGACCCTGTGATTAGTTGTTCAAAAAGAAAAGGCAGTTGCCAATTCCCTTATGTAAAAAAAAAAACAGTTGCCAATTTCCCTATATATCAAAAATAAAAAATAAAAAAGGAAAGGCACTTGCCAATTCCCCTATGTATCATCCAAAAAAAAAATCGTTAAAGTTGTACATTCATAATTGTTGTAATATTAATGTGAGGTCATGATGTTATGCAAGCGGTGCATGTTTTAATTTCATGTAATCAATTTTTTTTTCGGTTACATAGGAGAGTTGGTCATAACCACACTATTTTTAATAACTGATAAGTAGAGGATCCAAACCACATGGCTGCTTCCACCAAACTTCAAATAAATTAAAAAAATATATATTGTTAAAGTTGTACATTCATAATTGTTAAATTGTTGTAATATTAATGTGAGGTTACGATGCTATGCAAGCGGTACATGTTTTAATTTCATGTAATTAATTTTTTTCGGTTACATAGGAGAGTTGGTCACAACCACACTATTTTTAGTAACTGATAAGTATAGGGTTCAAACCACATGTGTTGTTGTTTCCACCAAACTTATTTCGCTTTGTTATTGTTGACCCGACATGAAGGGAATCACCATTTCCTCATAATTCATACCGTCATCATCGGTTTGGCTCGCATTAAGAGGTAATCATTTAAGTTAGACCATTTAAATTCATTAACTCTTAAGAAGAGATATAGGTTTAAATCTTTTTGCGCACTCAAAGGTAATCAATTAAGTTAGAACATTTAAATTCATTCTCTTAAGAAGAGAAGTGAGTTTAAATCTTGCCTACCGATACATAAATGCATATAGATAAACAATTATTTTAATATCGAAAAAAAATAGATGTAACCACTAAGTGTTTGTTAGTAGATTGTATTTATTGAATTTTTAAGAGGGCAAAATCTTATTAATACATAAATGCATGTAGATAAATAATTATTTTAATATCGAAAAAATAATAATGTTTGCTAGTAGATTGTATTTATTGAATTTTTAAGAGGTCAAAATTTTATCAACTTTTTTGTTATGAACCTGTAACTTGAAATATGAATTGAATGCAGAAAAGAATTGTTGTTTGAATAGAATCACAGTTTGTATTGAAATGCAGAAATCCATAATATAATAAATTAATGTTCTCGTATGATTTTTGGAGCATCCACCTTGTCTTATTTACATATATCTAAAAGGTGTGAATGGTGAAGAGATGTGTCCCTTTATAATACAATATAATATATAATATGATTAAGAGTTACGTTAGGAGGGTCCCAACATGCCACCCTCCTTTGAAAAAGCTTTGTCCTCAAAGCTGGAATTGCAAAAATTGTTGTTGAATCTGGTGGAGCGTCTCCCACGTAGCATCCTTTGGAGTAGACCTTTCCATTGAATCAATACCTCGGTGATGGTGCGGTTACGGAGGCGGTGCATACGTCGGTCTAGGAGAGCTTCTGGTTCAGCCATGAGATCTCCATCATCTAAAAATTTTGGAAGTTGAGTTTGTGTAACGATGTTAGTTCCTATTATGGCTTTAAGACAAGAAACATGAAATACCGGATGGATTTTGGAAGATTCTGAAAATTCAAGTTTATATGCAACAGGTCCAATAAGTCGTAGAATTTTATAAGGGCCATAAAATTTTGGTGCTAATTTTTGTGACCCTTTTATTTTCAATGAAGTTTGACGATATGGTTGGAGGCGGAGAAATACCATATCCCCTTCTTGAAAAACCCTTTCAGTCCGATGTTGGTTCGCTTGTTGCTTCATGTGGTGTTGAGAGATATGTAGATTGTCCTTCAGAGCGCGAATGATATTATCTCGAGTGACCAGCTCCATCTCTATAGCTAGTACTTGTGTACTTCCTAGAAGATAAGAGGTTAGAGATGGGGATGATCGGCCATATAATGCTTCGAAAGGGGTCATTTTTATGGTTGTGTGATATGTGGTATTATACCACCATTCAGCTAGTGGAAGCCATTTAACCCAGTGAAGGGGTTTGGTGGAAATAAAACATCGAAGATAGGTTTCTAAACACTTATTGACAATTTCAATTTGACCATCTTTTTATGGGTGGTAAGCGGAGCTCATCCGAAGTTGCGTACCTTGGAGTTTAAATAATTCCTTCCAAAAATTACTAGTGAAAGTGGGATCATGGTCACTAATGATAGTAGAAGGCATACCATGTAATTTAAAAATATTGTCAAGAAAGATTTGAGCAATAGTACTAGCAGTATAGGGGTGAGCTACTGGAAAAAAAATGGGCGTATTTAGATAAACGATCTACCACCACTAGGATCATCATTTTTCTTGCGGATTTTGGAAGACCTTCAATGAAATCCATTGAAATATCCTCTCATGTCCTGGTTGGTATGGGTAGAGGTTGAAGAAGGCCTAGTGTTGCCATTGTTTCACCTTTATTTCTTTGGCATGTTTCACATTCATTGACGAACTTCTTGATATCATTTTTCATCCCTCGCCAATAAAATGATTTAGTCACTCTTTTGTAGGTTTTTAGGAATCCAGAGTGGCCTGCAATAGGTGTAGCGTGTAGCTCATGTAGAAGCTTTGGACGATAAACCGATGTAGGTGAGAGGACCAGACATTCTTTGTAACGGAGCATGTTACCTTACCAAGAGTAGTGGGGTTTACTCTTGGGTTTACTCATGGGATTTTGTTGTAGTTGTTGAATTATGGTGTGTATAGTAGGGTTCGCATACCATTCATCCTTGACTTGTTCGATCCATGTAGGGATGGGGCAGGAAAAATAATGTAATTGTAAAGTTTCTTCGAACTTTCTAGAAAGTGCATCCGCAACCATGTTATCTTTCCCTTTTTTGTAGATGATTTCATAATCATAGCCTAATAGTTTTGTTATCCACTTTTGTTGTTCTGGAGTGGTTATCCATTGTTCAAGAAGGTATTTTAGGCTATGGTGGTCGGTGCGGATAATGAAATGTTTTCCAATAAGGTATGGTCTCCAATGTTGGATAGCATGGTGTAGATTAAAGATACAACGCCAAACAAAAGATAAAGAAATCACGATAAAAAGTAATGCAGAACACAGTTGTACAAAACAAACGATTTTTATTAATCAATGGAGTTTAGAAACTCCTTTTGAGTACAACAAGGCCTGTAACCCTTTCCGTGATACAAGATTACAATTTGTGCTAGGGTTCTCCGAAACCCTAGCTAGCACAATATGGTGGCGTCTCCGAAGAATGTATCCTTAACCTCAACAGAATGAGTGGGCTTCGTTGTATCCTTTGGCTCGGACCACTCCAGCTTAAGCAGCTGCTATCATCCAATCAAATCTGCCATTAAAATCCTGCACACATTAAAACTATAAAAAGGTTAGAAACTAGTAAGAGGGCTCCACTGTGTGAGCCCTCAAAAATAGTCTAAAACCCTAGAAATGAAATAAATAGAATGCAAAATCTAACGGCAGATTAATACATAAAAAGATTACTTGCTTTAGAATCTATACCTCTTTTTCTGTTAATGCGACGAGACCAGGCGGCACCTGGAAGTGATGTAACTATCAAATCGGCTGTAGAAGGCGCCCTGGTGCGATCGCTGAACGCCCGCGTGCTTCTGGGTCGGGGTTGCAGACGTCGGTCTGCATCTGTGGCTGCGGGTAAACGCCCACGGGCACTTGCGACAAGAATGGGGGATTCTACAGAATGCTGCAGAAGGGATGGCGACGAAGTTGGCGACGGATGCGGCGATGGATGCGACGAAAAGGGACGGCGATGGATGGGTAGGTTTAGCCGAAGAAGAGATAGATAGCGATAGATAACCAAAGAGAGATAGTAAAAGAGATAGGGTTTGAGCCATCAAGGTGACTCAATTTATAATCTACTCTTAGGGCACACTTTAGGGTTTTAACGACACTTTGAACGTGTGGCTAAGATTAAAGTGGATCCAAGGGTAGAGAATAAATCTAGGTTGTGAAACAGATTAAGATGGATGGACGGATGAGATTAAATGAAGGATGGACGGCTCAGATTAAATCACTTAAAGTATCTTTATATATATATTAAAATATATTAAAATATATATATAAATATTAATTTAAATAAATTTGGAAATGAAAAATGGCGAGAAAAGGTGAAATTGGGCCAAATAATGGCGGGAAGGTGTGGATTTGGGCCAAATAATGGCGGGAAGGTGGATGACCGACACGTGGCTAACAGGAAGGTATAGATGACTTACAAGTGGCTGGATTTTGGTGTCTACAGATGCCCCTTTTTGAGCTGCTTTGTGTGAAGACACAATGCAAGCACAAAAACTTAAGACACCTGAAAAGTTGGATCAGACGCAACTCTCTCTCAAGACTAAAGCACAACTTTGAAGACCAAAGAATAAAAGAATATTTAAAATTTTATCAGCTTACCCCCTCAATTGGCGAGCGAGAATGGTTCTCACAAGCCAATTGGAAGAAATTTGGAAGAAAATGAACCGTTTTTTGCCCCAACGGTGAAAAAAAGGGTTGGTGTATGAACCATCTGTTTATGTCCCAACGGGAAAGGGGTTGGTGTACAAACCGAGAAAAGAATATGATTGAAGACGATATGAGTGATGTGAAAGATGGACCGTTTTCTGCCCCAACGGTTATAAAGGGATTTTTGCCAAATTGTAAGTTCCATGATCATGTAAGATGAATTCCACTATAGGAAAATTAGAAATTGATAACGAATGCCCCAACTCCTATGTGTGAGTCCATACTGTTAATGAAATTGCCTTGTTGGCGCCATTGATATGCAGAGATGAAAGATGCATGAAAAGAGTCCAAAACTCAGAGATGCTCCTAGTGACTGTATGGATAATTCCTCGGGTCGGAACCAATCAACCTAGGTAGCTTCAATCTCTAGCAAGACTCAAAATAATGATGATATTAAAGATTGTCCATGTTTAAGGCCCCATGAACTAGGCCATCAATGACAACTCGTTGAGCAAATTAATCTTGGTATGAGGTCACTTGAAAAGTAGAATATCCAAAATTGATTTCCAATTTTCAAACAAGTGAAATAGTTGATTATGATAAATGGTAGGTGTCCTTATGGTGGTTTAATCCTCTTATCGAATTGCATGGATTCAAATCGCTGCAATCGCCAAGGTGATAGAATATACCACTAGATACGAGGTTTACTTTAATTTGATTTGGCAAAAATATGCATGATGAAAGAAGAATGAATGAAATTGACGATAGATCAGAAAAATTGATGAATGTGGTTAATTTTGTGAAGGTTTTGAATATTTTTAACCCAATTTGTAAAACAATGATGAATGATGCGCTTTTGAGCGAAATGACAAAATTTGTGTCCAAAACTGTTGTAACCTTCACAAAATGTTTTATTATGATAAGAAGAATGGATGAATTGAATTTGATGAAATTTGAAGGAGGTAAGCTTCAATTTTGCAAGTTTTGTTCCTTTATTCAATACTGACACCAAACGTCGGTCTGCATTTGTGGTTGGCAGAGATGCCCGTCGGTGTTTAGGCGCTCTGCAAACGCAGGACTGCGTCTAAATGCGCCATGAAACGCCCCACTGCATTTCAGGGTGCCAAAACCAGCTATTTAAACAGTTTCAGCGAGAATTTTGCTCATTTGTGCGTTCGAGCTTGAGAGAAGTGCGTCTGAGGGAGTGGAGTGAAAGGTTTGTGTGGGAGCTAAGGCGAAGATAGGAGCGGACGCGCCAGTGCAGCCAGCTGAGGTATTTGTTCATTTAAGCAAGTACTTATTATGTGTTTTTTTTTTTTTTTTGGGAAAAAATTGTAACAAATTTTTGTTTTGTTGTTTTGCAGCTTAGGGTGTTAGAGGCACGACACCGGTTCTCCCCTATCATTCCGGGGATGAGGAGGTCGTTGTCCCGAGCAGACCGGGAGATATTGGGGGCGATGGGGCTAGCGGAGGCAGCCCGATTGGAGGTAGTTCGGGCGGATGAGGGGTACCTCTCAGCTTTGGCCAAGAGGTGGGATCCAGATCGGGGGACGTTCCAGCTCCCGACTGGAGAGATGACGGTGATGCTTGAGGATGTATACCGTATCCTCAAGGTGCCCATGGAGGGGGCACGGGTGGAGGTTGGACGAGAAAAAGTCGCGGAGATGGCCAAGTTGTTTGGGGATTACTGGAGGGAGATCCGGACGGAGAGCGGGGGGATCCCATACTTGGCCATGTATACGGCCAAGGAGTTGGTAGCGGTGGAGGCTTTGATGATGTTCGTGTTGGCCAACATTGTGGCTCACTGGGACATGAGTCAGGATTATGGTAGGAGATGGCCAGTGGCAGAGAAGAGACAGCCTAGCCGCCCCGTGAGATCGGGGCAATGGTATAGGAGATTATGGGCAGACTTGACAGATGCCCAAGTCATTTGGAGGCCCCGGCGGGAGGCAAGGTGGATCGGGGGATGGAGAGCACCCGAGACGGGTGCGACGAGCCGGATGGGTAGTGGGGCGGGGCCATAGCGAGGCGGAGTACATACAGATGTCTCGAGTACTCCGCCAGGTCGGATTGAGGCAGGATGTCCCCGGTGAGCCAGTGCGCTATCGGAGGCACAGATCAGAGGGTGATTTGTCATGTGTCGAGCCATGGAGGGAGGCGACAGAGGACGATGAGGACATGGAGATCCCCGACATGGACGACGTCGGGGTGATAGCTGAGTATGCAGCATGGATGGCCGCAAAGCCGAGGTGGGAGCCACCATTGGTGGCTGGTGGTGCCGGAGAGCCCGAGGTTGGGGCTGGAGAGGGCGAGGGAACCACGAAGGTTCCCAAGCGTAGGGAGGGTCCCCGCCTTCGATCTGACAGTCGAAGGCGAAAGGGGAAGATGGCGCGGCAGGCTCCGGGTAGCGAAGATGATAGGGAGGATGGCGGAGAGGGCCTAGGAGAGGCTACAGGAGAGGTTAGGGAGATACCCCCTAGCGAGCACGAGAACGAGCTCGACTGGAGCAGCAGGCGGTGGAGCGGAATGCCCGATTAGCTGCTCAGGAGGAGAGGATGGCCCAGCTACAGGAAGACTTGGATAGAGCGACCAGGGTGCCCCAGGATGACAGGGTGACGAGACTCCAGGCAGAGCTAGCAGAGCGGGAGCGACGGCACGGGATAAACATAGCTAGGTTTAGGTCGAGGACTCGTTACATTGAGGCTCCGGAGGACACATTGTTTAGGCATCACATTGTGTTGCCTGATCCTCCATCCTCTTCTGTCTCTAGGCGTAGTGAGTCTAGACACACCACTAGGTCTAGGGCTCCTACTAGGTCTCAGGGGTACTCTTTTGATGGTTAGCTTAGTGCTTAGATGCACTTTTTATGAGCCTTGGTGCTCTATTGTATATTGTAGCCTTTTGGCATTCCTCGTACAGTTTGTCCTTTATACATATATATATATATATACATGGCTTTTATTTATTTGGTGTTTTACTCTCTTTTGTGTGAATGCCTATGTTTTTGTGATGCATGTTTTGATATGTTTTAATGTTTTTGATGCATATGTGATGGAATGGTATGCAAACTTATAGATGATTAATGCGAGACTAAGTATATAACATACAAATCTATGGATGATTAATGCAAGACTAAGTAAATGAAATATGCACTAAGAAGCACTCATACTTTTAGATAGTTAGATTTAGCCAACTGTTATCATAATTGTTTAATCAGGGGCACCGAACTTGGTGGCTTGTGAATGGATGACGTATGGAATGACATGAATATGGAAGAAGATATGGAGGGTGATATGGAAGAAGATATGGAGGAAGATATGGAGGACTGTTTTACAAAGACTCAAACATGCTAGTGGTATCAAACAAACTTACTAACACTGCCTAATTCAACTAGGACCAAATGTGTGTGCATGCGAGTTCATTAACCAAATCAGAAGCATGGTAGTGACTCTAGGCAATCAAAAACCTGTGTGTGTGCAAGTGTGTTCATTAACCTCATCTTGCATAAATTAGGTAACCCTGTTATGGAGAAGACCCCGAAGCTAGTTTGTCCGTATGAGCATTCAGAGGTCTCTTTTTTAGGAGAGACATGTCGCCACGCAATGAGTATACTCCACTCGCCAGTCAAGCGTCTATAGCCCCGGTGAAGGTTAACTCCATAGTCCATGTTGTTTTTGACCTTTGCAAGCCTTGGGGATGACTACCTATCCGTCCGATCTGGACAAGTAGTACGATCCTTACAACTTATTTGGGATCAGTGGTGTGTGAAAAATGTTCATTTCCTTAGAGCTTTGGGGAATCGGATTCTCAACCGAAGTATGATGAGAATTTTACCCTATCCTTACTACTCTGTTTATATTTATATTTTGTGATTGCTTATGATAGTGGTAAGAACCACTGTTTTATGGACTATGTTTGCATGATAGGACAAATGAGGATTACCCTTTTCACTTCAAGGCACAACCCAAGGATGGTGTTATCTCTCTTTGACACAAGATGTTTTTAAGATGTGAAAATGTGATAGGTTCAAGACCGCTTTTGAAATCATTTCTCAATACTCAAGATTTTATTTAGTGTAATTTGTGATATGGCCCTAAAGAACTTTGACATGCATTTCAAAGTTTGCTTAAAACACTAGGAATGGCTGAGTGATTGAAATTTTTTTGGCAATGTAAATATGTGCAAATGGAAAATGGGTGTACGAATGACAATTCGGTTTGATGGATTTTATGAAGGTGCCCCTGATTAAGGCAACATGACTTTTGCTTGACCAAATTTTATATCCAAAAGATAGAATGGTCTCTAACATGATATGCAACTATGGCTGAAAATGAAATGTTATGGTTTTCAATGAGATGTATGCACATGAAATGCAATGTTTTTGAATGAGATGTATGCAACTAACAATGAAATGCAAATTCTTTTTATTTTTTTGTTTTTTTTTTTTATTTTTTTTACTTTTTTTTATTTTTTGTTGTACAAGCCATGTATATATGTACATATAAAATTCAAACTATGCGTAGAATGCCCTCAAGTGTATAACATTAAGTGGTTCGGGTTCTTCCTCGCCTTCTAAACTGGCAAGTCTATAAGTTCCATTACCCACTCTTTCGGTGACCATATATGGACCTAACCAATTAGCCGCGAATTTATCTCGAAGATGCGGCAATGCATTGGTGTTTTGTTGATTCTCTTTAAGGACAAGATCTCCTACTTGAAATTCTCTTAGATGAACTTTGGCATTGTAAGCATGTTTCAATCGGTCTTGATAAACTCGCAAATGCTCTAAAGCATTGATTCGTTTTTCATCTATGAGTGTGAGTTGATCAAGACGTGCTTGTCTAGCAAGTATCATCATCGATAAATTCCTGCAAAGAAATTCGCAAGGAAGGGATCTCGAGCTCAAGAGGCATGATTGCTTCGACTCCATAGACCAAAGAAAATGGCGTTGCCCCAATGGGAGTTCTGATGCTTGTTCTGTAAGCCCATAATGCCAAGGGGATTTGTGTATGCCAATATTTATGATTTTCTTTAACAAGTTTCTTAAGAATAGCAATTATGGTCTTATTGGAAGCTTCAGCTTGTCCATTGGCTTATGGGTAGTAAGGAGTTGAGAAACTATGTTGGATATTATACTTTTCGCAAAGAGCTCGAACATCCTTATTCTTAAAAGACTTGCCGTTATCAAAAATGATTTTAGAGGGAATACCAAAACGACAAATGATATGGTGAAGTATAAACTCCACAATTCTAGGACCTGTCATATCTGGTTAGAGGAATAGCTTCAACCCACTTTGTGAAGTATTCAATGGTCGTAATGATGAAAGTATGTTGTCCTGAAGAGGCGGTGAAATCTTGCCAATTAAATCGAGACCCCATTGTGAGAAGGGCCAAAGGCTTTGGATGTGCTGTAAAGCTTGTGATGGTATATGGATTAAATTAGCGTGTTCTTGACACTTTTTACATTGTTTAACATACTTGCAACAATCTTGTTCCATAGTGGGCCAATAATACCCCATACGTAAAATACGCTTCACAATGGCCATTCCACTAAAATGACCACCACAAGTACCATCATGGGCTTCAATAATAGCTCTATGTGTTTCACCTGCTTCTAGACAGCGGAGGAGTACTCCATCATATCCACGTTTATACAACACATCCCCCAAAAGAACAAAATGAGCTACCTTTTGCTTAAAACAACGGTGGGCAGTTCGAGACAAATCAGATGGGAGTGTTCCAAACTTGAGGAAGGCTACTATCTCACTAGACCAAGGCTCATATGGATCCGAATGGATAAAGAAAACATCTTTTTCATCCTTAGAATCAGCACGAACAATTGCAGACTTAGAGATTGTGGAAATGATTAGGGGTTGTACCTCTCCAAGGGAGTCCTTTGGAATCAATGATCCAAGAGAGGCCATGGCATCCGCAAATCTATTAGTCGAACGAGGCAAACTAGTGATCTCATACCAATCAAACTTAGAGAGCAACTTCATTGCTACATCATGATAAAGCTTAATGGTAGGTTATTTGGCTTGGTATTCTCCTGTAATTTGTTTAACCACGAGTTGAGAATCCCCAAATATCCGAATACGCTTAATGCTCATAGCTATGGCTGATTGAAGACCTAAAATTAAGGCTTCATACTCTGTTGTATTATTGGTGCATTGGAAGTCTAGTTTGAATGATAAAGGGATGGGAATCCCTTGAGGTGTATGAAACACAACTCCATCGCCTTGACCTTTCACGCACTTAGAGCCATCAAAGAATAGCGTGATGTCAACATCTTCCTCCGGAATGATGTCCTCTTCTTGTTCAGTGATAGCAAATACCGAATCATCTGGGAGCTCAATAATCAAAGGATGATCACTAGGTAGTGGAGCTTCCGCAAGTTGATCGGCTATAACTTGACCTTTAACGTATTTTTGGCTAATGAATTCAAGATCGAATTCGGTAAGCAACATTATCCATTTAGCGGTACGAGTGTTATTATAAGTGCGAGACATCATATAACGCAGAGGGTTTTCTCTAGCTAGGACATATGTTGTATGGCTAAGCATATAATGACGAAGTTTCTTAGTGGCAAAAACCACTGCTAAGCACAACTTTTCCACATAAGCATATCGGGTTTCATAGCTTACCAATGTTCGACTAATATAATAGACAGCTTGCTCACAATTTTTTTCATTCTTTTGTGCAAGCATTGTCCCTAAGGCAAAGTCCGTTGCTGAGATATAAAGATTGAAAGGGACCCCTGGACGAGGCGGAGCTAAGACTTGCGGAGACGCTAAGTACTGCTTGATGTCATCAAAGGCTTTCTGACACTCATCTCGTCCATGAAAATTGTACTCCCTTTTGTAGTAGGTGGCAAAATGGCCTACATTTATCGAGAAAGTTGTGCAATAAAGCGACGGATTGAATTAATCTTTCCTTGCAAACTACGCAACTCCTTCAAATTAGTTGGGGGACACATTTCCATAATGGCTTTGACCTTGTTTGGGTCCACCTCAATACCTCGTTTAGAGATAATAAAACCTAGGAGTTTGCCTGAGGTAACACCAAAGACACATTTCTTAGGGTTCAACCTTACTTTATGCTCTAGAAGCCTATCAAAAACTTTTTCCAATACATCAAAATGCTCTTGTCGAGTTTTAGATTTTGCCAATAAATCATCCACATAATCTTCGATAATCTTATGCATATAATCGTGGAAAATATAAGTCATGGATCGTTGATAGGTTGCACTGCGTTCTTAAGGCCAAAGGGCATCACCCCGTAACAAAAAGTTCCCCAAGGTGTGGTAAATGTTGTTTTGTGTTGATCTTCGGGGTTTATTCGAATCCGGTTGTATCCCGAAAATCCATCCATGAACGAAAGCATTTCATGACCAGCAGCAGTGTCGACAAGAGTATCAATGTTTGGAAGAGGAAAGTCATCCTTAGGACACGCTTTATTTAGATCTCGAAAATCGATGCAAACACGTATCCCCCCGTTAGGCTTGCAAACGGGTACCATGTTAGAAAGCCACTCAGGATAATCAATCGGGACAACAAATTTAACATCCAGAAGTTTTTGAATCTCCGATTTAACTATGAGGGCCACGGTAGGATGCATTTTCCTAAGTTTCTATTTGACAGGTTTAGCATCTTTTTGTAAGGTGAGGTTATGGACAACCAAATTAGGGTCTAGGCCTGGCATGTCTTTGTAAGACCATGCAAATATCTCCTTCTTTCGCTTGAGTAGAGCAATCATTTGCTCTTGTTCCTCTGATGATAGACTTTTAGCCAGTTTCACAATTTGGGTGCCATCTTGGTCCGTACTAAGGTCTACATCGATAGTTTCTTCAATAGACATGTGGGAACCTTCCTCAAGCCGATGGGGAGTAGGGATCGGATTTATGTCATCTAAAATGTCATTAGGCTCCTGTGCCTTGCTCTCATCTATGTCCGCTCGGAAGACCTCCGGCTTAGAAGATGAAGGTGAATGTGGAGGTGAAGGAGGAATGTAGTTGACGGAAGCCCTTAACAATTCCTCAGAAAGGATGAATGCTGAAATAGATGGAGGGGATGAAATCCGATCCATGCCAATCAGGCTTGGGTTGATCAGGATTGGCTTATAAGGATCATATGGATTATGGAGTGGTGTGAATAAGTCTTCGAAATTCATTGTCGACTTATGGAAGAAAGGATGGGCGGAATGGAAGGGAAAATCGGTGAAGACCTCGGAAGACCTGAGATGCAAAACAACAGATACAACGCCAAACAAAAGATAAAGAAATCACGATAAAAAGTAATGCAGAACACAATTGTACAAAACAAACGATTTTTATTAATCAATGGAGTTTAGAAACTCCTTTTGAGTACAACAGGGCCTGTAACCCTTTCCGTGATACAAGATTACAATTTGTGCTAGGGTTCTCCGAAACCCTAGCTGGCACAATATGGTGGCGTCTCCGAAGAATGTATCCTTAACCTCAACAGAATGAGTGGGCTTCGTTGTATCCTTTGGCTCGGACCACTCCAGCCTAAGTACTGCTATCATCCAATCAAATCTGCCATTAAAATCCTGCACACATTAAAACTACAAAAAGGTTAGAAACTAGTAAGAGGGCTCCACTGTGTGAGCCCTCAAAAATAGTCTAAAACCCTAGAAATGAAATAAATAGAATGCAGAATCTAACGGTGGATTAATACATAAAAAGATTACTTGCTTTAGAATCTATACCTCTTTTTCTGTTAACGCGGCGAGACCAGGCGGCACCTGGAAGTGATGTAACTGTCAAATCGGTTGTGAAAGGCGCCCTGGTGCGATCGCTGAACGCCCGCGTGCTTCTGGGTCGGGGTTACAGACGTCGGTCTGCATCTGTGGCTGTGGGTAAACGCCCGCGGGCACTTGCGACAAGAACGGGGGATTCTGCGAATCGTCGCGAAGGGATGGTGGCGAAGTTGGCGACGGATGCGGCGATGGATGCGACGAAAAGGGATGGCGATGGATGGGTGGGTTTAGCTGAAGAAGAGATAGATAGCGATAGATAACCAAAGAGAGATAGTACAAGAGATAGGGTTTGAGCCATCAAGGTGACTCAATTTATAATATACTCTTAGGGCACACTTTAGGGTTTTAACGACACTTTGAACGTGTGGCTAAGATTAAAGTGGATCCAAGGGTAGAGAATAAATCTAGGTTGTGAAACGGATTAAGATGGATGGACGGATGAGATTAAATGAAGGATGGACGGCTCAGATTAAATCACTTAAAGTATCTTTATATATATATTAAAATATTAAAAAATATATATAAATATTAATTTAAATAAATTTGGGAATGAAAAATGGCGGGAAAGGTGAAATTGGGCCAAATAATGGCGGGAAAAGGTGAAATTGGGCCAAATAATGGCGGGAAGGTGTGGATTTGGGCCAAATAATGGCGAGAAGGTGGATGACTGACACGTGGCTAACAGGAAGGTATAGATGACTTACAAGTGGCTGGATTTTGGTGTCTACACATGGACCATAGCTAACATTTCTTTTTCATAAGTGGAACGTGCTAAATTATTTTTGGAAAATACTTTACTAGTAAATGCTAAGGGCTTCTCATTTTGCATGAGCACCGCTCCCATTCCCAATTTGGAAGTGTTGCTTTCAATAATGAATGGTTGGGGAAAATCTGGCATAGCTAGGACGGGGGTGGTACACATGGCATTTTTCAAAGTCATGAAAGCTTCATTCGCTTTTGGAGACCATATGAAGGCATTCTTTTTAAGTAGGGTTGTTAAGGGTGCTGCTATTTTCCCATAATATTTAACAAATTTACGATAATAGCCCGTTAATCCTAAGAACCCACGCAACCCTTTTAGAGTTTTTGGAATTTGCCAATTTTCCACATATTCAATTTTTTGGGGGTCTACTTTAACTCCTTCCTTGGAGACAATATGTCCAAGATATTCAATATCTTACTTCCCAAAGGAACACTTTGATCTCTTTGCGTATAATTGATTTGCTTCCAAGATTTTGAGTGCTTGTGCTATATGTGTTAAGTGCTCTTCCCATGTCTTGTTGTAAATCAAAATATCATCAAATAAAACTAAAAGAATTTCTCGAAGGAAGGGAGAAATTACCTTATTCATAAGACTTTAAAATGTGGATGGAGTGTTGGTGAGGCCAAAAGACATCACCAAGAATTCATAATGTCCCTCGTGGGTGCGAAAAGTAGTTTTGGGTATATCGCTTTCCTTACCTCGAATTTTGTGGTAACTTGATCGTAAACCGAGTTTAGAAAAATATGCGGCTCCATTTAGTTCATCGAGTAGTTCATCAATGACTGGAATAGGAAATTTGTCTTTAATCGTTATTTTGTTGAGAGCGTGAAAATCCACGCATAGGCACCATGATCCATACTTTTTTCTTACTAGTATGACTGGCGAAGAGTAGGGACTTCTACTAGGTCGAATGACCCCTGCCCTTAGTAGGTCTTGTACTAATTTTTCTATTTTCGTCTTTTGTAAGTATGGATATTGGTAAGGTCTAATATTTGGAGGTTGGTGTCCCAGAAGTAATTGAATAGCATGATCATGGCTTCATTGTGGAGGTAATCCCTATGGTTCTTTGAATATTTTATCATGTTTCTCTAGTTCTATTAATTCAGGTGCCTTTGGTTGCTCTTCGGTGGTGTTTTGCAAGGAAAATAGTTGGGCAACCATGCCTCTTCATCTTTTTCGAAGAATATTTTCCATTCTATGGGAACTTACGATTTATGTGGGACCTATTTTTAAACCTTGAATTGTGTATGTTTGGTTGTTTTGTATAAATTGCACCCATAACTCTTCAAAGCCCCATTGAATTTTGTCGAGCATTCGTAGCCATTGTACTCCCAAAACAATATCACATCCTCCTAATGGTAGTACATACATATCTGCTTTCATGTTATATTCCCCCATCGTGAGTTTGATATTCCTGCATTTGCCTTTACATGTAATTTTTCCTCCATTGTCAATCATGACTTCGAAGTTATTGTAGGGATATATAAAGCAATTAGCTTATTTGGCCAAGTTGGGGTCTATAAAATTGTGAGTGCTACCAGAGTCTAAGAGCACAATAGGGTTTTGTTTCTTAAAATACCCTTTTACCTTCATTTTTTGTGGAATCGAGTATCCTTCTAATGTGTTAAAGGATATTTCTGTTTTATATTCTTGGTTTTCTTCTACAACATCAGTTATTACTTCCACTTCTATGTCATCCTCCTCTTTGGGAGTGCAATCAATTGTGTCCAAAATACATAATTTCGGTGAGATGCATTTGTGGTTGGGGGTAAACTTTTCGTTGCGGTGGAAACATAGGCCCTTTTCTCGTCTTTCTTTTAGCTCTTATTGGCTAATTCATTTAATTGGCATGACCTTATTCAGTTTTTAGCTGGTGTAGGTATTTGGTGTTTTTCTTGAAAAACTCTTCCTATTCGCCTTTGGTTATTGTTCTTCTCTTCTATCATTTGTGCTAATGCCACTGCATGCATCATATCGATAGGATTTTGTATTTGTACCTCCATTCTAATGTCTTATTTTAGGCCACTAATGAAACAACTTTGGAAGAATGATGCATCTAGTCCTATTGTAAGGTTCGCCAATTTATCAAATTGTGCTTGGTATTCCCTTACGGTGGAGGTTTGCCGCAGTTTAGTGAGGGCTCCTATGAAGTCTTCAAATTTAGTGGGGCCAAATTGTAACATTAAGTTTTTTGTGAATTCGGTCCATGTGGGCGGACCTTTTGTTTTCTCATACCATTGATACCACTAGGTAGCAATTTGTTCCAAGTGAAATGATGCGATACGGACTTTCTGAATCTTTGAAATTTAATATAAGGCAAAATATTGGTCTGCCCTATATATCCAATTTGTGGGGTTACCTCCATCAAATTTTAGAAAATATAGTTTTATGGTACGAGGAAGGATTAATGTATGTGGTCCCCCTATTAATGTTTGTTGTGGTGGCGTAGTGTTTTGTTGTCCGTTTTTCAAGAGAATTTTTTTTTGTTGTACTAAGTCCATGGAATGGGTTGTAGCATCAAATTTAGTGAATATATCTATATTCGATTTGATGATGTTTATGTGTAGGTATGCTATTTTGGTAGCAATTTTATCTTCTAAATTGTCCTTCCAAAATGCCATTCCTTGCATTATGTCTCTCATTTCCTTGGAAAACTGCAAGAGTTCTTTCATAATTTCTTTTGAAACCTCCTTCGCAATCTCCTTCATTGTGTCTTGAGATCGTCTTCCCTCGGCCATTTAGGGTGTGGTTGGTTTATAAGTGATTTGAATATGCAAAAATTAGTTTTGTCGAAAAAAATTGTCTGTCTCCGTCGTGTTTAATTTTGCGTACTTGCTGCTCTTTGTTCACACTAAATGATATTTTCCTCGCATGTACTCGTTGTTGGAGTTTTCTAACTCTGGTAATGCATGATGTTGTCCAAAAAATTATGTATTCTACCTTTGTTGGAGACTGTGGCCTACTGTGTAATAGTTCCGTTAGTAATGGTTAGAATGTGTGCTAAAAATAAAACATTGCCGAGTAATAGCCTGTCAATAACTAGAGCGAGGTGGGGAAAATTTTTTAGGTCTTTTTAGCTTTGATCCAGTTGTTATGAACCTACAACTTGAAATATGAATTGAATGCAAAAAAGAATCGTTGTTTGAATAAAATAGAAGTTTGTATTGAAAGGCAGAAATTCACAATATAATAAATTAATGTTCTCGGATGATCTTTGGAGCATCCTCCTTGTCATATTTACATCTATATAAAAGGTGTGAATGGTGAAGGGATGTGTCCCTTTATAATACAATATAATATATAATATGATTAAGAGTTACGTTAGGAGGGTCCTAACATTTTTTAGTAATACTTTTTATACACATCCACCATGAAGATTGAACCCGAAATCTTATTAACTTTATCTTTACTCAATAAACTAAAAACTATGAAATTTTTTACTCAACAAAAATAATAGTAATTATTGTAACAAGAGGTCTATTATGCCCTTAGCCGCACGCACGCTACACTCATGCAATCAAAGAGCTTTCTGCCCTGGTTCGATAGGCCCTACATCGTGCTACACTGATGCAATCAACGAGCTTTCTGCCCTGGTTCGATAGGCCCGGGAAATCTTGTGAAATTGCATCGTGATGGGGATAGACCATTGCAATTATTGATCTTCAACGAGGAATTCCTAGTAAACGCGAGTCATCAGCTCGCGTTGACTATGATTTTGTCTTATCTTAAAAAATTGAGTTGCCAAGCATTTATCAAAAAGACATTTAGGTTCAAACTTTAGGGGTAGTCTTTTTGCAAAAGTAATAGTTTGATCTGAATCCTCTGAGTGTGTACCAGATTGATAATGACGGTATGAATTTCGAGTGGCTGGTAGTCCCTTTCATAGTCAACAATAACGAGGCAGATCAGGTTTGGTAGGAGAAGTCCATGTGGTTTTAACCTTGTACTTGTCAATTACTATAACAAGGCGAAATAGGTTTGGTGGAAGGAGTCCATGTGGTTTGAACCTTGCACTTGTCAATTACTAAAAATATAGTCCATGTGGTTTGAAGCTTGCACGTGTCAATTACTAAAAATAATGTGGAATGTAAAATTTAAAAATAAAATAAAATTGTTGTAATAACATTATAACACTATATAAAAGATTGTTGTAATTAGTTATGATTTCCAAATTTCAAACCGCAATGGGCGAAGGTGTGCGGGGGTGAGTATGTGTATGGATGTGTGATAAACTCAACTCTCACCCTTATTAGAGGTCATGATTGGGATAGGATACCCAAACCTATGCGTCCATCTGAGGGATTTCTCACACTAACCTTAATCAAAGATCTATATCATGCATATTTTCAATAACATTTAATTCATTACAAAAATAAATGACTTTTTTTTATTAATGATTTTTAATCAATAAATTATATTTATGAAAATTTATCTAAATTGTTTGAAAGTGAGGTCATTCACTACTATGTGGTCGTGATGTAATATGTGTATGACTAAGTCCAATTCAAACCATATAATCCATTAAAAAGCTTTTTTATATTAGTGATTTATTTAGTTTTTAATCAATTAATTATGTTTATGAAAAATGATGTAAACAAATAAATTTTTTCAATGGGTGATTTGTTTTAACCCATTCAAAAAAAATTTTTATTAGTGATTTGATTTATATTTACTTTTTTTTTCATGTAGTGTGATAAACCCCTACCACAGACACATAGGGCTGAGCATTCCCCTCCCAACCATGATCCTTAGACTTCTTGTAAGGCCAAGAACTACCCTTATTAGTAAGATATTAACAAAACCACAACCACACACACATTGCATTTTGAACCTTGGACCTCCCAAAAAAGAGCCAAACCTCGAACTGTTGCGCTGCTCCCCAAGACATTTATATTTACTTTTTTAATCAGTCTATTATTTATGAAAATTGATGTAAAAAAATATTTTTTATTTATTTTTTGAATTTGGATAGTGTGAGAATCCCCTATGACCAATGCTCAGGATTGAGCATTCTCATATCAATAATGACCCCTTGTAAGGCCGAGGGCTAAGCTTATCAATAAGGGATTGACAGACTCTCACACACGTCACGGTTTTAACCTTGAACCTCCCAAAAAAGAGCCAAAACTTGAACTATTGTGTTGTCCCCCAAGGACAAAACTCTAGGGTAGAGAGAAAATCTCCAAAACACGCACCCATACCATACACACATTGTAGTTTGAACCTTGGACCTCCCGAAGAAGAGCCAAAGCCTGAACTATTGCGTTTTCCCCCAAGGACAGAACTCTGGGTAGAGAGAAAACCTCTAGAGCCACTCTTAGGTGGTTGACAGTGTCATCCCATCCAGGTATACCACTATCTAGAGGGAAGCCATAGGGGATTTTTTGAGTCCATAAAGATAATACAGGGGGTGATTCGAACACTAGACCTTTCGTTTATTAGTGTTGGGGCATGTCCCAAAAACCAACTACACTTTGAAGGCATACAAGGGGTGGTTCAAACACTAGACCTCTCATTTATTAGTGTTAGGGCCATGTCCCAAAAACCAATTGTGCTACAATGATGGACAAATCTCTTGGTTAGAGAGAAACCTCTAGAGCCGCTCTTAGGTGGTTGGCAATGGCTCGAACACTAGATCTCTCATTTATTAATTTTGGGGCCATCTTCCAAAAACCAACTGTGCTACAACGATGGAAAATATAAAAAAAAAAGTTTTTGAATGGATGATTTTTTAAGTAAAGTTTTGAAAAGGTTACGCTTTCCTTTAGTACAATGGGTCATATCAACTAGTTACATCAAGTTATATATCCCTCTTGTTTTTAGTATAATGGGTCACATCAACAAAGTCAATAGGACCCCCAACCCTTGGGGCATTGAATTGGTAACACCATTAGGTGCTACCACTATAAACCTTATTCCATTGGGTTAAACGAAGTCAATAGGACCCTCAACCCTCGGTGCATCAAATTGCAACAACCAATCGATAAACACTTGGTTGCTACCATCTAGCCTATCCTCATCTAGGTATGCCATGGTTTTGAACCTTAAACCTCCCCAAAGAGAGGCCAAAGCTCTAACCACTAAATTGTCCTTGTTGAACATATATAGCCGTCTTGTTTTTTTAATACATAGGGTAATCAATAACACCAATAGGTGATGCCATTATAAACCCTAGCCTGTTGGATTAGATGAATTCAATAGGATCCCCAATCCTTGGGGGCATTAAACTAGGGCAATTAACCAAAAAACACTCAACCAATCCCATCCAGCCTATCCTCATTTGGTTAAATTATGGTTTGAACCTTGGACCTCCCCAAAGATAGGCCAAAGCCCTAACCACTATGCTATCCTTGTTGGACACATATATAGCCCTCTTGTTGTCGTTATATTTTAACGTCGATGTGGGTTATCTCACCCATATGTCTCAACCATTAAATCAAGGCCTCACTTTTTTAATACATAAGGGGGAATCAATAACACCATTAGGTGTTGCCACTATAAAACCTAGTCTTTTGGGTTAAATGAAGTCAACAAAACCCCCGACCTTCAAGGGCATCAAATTGTTGTAGCTAACTGGCAAACACTCGGCCACTACCATCTAGCCTATCCCCTTTTAGGTATGCCATGGTTTAAACCTTGGACCTCCACAAAGAGAGGCCAAAGCCCTAACCACTGTGTTGTCCTTGTCAAACAAGCCAAAGCCTCGTTGACTTCCAATGGATTATTATAATATATATTTTATAATTTCAAAATAAGTTAGTAGATTATTGATAATGAAAATAAATAAATGTTTATGATTAATGATTTGATTTATAAATTTATTTTTAATCAATAAATTATCTACTATTTAATCCTACGTGTACATTAGTTTAAAGATGGTACTATTCGTTTTATTAGGTAAATACAAGGTTTTTTGAAAGGGTCCACATCTTTTATCAATTCGTGGCACAAGGGGCCACCCGCCCTATGATCCAAACTTAGGTCTCTTGAAAGAAAGCCCAAAGACATCAATTTGGTGTCCTAACAAGGAAACAAATTAATGGATGAGTGCAAGTATAGATACTCTCCATGATGATTTTTTTATTATTTTATTTTTTCAATGAGTTTACATAGGTTTTTATGAGGGGTATGGATCCCCTCACATGGAGTGGGATTTGAATCTTACACCTCTCAAAGAGATACCAAAGCCCTTACCACTACAATAAGCTTACAATTGATTTTCTTATTATTTTATTAGTAGATTTTAATTGATTATTTATTATTAATGTAAATTAATCAAATGGCACTAGCTCAACTAGTTAAATACTTTGACATTCAAGAAGATATAGGTTCAAATCCTGCTAAGTGATAATTATCATTATTGTGATACCACTATGTGGTCATGATGTGATATAGGTGGGGCCTATTTCAATATATGTGTGTATACATGCACACATAAAATAAAGTTATTGTTATTTTATTAACATTTATTATTACTACTATAAATAAATAGGTAGTAATAATGAGTTGGAAGTGAGTCTCACATTTTCTTATTTTAGACAACAAGAAAATGTTGCAAATGTGTGTAAAAAGCAAAGTGCAAGCAAGAAGTAAATGTCATTTTTCTTAGTCTAGATCTTAGGGGAATTTGAAAAACCAAAGGATTCTTATGAAGAAAATCTAGGTAGCAAGATAGAAAAGTATTTTTTGAAAGTCCTAATTAGAAGTAAGGATGCCCTATTTGGGGACAAGAAAAAGAGCAAGTATAGAACAAACCCTATCTAGGTAGTAGATATAATGCAAAAAGCGATTATCAAGGATGAGATAATCGAACATGATATAATGGTACTCAAAAGTAAAGGGTTAATAAATAAGTTCCATGGATACTGATCACGTTTTTTGGAGATTCAAAATTGGATCAATGGGAAGTGGGGATTGAATTCATATTGCTCCTTCAAATGGATTTTTCTCATCATCTTCTCTAGTTCAAAAATTAGGGATAAAATAATGAATAGTGGCCTATGGTTTACT
The DNA here is from genome assembly GCA_028583015.1 of Wollemia nobilis. NCBI lineage: Eukaryota > Viridiplantae > Streptophyta > Pinopsida > Araucariales > Araucariaceae > Wollemia > Wollemia nobilis. The sequence goes on from JAQPPZ010016997.1 coordinate 1,408,679, forward strand.
ATGAGAGGCATTATTTTTAAGACCATGGTGTGAGAATTTTTCTATGGAGACATAGACTATTAAAAGGTTTTCAATGTTCATACGGATTTTAGGGCTTCTATATCAGCTTATCGATATAGAGGCATTGAAGAATATTGGCAATACTCTAGGGAAGTTCATCTAAGAGGGACAATCTACTAAGGAGCAAAGAATGTTGTATATACTCAAATATGTGTTATCATAGATATTTCAAAACCTTTACCATGGTCCATTATGATTAAATCTAGATTAAGAGAACACGGTTAACTCTAATAATGAGGAAAGAGATGGAAAATTTTGGACCTGAGACAAACTTTAAATATCAAGCAAGGAGATAATATCGTAGTAGAAGTTGGGTCAAATCAAGGATTTCCCACTCCCAATAAAGTGATAAAGAAAGACCCTTTATATTATCAAATGGTGAGAGCCATTACAATTTACTCAAATAATTATCAAAAGAAAAAATGACACAAGGGATGAGAAAGTACAATGAGCAATTTCAAATTTAAAGGGAGTTAAAAGTGCGAAGGAAGTTGATAATTAAGGTGAAAAAGAATCTGGAACTGGTTTTTGAGCTCTGGCGATTTGGCGGGAAACTTTCTGAACTGTCGTCGGCCGAGGCTCTAGGGTTTTTGGTGGGAAGATTCTACCAGGGACTCAGGTGGTTTGTTTTTGTTTTTCGCTGACGGCTCTTTCGTTGCCCCGGGAGGGCCCAATGGGGTCTCCTCCAGGATTTCTCGATGGGAAGAAGACCTCTTATGTCGAGATATTAAGAGAAAACCCTGCGTCTTCCTTCGATGAAGCTCAACGGAGTGCTTACCATTCGCTATCCAGGAATGCGGGCAAGGGTTCTCCTGTGCACAGAGTCAATGGATGTCTCCCGCAATCCGCTCCCAGACCGAAGATTGTCATAGAACCAAAGCTGGTCGAGGACACGATCAACTACCATGCTACTCATGACCTGATTTGCAAATTCATGGGCATCCGACCCACCCTGCACTTTCTGCACACCTGGGTGAGACAAAACTGGGAGCCTATCGGTGAGTACTCCTTATGGCCCATAAGCAATGGGTATTTTATTATTAGTTTTTCCTCCTTAGCGGATAGAAACAGAGCATTTGAATCAAAAAAGAGGAGCCATGGCCCGACAGGGTTATTTGTCCAACCGTGGAGAGCGGGCTTCGACCCTCGCATTGAGCCCACGACTGTCCCGGTTTGGATCTGGCTGTATGCTCTCCCGATGGAGTTTTGGGGTGAGCAGATTCTTGAATTGATAGGTAACTCTCTAGGTAGATATTTGGGAGTTTCCAAAGATACCATAGAAGGAAACACTGTTGTTTATGCTAGAATTTGTGTAGAATCGGATATTAGCCAGCCGCTACCACTGAGATGGAACTGGAGTTAGCAGGACAATCCTGGATACAGCAGTTAGACTATGAAGCCCTACCTTTCCGATGTAGAGTTTGCCATAAGCATGGCCATTTGGCTAGGTTCTACCCAAATATCTTGAGCACCAAAGCGGATGTTCCACAGGGAATGCCAAATCGCCCCCGAGAGGGTAAGCCCACTCCGGTCAAGGAACCACCCATCATTCCCCCCGGTTCTGATGCCCAAAAAGATGGCTTTGAACAAGAGAAGAGAAGAAGAAACAAAAAGATAAATGGCAAGGAGCAAGCTCAACCCAAGCCAACCAACCGGTATGAAATATTCAAATCTCTTGTGGATCAAGAAGACCAAATTATGGAAGGAGCAGATGGGAACCTTGAGGATAATATCATCCATTCTCATGCTCCTCCCTCACCAACCCCTGTCCTAGAACAGGTGATTGACTCCTCTACGATTTTGCAGCTAGAAAACCCAGAGGCATTGGTAATCCACTCCCCAGCACAGCCAGCTATTAAGGATGTCACCATGGGAAATGCAGAAAAGATCAGAGAAAGACCAGCTCTAGGGATTACCCAGGTGGAGAAGAGGTCGAAAAACAGTAATTCCCAAGGGGCGGGCAGGAAATCCAATGAGGATCTAATTGCAGTGCAAGGAGATAAGCTAATCAATGGAGGATTGGTGAGAACAATTGATTCTTATTGCTCCCAAGGTTTCCAATGATTATTCAATCTTGGAATGTGAGGGGTTTAAACAGTAGAACCCATCAATCTACTGTTCAAAGACTTTTAGAGAGAAGTAAAACAAACTTTCTGCTCATTCAGGAGACAAAAATGTCTTTAGACCTTATGAGTAAAACTGTCAGTCGAATCTGGAGGGGTGCTGGCCATATGGTTGTGGCTGCTCTAGGTGCCTCGGGAGGGATTGCTACTCTTTGGAACCCTTTGGCGTGGATAGCAATAGAACATATAGCTTGGAGGGGTGTCCTCACATCTCTTTTTAGGAACATTGTTACAACTGAACAAGTCTTAATTACAAACTTCTATGGGGCTCAGAACATCAATGGTCAGCGGTTTCAATGGAAAGTTGTTCAAAACATGAGGTCCTCCCGAGAATATTTTGATTGGATTATTGTTGGGGACTTCAATGCCAAATTATCTGCCAGGGATCAGGAAGGTGGCATCCCGGTTTTGGATACAGGGGACCGGCTTTTTATTGCCCAAGTCCAGGACTTTAACCTTGTTGATATCAAAGGCCCTGGTACAAACTTTACCTGGACTAATAAGAGAAGAGAGCCATACAACAGGAGGGTTAAGCTTGACCGGTTTTTGGTCTCGGAGGAAGCTTATGTTAGATGGAATATCAAATTCCAGATTTTGGAGGGCCCAGTCTCAAATCACTCTCCCATTTTGCTGGAGGGAGGGACTATGTCAGGGCAGTATTACAAACCATTTAAATTTGAAAATTTTTGGTTGCAAAAAGAGGACCTTCGAAGGAAAATTCCACAGTGGTGGGAAGAAGGTCATCTCCCTTTTGGGACAACTATGTTCAAATTTCATAAACAACTTCTTTTTGTTAAGAGTAAACTTAAACAGTGGAGGCAAACTAACAAATCTGATTTCCAGCTCCAACGGGCTCCCTTGTTGACCAGATGGAACGAGGTGCAAAAACAATTCAGGGAAGGAATCATTTCGAGCATCTTAAATCCGAGGATGATGCTTTACGCAAAGCGGTTGAGGACATTGATAATCAAGAAGAGATCTACTGGAAACAGAGAGCAAGAAACACATGGTTATTAGGAGACAGAAATACAAAATTTTTCCATTGCTCTGCCTGTGCTAGAAGACAATTGAATAACATGGAACTCCTTCAAGACGAGAATGGAAACTCTTTTGACACTCTCCCTGGTATGCACTCCCACTCAATGGAGTATTTCTCAAACCTCTTTAAGGAAAGTATGGAGCATGATGTGGAAGCCCAAAATGAAGTCATTGATGGCATTCCCTCTATTATCTCTCATGAAGAGAATCAGGCCCTTCTTAAGCCCATTGATCGTGATGAACTCAAGAAGGTGGTCTTTGGGATGTGCACTGGAAAATCGCCTGGTCCTGATGGTTTCCCTATTGAGTTTTTTCAGGCCTTCTGGGATACCCTGGAGGAGGATGTGTTGGCTGTCATTGAGGAGTCCCGAACTAATAAAAGAATGCTCAAGGCTCTAAATCACACCTTTATTACCTTAATTCCAAAAGGAGAGGGGGGCTCACATTTCTGATTTCGGACCTATTGCCTTATGCAATGTGATTTACAAAATAATCACTAAAATTATGGCTGAAAGACTAAAACCTCTTCTTCAGAATATAATTTCCCCAGAGCAAGGGGGTTTTATTGAAGGGAGACAGATCTTGGCTGGAGTGATCTTGGATCAGGAGGCTATCCATACTATGCACAATTCAGGTAACAAAGGAATGTTCATAAAACTGGATATGTCTAAGGCTTATGACAGAGTAGAGTGGGGCTTCTTGGTCAAGATGTTGGTAGCCTTTGGTTTTTCTCAAGACTGGATTGCCTGGGTCATGAGCTGTATCTCTACGCCTTCATACTATGTTTTAATTAAGGGGCTTCCCTCGCCACCTTTTGGAGCCTCTCGGGGTCTTCGCCAAGGAGACCCTTGCTCTCCTTATCTCTTTCTCATCTTGGCTGAAGGATTAGGCAGACTCCTCCTGAGAAGAAGACTTCAAGGACAGATAACAGGAATTAAAATCGGGGTTGAAGTTTTGACTCATTTACAGTTTGTGGATGATACTGGATTGGTGGGAGTGGCCAGCCTCAGGGAAGCAAGAGGAATCAGAGATTCTCTAAACGTCTACCTCCGGGCCTCTAATCAAGTCATCAATGAAACAAAATCCAAAGTGGTCTTCTTTAATCTTGATCAAAGGTCACAAGACAGAGTTATTAAGATCTTGGGATTCACTAGGACCTCTCTTCCTGTTGTTTACCCGGGGGTTCCTCTCGCATTTCAAAAACCGAAAGCTAATTTCTGGAAGGACCTTTTGGATGGCATCAAAGAGAGAATGAATCACTGGTCTCATAGATGGTTAAGCTATGGGGGCCGACTGACTTTCCTGCAGTCTATTATTCAGGCCATGCCAATTTATAAATTCTCTATCCTGGCTGCCCCTCCATCAATTTGGAAAGAGCTGGACAAAGTGGCTAGAAGTTTTCTTTGGGAAGGTGCCAAAGGAGAGAGGAAATGGGCCTTGGTTGGATGGGATAAGGTAACCCGACCCCAAGGAAAAAGGTGGGTTGGGATTAAGAAGCTCCAAGTTTAACAATCGAGCTCGGTTGGTAAACTGTATTGGAGGTGGATTTCCCAGCCAACGTCCCTCTTCAGCTAGAATCCTCTCTAGTAAATACTTGGGTCTTGTTCACCCCAATGACTTGGGCCGCTTTCCTTTGGAGGGTAATGGATCATTAGTGTGGCAGGCTCTCAAGCTTGGATCTCGCATTATCAAAGATCAATTGTCTGGAAAGTTGGGAGAGGGGAGAAGGCCCGGTTCTGGACTAATTCTTGGGATCAGAATCCTCCCATTCTTGCTGTGTTTCCTGAATTGCATCCGTTAAAATCAGCTCTAGAAGATAAGGGATGGATCCATATTGAGAGCTACTTCAATACCAACCAATTGGGGTAGTATAATATTCAAAAGTTCAAGCGACTGGGTGAATGGCCTATTCCAATCCCCCGGAGCAGTGCTCCAACTCTGGAAAAATCTTGTCGAATGGTTTCTTACTGGGAGAGATGAGGAGGATGAGCTTGCCTGGGGCTTTGGGAACCTTGGGGTTTATACTGTGAAGGAGGGCTATGATTCGATCCTTCCAGAGCCCCCCCACACTCTTTTCCAGTTCAAGAATGGAGGAAGATTTGGCATCCCAAGGGCTGGCCAAAAGTGAACTTCTTTGCTCTGGCAACTGATGCACAATGGAATCCTGACCTTTGATAATCTCAGAATCAGAGGCATCATTGGTCCTTCCCAGTGTGTTTTATGCTATAGGAATGAGGAAACTGCTAATCATCTTCTGTTTGATTGTCCTTTCACACAACAGATTTGGCATCGTTGGTTCTCCCATTTTAAACTTTAGGCTATTGGAGACTTGTCTCGAAACAATTTATGGGAAAGCTGGAAGAGAGGTAGATTTACATCTAAAGCTCTTCGAACTGGCTGGGAGCTTGGTTTCCTTTTTATTTGGTGGCAGGTGTGGTTGGAAAGAAATGCTCATATTTTTCGTGAAACCTTCTCTTTGGTGGATGGGACATGGCAGGTCATTTGGAGCAAAGTAGTGGAAACCATTGCCATCTATGCTGAGGAGGAAAATTAGCCTGCTTCTAAGCCTCTGGAAGAGAGAGCTGTTGATCTTGAGAGACAGGTAAGAAGTTGTTGGAAACCTCCCCGGAAGGTCGGATCAAAATCAACACTGATGGAGCTGCAAAAGGCAATCCGAGCAATGCTGGAAGTGGAGTAATCTGCCGTGATCATGTTGGGGCTGTGCTCTATTGGGAATTGCAAGGTCTGGGATATGCCACAAACAATGAAGTCGAGGCCTTTGCTATTAAATTTGCTTCCATCTGGGCCGTCAAGCAGGGTCATAGAAAGATAATCATTGAGTCTGATTCCCAAATCCTGGTTGGCGCTCTTGATTGCATGAGGAACTTTGCCTTAAAAGCTTGGAGGCTACGGATTCTGGTCTCCCAAATTAAAGAGCTTTGGAAGGAATTAGAGGATGTGATACCTGTTTATGCTAGTAGAACTCTTAATAAAGCGGCTGATTTCCTTGCTAAGATGGGTGCTGAGAGGGAGGTTGGGATGCATCTGCATAGTGATATGCCTGTGGAGGATGCAGAGATTAGACAAGGCCTTGAACAAATTTTGAAATAATGTGCAGTGTTTTTTATGCTAAGGAAATTTTTTGTCGCAATATCGCGACATGTAGTGCTGTCGCGGCCTCAAGCCGTAAGCTGTCGCGATATCGCGACCGGTTGAGCCTCCACGGCCTTTGGTGGGTTTCTGTCGTGCTATCGTGACATGTCGCGCTATCACGGTCCTTGTTGAGATCCTGTCGCGATTTCGCACCTCTTTTGAAGTTGAAGAGCAAAGTTGAAATTTCGTCGTGATATCGAGACAGGTTGGAGAGTGGGAAGCTGCAAGGTAATCTTGTCGCGATATCGCGACACGTTTGGCACTTAAGCGACTGGGAGGAAAATTATGGCGATATCGCGACCTGTAGTGCCGTCACGGCCTCGAGCTGGAAGTTGTCGCGATTTCGCGACAGGTTGAGCCTTTGCGGCCTTTGGCGGGTTTCTGGCGCGATATCGCGACATGTCGCGCTATCGCGGCTCTTGTTGAGATTATGTCACGATTTCGTGCCTCTTTTGAAGATGAAGAGCAAAGTTGATAATTTGTCACGATATCGCGACAGTTTGGTAAACTGGAAGCTGCAAGGTATTTTTGTCGCGATATCACGACACGTTTGGCACTTAAGCGGTTGGGAGGATAATTGTCGCGATATCGTGACCCTTTTGTGGCATGAGAGCCGTTTAGAAACTTCGTCGTGATTTCGTGACTCCTTTTGCGTGCGGCTGCCGAGGGCCCTTCCTATCGCGATATCGCGACATGTCGCGATTTCGCGACATGTCGTGTTATCGCGACTATTGGCGCCGACGCGGTCGAGACGGGGGTGACTACCGCGATTTCGTGACATGTCGCGCTTTCGCGACATGTCGCGATTTTGCGACATGTCGCCTTTTCGCGCCCTATTGTTTTCTTTGCCCTGTGGTTGTTAGTGCTGCCTTTGTGCTTTGCACTTGTTGTGTTGCTCTTTGCTCTGGGTCGGGATGTGTTCTCTCCCGTTTGTAATTGGTCTTTGTATTAATACAAGTTTTCATTTTTTTCAAAAAAAAAAAAAGTGCGAAGGAATACGAAGAGGCAAATTTTAAAGCAAATGAGGCAAAAAAGAAGTCAAGCTTAATCCATGTAAATCATCTTTGTTTTGCTCAAGTAGTATAAAATCATCTCCTTGCAAGAAAAAAGGAAGTATTGTAGAATGTATTCCTTGCACTTTAGGGTTTTAAAAGTAACACAATAAAGAAATGTCTATGGAGGATATCCATAAAAAAATTGGGTTTCCAAGGCAACAAAAGAAAGTAATTACTAGGGAGGATCATTTTTGTACTTAAGGATTTCTAAGGCAATATAAAGCATAAAGTTTTTGCGAGGTTATTCCTTGTATTTTAGATCCTCTAGGGCAACATAAATATTTAAAAGATAAGTCTCATTATGAACAATATGGAAATTTTGAAGAGATTGATGAACATGTAAGTGTTAGTTGGAATGAAAAAATGAGAGGAAGACCTTCAAAGCAAGAACAAAAAGAAAAGAAACTCAAAGGGATATTGATTTGGGAAACCAAAAAGAAATATCACATGATTTAACAAGAAGTAGGGCTAAACCACTACTAAAAATAAAAAGAGATGATGAAAATGATATTGTACAATATTAGGGGTGTGAGTAAGGTACCTAAGACAGAGTTATTAAGGTATTGATAGGTTTTTATAGTCTTAGGTTAATTTTAATACAAGAAACAAATTTAAATAGTTAGGAATGTAAGGATGCATTCAAAATATTTGGAAGATGGGGTTATAAGACCTTTTTAAGGTATTGCAACAATAAGGACAAACACAAATGGGATGGGAAATTGCTATAAGCAAAGAGTAATAAATTCATTGGTTTATTTTATAGGAAATAGAAAAACATCAAAGTTGGGGTTATAAATGTATGTGTTCCAACTATAGTTACTCCTCGTGAGTTGGAAGGACCTCATCCTATTTTTGTTAAATACAATAATGATTCATATTTGTGATATATGGATTCTTGAGGGGGACTTCAACATAGTTCTATCTTCTTCAAAAAATGAGGAAGGTAATCTTGGATGGTCTAAGTCAATTCAATATTTTGCTTCATTTGTTAATTTGAATCCCTTTGGGATGTTATTCCTTCGAGTTTTTATTATAAATAGGCAAACTCATACAACAAAATTATTGGATAGATTTTTGTTATCCAACATGTGATTACATTTAGAGTATAGTCTCTCTAAAAATTTCTCTTTAGACATTTTATCATGAACAAGATCATATCACAAACCTGTTCTCTTGAAACGTGGTCTACTCAATAATGATCATTTAAAGCCATTTTGCATTCATTTTATGTAGCTTTAAGACCTTGGTTTATTCTATATGGTTATGTTATGGAGAGATAAAGCAAATTTTGAAGGATCATGTATGTACAAGTTTTTCTAAAAGATAAAATATCTACAGGGTCAAATGAAGATTTGGAATGTTGAAGTTTTTGGTAACTCATTTGAAGAAAAGTAGAAAATTGAATTCAAGCTCATAAATTTACAAGAGAGTAGAAATCAATGAAATGGACCAAAGATGAGTGTAATTCAGGAGTGAGTGTAGCCAAAAGTGAGTGCAAGCATGAGCCAAGAGGAAGTGTTGGAAGCAAGTGCAAGTGTAATCAAGAGCGAGTGTGAGTACAGTTGGGAGCGAGTGTGAGCATAGCCAAGAGTGAGTGTGGTTGAAAGTGAGTGTGAGCATGAGCCAGGAGTGAGTGCACCCAAAAGCAAGTGCGAGCATGATTCGAGAGTGAGTGCAACTAGGAGTGGGTGAGTGTGAGTGCAATCGAAAGAGTGTGCAAGTGCAATTGAGAGTGAGTGTAGTTGAAAGCGAGTGTGAGTGCAACTAAGAGTGAGTGTACTTGAAAGTGAGTGCAAGCCCAAGCTGGGAGTGAGTGCAACTAAAATAGCATGAGCTAGGAGTGAGGAGGAAGTGTGAGCAGGGAAGCAGAAAGTAGAAAGCAAAGTGTGATCAAAGAACAAGTGTCACTTCTTATTCCAGATAGAATAAAGGATTTATTTGAATAATATCTAGATATCATGGAAAGAAATTCATTTGTGAAAGTCCATATTAAAAGTATGAATGACCAAGTTGGAAGTATAGATGCCCTAGTTAGTATTAAGAGGAAGAGTGAATCTATGGTAAACTCTGTCTAGGTAGCAAATTCTACACCAAAAATGGTTATCAAGGATGAGACGATTGAGCATGATGTAAGTTTCATGGATATTGGTAAGGTTTTTTTGAGATTCAAAATTGGATCAAGTGGAAGTGGGGTTTGAATTCAAATTACTCCATGACATGTCTTCCAAAAGTATTTTTCCTCATTCTTTTCTCCAGTTCATAAATAAGGGATAAAATAATGGATAGAGGCCCGTGGTTTAGGGGTAAAGATGCATTATATTTAAGACCTTGGAGTGAGAATTTTTTGTGGACACAAAAACTATTAAAAGGCTTCCTATATGGATTAGGCTTTTTGGACTTCCTTATCAAATCATCAATAAGAATGTTTTGAAGAATATTGGTAATACTCTAGGTGAATTCATCCAGGAGGGACCAACTACTAAGGATAGAAGGCATGTTGTATACACTCGAATATGTGTTGCCATGGATATTTCTAAACCTTTACCACAATCAATTAGGATTAAATCTAAATCAAGAGAATGGGATCAACAAGTGGATTATGAAAACATTACATTTCGATGTCACAAATATCATGAAACTAGGCACATGGAAAGAGATAACAAAGTGAAAATGGATGAAGAGATAGAATTTTTTGGGTATGAGGGTATCTTCAAATTTAAACAAGGAGACCATATCATAGGAGGAGCTAGGTCAAATCAAGGATTTTCCACTCCTAAGAAAGTGGCTAGAAAAATCTCTCTATATCATAATATGGAAAAGGCCATTACAGTTCACTCAAATCAACCATTATAAGAAAAAATGATATGGGGGATGAGGGAGTACAATTCACAAGTTCAAATATAGAAGGAGCTAAAGGTGTGAAGAAAGAGGGTAAGGAAAATTTTAAAACAAAGGAAGATGGGGAGATGAATTTTAAAGCAAATGAGGTGAAGGAGGTCAAGCTTAATCTAGGTAAATCACCTTTATTATCCTTAAGCAACTAAAATTCTTCTCCTTCAAATAAAAATGAAAGTAGTACGAAGTGTATTCTTTGCACTTTAGGATATCAAGAGAAGTATAGTAAATAAAATATCATGGAGGATATCCAAGGAAATTTAGGGTTTTTAGGCCAACATAAGAAAGTGATGACTTCGGAGGATCATTTATATAGTTTAAAGGGCAACATAAAGAAGAAAATGCTAATAAGGCTATTCCTTGCACTTTCAACTCTTTAGGGTGACATAAATATTTAGAAGATGAGTCTCATCTTGAACAATATAAAAAAATAGAAGAGATTGATGAAGATGAGAGTGTTGGTGGGAATGGAAGAAGGAGAGGAAGGCCATCAAAGCAGGAACAAAGAGAAAAAAAAACTCAAAAGGATATTGATTTGGGAAGATAAATAAAAATATCATAGGTGTTAACAAGAAGTGGGGTAAGCCCACTGATTAAAATAAAAAGTGTTGTTGATGAAAATGATATCATGGAATATTAGGGGTACGAATAAAACCCCTAAAAAGGAGTTATTAAGGAATTAATAGGTTTTTATAGCCCTGATTTCATTTTAATACAGGAAAAAAAATTAAGTAATGAGGAATTTAAGGATGCTTTTAAGAATATTTGGAAGATAGATGATTGTTTAGAAGTTTCTTCTATAGAAGCTTCAGGTGGTATTGCAATAATATGGGACAAAAGCAAATGGGATGGACAACTACTAGAAGCAAAAATTAATTGGGTTGTTGGATTATCTTGTAGGAAAGAGGAAAAAATCAAAGTTGGGGTTATAAATGTATATGCTCCAACTATAGTTACTCCTCGTGAAAGATGTTGGAAGGACCTTAGCATATTATTATCAAATACAATAATGATTCATTGTGTTCTATGGATTCTTGGGGGTGATTTTAATATTGTTCGATCTTCTTTGGAAAAGAAGGATGGCATTCTCTTAGGGGTGATTTTAATTTTGCTCATCATCTATTACTAGAGACAATCTCCTAGCAGTGTGAGCATATTTATAGATCAAGAAATTGTGTAGTAGATAATTTAGCGAATTATGGTGTTGATCTTCATCCTGGTAAAATTAAAATGTTAGAAGGCAACTGGCCAAGTGTGATTTTATGTCTTAATCAAAATGATGTCAAGGAGCTGATTGTGGAAACATAGCCCTTTGAGGAAGTTGAATATATTTAAGAGAAAAAAAGAAATTAAAAAACTGTGATAAAAAGGTATCTTGCAGCAAATGTAATATTTTGATATTTTGAAGGGAGTGGCCCCCAATAGAAGAACATATAACCTATTAAAAAAAATGGACCTAAGATTCATATGTTCAAGAAAAAATATTACTTTGTAATTATCATAATGTATTGAAAAATGAGTCATATTGGTTCAAAACAATTAGGGAGATCTGGCTCAAAAAATGGGATGGAAATACCATTTTCATGCTATAACCAAAACAAATATTTATTTTCATCACGTTAAAAATATTTCAACTCTACATAGAAGAAATATTGAGGATGAAGAATATATCAAGAAGGAAACAATATATTATTTTAAAGATATTTTGTTTAATGTTGGGCACTATAAAGAGTTACAAGGTAAGCTTTTGTAAAATATTCCATTAATTATCACATAGAGATAAAATATAATCTTGATGAAGAAGATACCTATGGAGGAGCTACATAAAGTAGTTATCTCTTCCCATCCTATTAAGGCACCTAGCCTTGATGTATTTTATATAATATTCTTTCAAAAATTGTGATTTATTCAAGAGTGATATGTTGGTTATGGTTGAAGAAGCTCTAGAAATGAAGGTTATAATAATTTAGATCATTACTATGTTGATTACGTTGGTTCCCAAGAAAAATGAGATCAAATATTTTGATAGTTTTCATCCAATAATTGTTTGTAATATCTCTAAAGAAGAGACAAGGGTGGGGGACTTGAGTACAACCCCTTATTATCTAGCCAAAAATAATAATCCTTTGTAATATAATTTATAAGATCATTTAAAAAATTATGGCATACATTTTGAAAAGCATTTTAGAATGTATTATCTTACATGAACAAGATGGGTTTATTTGTGGTTAAAAAAATATTGATGGTGAAATCATTGCACAAAAGGTGATATATTCTCTTCATTACATGAAAAATCAAGGTATGCTTATGAAATCAGATATGAATAAAGCATATGATAAGGTTTGCCATATATTTCTACATGATATTCTAAAAAAAAAAGGTTTTTATCAAGGTTGGCATGAATAGATTAGATTTTTTATAACACTCCAAAATATTCTATTTTAATCAGTGGATACCTTGTCATATACTTTGAGTTGTCCCACAAAATTTACTAGGGTGATCAACTAAACAAATTCTTGATGGTGTAATTATTGCATGGGGGCCAATGCATTCTCTTTATTACATGAAAAAGTGAGGAATGCTTATGAAATTAGATATGAACAAAGCATATGATAGTTTTTTTCATAGTTTTCTACGTGATATTCTCAAAAAGTCTTATCAATGTTGGTGTGAATGGATTAGATAATGTTATGGAACTCCAATATATTCTATTTCAATCAATGGATAGCCTATAGGGTACTTTGAGTCATGTCGCTAATTCAACCTAGGTTCTTGCGAAGGCATTAGGGAGAGCTTTTTCAAACAAAATGGGAGAAAAAATCAAAGCTATTTAGATTGTAATAAGTGGTCCATCCAAATATCATCTCTAGTTTGTTGATTATTATTTTCTTTTGGGTCATCCATTAGTCAACAAGACCATGGAATTTAAATCATTATTATCATGCCATGAGTAGGCTATTGGATAGTTGGCTAATGCTATAAAGTCCAATATATTTTTCATTAACACCACCCTAAATCTATAATAGATTAATGTAGACATTTTAGGGTTTGAAAATTGAAAATTTTCCATCAATATATTTGGGTATTCGTTTGTCTCATACAGGAAAGAAGAAGGATCTTTAGGACTCAAATTTGGATAGAATTAAATCTTGTTTGGCAGGTTGGAAAGGTAAGTTCTTAACCATGGATGGAAGGATAAAACTCATAAAGACTACATTACAATCCATCCATATTTATATGATATCAATTTCAAGATTAGTATCCGAACTTAATAAAATTCAAAGAGATTTTCTTTATAAAGGATACGAGGAAAAATTTAAGTTATCTCTTTGTAAGTGGGATAGGTTTTTGTAGCACCTCAACACTACCTTGTAATTTTTACAAATCTTGAAGAAGCGTGTGAAATAAAAATAAAAAAAATAGACACCTCACAAAAATTCTTAAAGTTTGACCAAGTATGTATGAGGGACCAATCTACTTGCAAAAGATGACATATTGGTTTCAAGTACCAATCTACTTTTAAAGGATGATTTATTGGCTTCAAGTATTAATATACTTACAAAATATGATTGATTGGCTTAAGGGAGCAATTTACTTATCAAAATGTGTTAATCTGCTCACAAATACAAACAATTTGCTTGCAAAAAGTAAACAATCTCATTAAACTAGAGTGAATTGTTCAGATGGTCATGAAGGTAAATAAAAGGCATGAATCCCAAGTAAAATCCTTGAAAAAGTGTCATTTTCGCATATAGTAGTACATTAAGTCATTTTGAATGCCTTATAATCCTATTAAAGATATAAATGGACGCAATATTTGGTAGTGCATCATTTTGCTAAAGATACCCCCAAATCTTTACTTTTACTAGGAGTGATTATTATGACCCTAGGTAACTTAGGGATAAAATTTTATTGTAAATAGGGACCTAGGGACCTCATTGTAATCATATTTTTCCCATGAGAATTTTGATTTTCACTTTGTGAAATTCACATTATGCTCTAACCTCATGATATTGTAAGAAATTGGCAAGTCCTTAAGTATTTCGTCAGTGGCACTGTCCTCCTAGTTTTCTAAGTGTGTGATGGTTGTTGCATAGCTCTTCTATCCCATATTATCATTTGCTTATTAATTTCATAATCTAATGAATGGGTGGATATTGATTTTATTCAACTTCTCATATGTTGATTTATCGCACACTTTCCTTACTATGGTTTAAACTCATATTTTCTTGAATCACTTGCACCCTTAAACTTTCATGTATTTTTATTTCTACACTTTACATTTTTGCATTTTACTTTTAATGCTAGTGAGTGTAGGTTAGCATAGGAGTATTCTGTGAGGAACTATGGGGAGTCGGCTTGAATCTAAATGTTGGGAGAAGTCGTTAGTAATCCCTTTTAACTTTGTTGAAACTCAAATCGGTGTGCAAACATTAATTAGAAGTCAACACAATTCTCCCATTCAACATAGTTTCTAGCATGCTTAGTGAGACCAAGCCTTATTTTTCCTCAAAATTCACACTTAATGCCTATATTTTCATTTCAACATTGAATTCATCATGGATGAAATGATTGGCTTGAAATTGAGAATTTTTTTACTAAGTCCAGTTTTAGGAGGTGATTTGCTTCAAAATTTGGAGTGATTTGCTCCATTTTAGTAAAGCGTCTAAAATTTTACGAAGGCAATTACACAAGTGATTCACCTAAAATTTACAAGTAAATTACTCTATTTCAATGATCGATTTGCTTGGGAAATTTTACACTTTCACAATTTTAATCTAGAGCAATTTATGGAGGCTAGGGACTTGATTTTGTAGTTCGAACCTCAAATTGACTTTGAAATCCATTATTTTTTGTTATTTGTGCTCAATTTTTGTATATAATTTATGAATGACAATTCTAATATGAACTCCAAAATTTTGAATTTTTTGCAAGGATGACAAATTTAATGGCATTCAAGCATCACCAAAACTCAAATTTGACCTCATATATGCATTTGTCACTAAAAAAAGTCAATTAACTAGAAGCATCAAATCAACAAGTGTTTATCTCATAATCAATGCGTAATTTTCTCTAAAATAGTAAAATATCTCCAGGATCGATCAAACAAGTGATTTTCTTCGAATGATTTGCTCAAAGCCCTTCTTGTTGAAAACTTTTCTAATGCCATAATTAGTGAGTAAACCAATTAAAAATAGTAAGAAAATTGATTGCATTTTCTTAGCAAAGCACTCCACATGCAAAGTCTTAAAAATTACTTTCTACTAGCGAATCTGGATCGCTCTAATATTGTGAGTGAATTATTTCACAAGCAAATTATTGAATTAAAAAAAAAAAACCCTAAAACTATTTCCACGTAGGTAGATATGTGTAAGCTTATGAATACATTATAAAATGCTCTAAAAAAAAGGGAAATAATATCAAACAACTAAAATTGTTACATACCATTGAAGAAACATGAAGGGGAACATAAAGGAAAAAATCGATATATGGGTGCATCCAAAAGACGTGTTCAAAAAGATTCTAGTGTTTATTCTTTCCCCGTTAAAAGGTAAAAGCCCCGTGGCCAACCCAATTAGTCAAGGCCTTATGCCACCATAAATTAGTTACTTGAGATAATAAATGAGATTTTCATCTGCTCTAGCTAATTAGGATTAGTCCAATATGGCTCCAACCTTAACACATACCAATCCTCTTTAAAAATAATTTTCCTTCAAGCAAACCGTGCTAGGAAGGGAAATAATTTGGTTCAAAGGAAAGGTACCAAGGATGTTATATGCGATATAAGAGCTTCTAAGTGAAGGAAAATAATTGATCAAAGACTTCTCTTTGGGGAGGACTCAATCATTTATTTGATCAATAACTTTCTAGCGACACCCTTAGAGTTTCTTACATGTGTGCCTAATCACATGTTCAATCTAGAATATGTGCGACAACTTGACTAAATTAACCTAAAGTATTTTAGAGTTAGAAAAATACAACCTTCTACCCACTCAAAAAATCGATCGTGATTAATATCCCAAAGATACTTGGGTTCCACCAAGTGGTAGAGGCACGTTTAAGACAAATGAGCTTGGGTTAGTTAAAACATTGTTGGTCCTATGATCCACGAGGAGTCTTTGAGGAAACCCTAAGAGACAAGAAGTTGGATACCTTATTTTCTCATAAGAAGAGGTATAATGTACAATAGGAGGTCAAACCAATTGAATAAATGACCATTGACAGTCTAAGAAGCAATCATAGGTATGAGGATAAAATCTTGAGTCAGTATTCCAACCCACTAGGGTGGCACACCTTCTACACAAATGTTAAGGATGACTTAAATCCTAATATTAAGTCTGAGGGTAGTTGTTAGTGTGTCTTAATTTTAGAATATCTTTGTTATGAAAGATTAGAATTCAAATCTTCAAGCATTTGAAATGTAATAGATGGTAGAAGAGAATTTTATTGTAAATGTCTAAATGATATTATAAAATACAATGTGGAGACCTTTGAAAGGTCTAGCCACCATATAATGTTAGGAGGAGATCTGTCGTTTGCCATCTGAATAGTCTGATGTCTGCATAGTCTATCATACATTGTATGAATGAATATTGAAGCCAAGTAATAAAATAGTAGTATTTTCTTCTATGGATTTGGTAATTGTGTTCTATATTCTTTTATGCTTTATTTGCTTATGTAACTTCCATCTTAATTTCCTGTAACTATGAAATAAGTAGCACTAGATTAATTTAATGAAAATAGCTTACTGAAGTTAAAGTAGAGTAGAGAAATGGGAGGAGGTTAATACTAACCTTGAGGAGACAAGGCCCACTCTGAAAGGTTAGTCCCTAAATATCTTCCCCAAAAAATATGGTAGAATTAGAATGTATTATAGTCTTAGAGCATAGATTGATTTGCATAAAAATAAAATTATAAAGTATATTAAATGCATTATTAGATCATAACGTGGATCTACATTAGACAAAGTCATAATTACATTAAACATAATTTCACTATAATTCATTTCTTGCAAACTTTCATTTCCTGCAAACAAGACTAAGGAAATAAAATAAAGTCAATGATTAAGAATTATAGAATAATCTATATGGGATTTACTGTTCTTTAAATCTAACTTGGATTGATAAATTAAATATAAGAGCTACAACTCGACATTTTGGCGTCATTGTTAGAGAGAATAGTATTGTAATTCTTAATCAAGAATCATTGGGGCGAGAAGGAGACTTACCTACGTGATTGATAAGGAGTCATCATTCAGTTCAAGGTTGGGACAACAAGCTTTCATCAAGTGTCTTCATCTCAATACTTCCAAGTTCCATTTTATTAGGATCGATTTTTATTGCTTTCCTAGTTAGCATTTGATTTCAACAAGAACTTTTAATTTATGGTTGTCACAGACTTAGGTCTGGGTTATCTGACCTTGTGAAAACAAGGAAGTAGGTGTGACAAAATCACACTAAAATGTTCCTTAAAATCAAGTTGTGACAACTACTTAGCTTTTATTTCAACATTTTTATTTTCAATAAATTTTCAAAGCATTGGGTGATTGTTGTTACTTACTTAGGTATGGGTTCTCTGACCTTGTGAAAACAAGGAAGTAGGTGTGACAAAATCACACTGAAATGTTCCTTAAAATCAAGTAGTAACAACAATTTAACCTTTTATTTCAACACTTTTATTTCCTACAAATTTACTTTTCAGCACAGTGTGGTTGTTATCTACTTAGGTCTGGGTTCTCTGACCTTATGGAAACAAAGAAGTAGGTGTGACAAAATCACATTGAAATGTTCCTTAAAATCAAGTAATAACAACACTTTACTTTCCCTTACTGTGCTAAAATTGGCTAGAAAATCAAACTTGGTTTTAGTGGTAGTAAGAACTGTTTTAGAATAGTAATTTTACTTTTCCTTGCTGTGCTAAAATTGGTTGGAAAATCAAACCTGGTTTTAGTGGCAGTAAGAATTGTTTTAGAATAGTAATTTTACTTTCCCTTGTTGTGTTAAGATTGGCTAAAAATTCATACCTGGTCTTAATAATAGTAAGATTGTTCTATTTAAAATTATTTTCTGATAACTGTATTTTGAAAACAAAAACAAAAACAAAACATAAATTGTGAAAAAAAGAGAAGTAAAAAGTTGCTACTAGAATAAGAAATTACTCTACTTTTGAACAAAGAAACAAGTCATCTGGGAGAGAGCAGAGTCAATTATGGGAACATCTTGACACTATTAGGGAAAGGTAAAAAGAGTTGGGTATTTTAAATATATATAAATAACAAAATAAATAAAATAATAATAATAATAATAATAATAATAATAATAATAATAATAATAATAATAATAATAGTAATATATATATATATAATTAGAGGTATTGCATAGGATAAAACTAATGCAGATACGAAATGGCATGATAAAAATATTGTACCAAGAACATTTCAATGAGGAGATTGGGCCTTGCTATTTGATTCCCGCTTCCAATATTTCTAAGGAAAGCTAAGGATGCGATGGCTTGGACCTTATAAATTTGAAGAAATCTCTGGAAATGGTACAATTAAACATAAGCCTATTGATGAATAAACACAAAAAAAATTATTAGTTAATGGATATAAGCTTAAGCTTTATAGGAAGCCATTATCTAAAACTGGATTTTTAAACCACCTTAAGCAACAGGTTGACTTGCAATTCATTTATGAAATGAAATCAACTAATATTAAATAAAAACTTCTCTTTTCTATCCTAAGCAACAAAAATATTATCTATTAAACAAAATTGTTGTTCTATAATCTAATATACTTAGTAAATAAGTACAGTCATTAAAAATAATGCAATATAATGAGTCTCATTGTTTGGATGAGTAAGGCACCAATAAATAAGATGGATGGAAAAAATATTTACACTACTTGGCCAATGAAAGAAGGTTATCATGGAACAATAATATTTCTTAAAAATAAACTAGAAGATCACTCTATGTTCTTTAAATATGCTTCCTTTATTTCATGATGGAGTTCTAATATACAATATTTTCATCCTATTATTCATCACTTTTCAGTCACAATATCAGGTTGAAAGAAGAAGTCAGATTCAGTGTGTGAAGGCATGCTCTTACCTTACAGGAAGGAGAATATATATAGTCACGATGATATCGACAATTAGTAAAAACAAGGTAACAAAAGACCTTGTTTCTTATAGCCCCAAATAATAATAAGAGGAGAAGGTAGTAAGGATAGGGTTACAATTCCTATCAGTTTTTTGATAGAGTGGTTGGGAATTCAATTTCCCAAAGCCATAACTCTTCTTATAAAAATGGGCAGAGTAGTGAGGATAGGGTGATAATTCCCATCAAGACTTTGATAGAGTGGTTGAGAATCTGACTCCCCAAAGCTCTGCACCCCTAAAAATAAATAAAATTAGGGCAAAGTAGTAAGGATAGGGTTACAATTCCCATCGGGACTTTTATAGAGTGGTTGGGAATCCCATTCCCCAAAGCTTTGCACCCTCCATAAAAATAAATAAATAAATGCACATTTCTATAAAAATGGGCTATGAAATGATAAACCAAGTTGATGCCAGAATGACTATCTTATTTCTCCTCTTCCAAAATGAGTTTTAAAGATGTCTAACCACTAAGGAAGACCTATTTTGCAAACCAAAGTATTGATGATTGATATTGGTTTAAAATTCATTATTATTCTTCTCTCAAATAAAACTCCTCAATGAAGCTAAAATAAGCAGAACAAGAAATTGACCTTTCTAGGACATCGAAAGGATTTGTTATTAGACCATGGAATTTTTTATTAAAAGTTCAAGGAAAGCATCAATTTTTTTGCATAATATTTTTGCTATTGAGACAAACAATTCCATTCTAAGAAGATTTATTATCCTACAAACTTATTTGATGACTTGATATTAGTATATAAGTAAATAATATTAAAATAAAAAATTATATATATACATATCAAAGATTTTCCACAAAATAAACTTTATAAAATTCTCTCTTCCTATCTTGTTTTGGCTATACAACCAAAAATATAGTTTGGGGGAGAAGTAAAAGATTAATGCAATAAAGTCTATGATACTGTTTGGGGGAGAAATAAAATGGGGGAAGAATGGGAAGAACTCAGGTAAAGTATTCCTATGTTCCTGTAACTAGGCTTTTGTAATCTATTTTTTTGTAGCTAGTGTTCGTAGTATGTTTTAGTAGTATGTCTCTGTAGATAGTTTCCATAGACATTTTTTGTGGTAATTTTCGTAGTAAGTTTCCATAGAGGTATCGATTGCAAAAATTTCTTCTAAGTGTTGGCTAGTAGATTTACGCATGACGTAAAACATGTGTCATGACATAATAGAATACCATAGGATAAATATCATTATTATTATTTACAAGGGCCTTAGCATGAAGAAGGCAATTTGCATAGACATTTAAATTCTCACCTTGAGAGCCATGACATCAACATTCAAATTTTTACCTTTTAAGCCTTGGCACGAAATTCAAAGCATGGGTTCAACTTTGGGAATCACGTGTAGTGACTCAGACGCTAGGCAAACATAGGTCGACAAGCCATTTGGAAAAATAAACCACACGTGAAGTGGACATGGCATTATCAAAGAGCACAACTTGAAGCATGGGCGACGACGTCAATGATTATGCACACCATGGTACTCGAATTCATCGTATAGGAGGAAAAGGTAAAGCACAAACATCCAAAGCTTGAACGAACACTTATCAACAGGAATACACAGATATAGTTTTGAATTATGGTGAAAACATCGAGCGAAACACATTTGAATCGTGTATATGAGTAAGCTGATATCGAATGAGAGACACAAGGATGGTATAGCAATTCAAAGCGTGAATTGGATATATCAAAGGCATATCAAAAGGGGAACACAAGTCCTTATTTAAATTAAAATTTTAATTTCCTCTCATGGCCAATGCACACCATAAAATAAACCTAGGATTATTCAATTATAAATAAATCAAACACCTAAAGTCTTCACCAAAGTCATTCAAATTTAAAAAGCATTCAAAACAAAATTTTCTCTTGATAGATGATGTATCAATGCTAATATTGGTAAGTCTATCACCATGCAAGGTGGCGAGAGGATACCTCACCAAGTTAGTAAGACATTATCCTTTTCAAAGAAAGGCGACCACCTCGCAAGGAATATTGTCAATCATTGACGTTTGTCCGTGAAATCCAATAGGGAGAAAAAGTGCGAATCGAACATGGAAGTCGTCAATCAAAATCTTGATCGAGGGTCAGCTTTTTTTATTTATTTATGGAAAATATCCCAAAGGGGATGCCACTTTCGGGTAAGACCCAAGGAGGCAGGGGTATCCATTCCGCAAAAAATGCCCAGGACTCGAACCGGGCCTACCACCTTTGACATACTCAAGGAGCAAACAAACACACAAAACTAATTTAAAAATAAGTAAATAACAACAAAAATAATAAAATAAAATAAAAAACATGCTCCTTGAGTGTGTTAAAAACAAAAGCACAACCAAACACACACAATAATATAAAAGCAATCACAACACGAACCACATAGAAAAACACAAGAACCACATAACAAAACATAAACAAGATAAAAACAACAGAACACTACAAATACATAACCCCAAAAAAAACATGAAAAATAAACACAACCAAAACCTAAAAAATAAAAAAAATAAAATAAAAATAAAAATTATAAACAACCAACAACATACAATAAACAAAAACAAAAAAACATAGAAAACACTCACACATAAAAACACGAATTAACACAAACAAAGAGAAACCCAAAAACAAGAACGAAAAAAACACAAGAAAATAACAAAAAAAAAAAAAAACACAAGAACAACACAAAGAACACAAAAACAAAACAAAACAAAAGAACCCACCCACCTTAAAAAACAAAACAAAAAAAAGAAAAAAGAAAAAAAAAATGAACATAACAATGACCTATCTAGACCAGAAGACTATTAAGGCAAGAATCAACAGAGGAAACAAAAGAAAGAATAGAATGAGCTAGGGAACTAAAAAAAACTGAATGAACCAAAGAGAAGCAAAAAAAAAAAGCAAGAAGAAACTAGGTACCTTCAAAACTGGAGCCATCCAAAGAAATGATAGAAAGAAGAGCTTCCCTAATTTGAGAAGCCCACCATCTAGGAGGGTGGCCATAACAAGTAAGATCACCTTTGTCCAAAGCCCAATTAGCTAAAGCATCAACACTCTTGTTTTGATCTCCGACCACATGATTGTAATCAACTTTAAAAAATAGGTCAGCATCAAATAACGCTATCAAATAATGCTATCAAATAACAAAATCATGGAAATTACCCTAATTTCATTAGGATATCCTCTGCAATTCGTGAGGTAATATGTCGATCGAATCCAACCGTGAATGAAGCTAGGTAACAACTCGCTGCACAAAGCCACAGTCAATTTGGGTAAACGACAAATTATAATTGAATGTCGAAGAAGGAGCAACAAGGTCAAATGGAAATAACAAACCAAAAATGAAGGTAAAACCTAGCATTGTAAGTGACTGGAATCTTTTGAAAGTTGTAATGAAAATCATAATAGGGAATCTACGAGCAAATTTATAGAAAATATGTTGAAATCCTTTAAATGTAATAACATTTTTCATAATAAATACAATTGATATCCCATTATTTGAAAAAAAAACTATACAGTGTCGCAAAAATATGTGTAATAAAATGGAATAAATTTAAATGTTATCATTTCGCTTGTGTGGGTTTAAAATACATTTTTTCTACATAATTTCTTTTATTTTATAATAACCCATGCATGCATCTTTTGGTAATTTTTTTTGCAGGTTTTTATATTGTAGTTAAAATTTGAGAAACCAAAGCCAAACCCATCATCCTAAAAATTCCCTACATTTTTTTCAACTGAAACCCTAGCCCAAATCCAAACCCAGTAGGCTCTATTACAAATTAAGCTGGATGGCTTCAGCAAAGAATTTTTGGAGCATTAGACACTAGTAGAGAAAACCCTCTCTATCCAAACTGATCTGCTAAGGCAAATAGTGGTGAAAAAGGTGGTCAAACTAGTTGAGTCAGTTTCCCAACCGGTGAATGCTAGTCCCTCGTCCAACAAAAGTTCCATGAGAAGGAAAAAGATAAGAAAATCAGTAAATTTTAGCAAGCATTTTAAATTGATTAGTATTCTAGCTAAAGATAGCCCACGCATTTTATCTAACTTTAGATTTCAAAGATGTAGTACATGTAGCACCCAAAATTCAGAGTTGTTAGTTGAGATAGATATTCCTCTTGAGGTTGATAAGGTAATCAATAGAGTCATCGAGTCTACAGGATTTTTACTGCCACCAAATAAGCAATAATCATTGCATGGTACAAAAGACGTATGTAAAGAGCCTGAGGAGGTTGCATACATCAATATTGTGTTGTTGAACTGCCACTAGATCTCAAGAAGACTAGGGCACAAGTTCAAAAAGTGAAATGCGAGAGAATGCTGGCAACAATTCCATCAAATCCAACCTGGGTTTCAGCTCGGGTCAGATCCAAACAAGCATAATCTTTAGAAAAAACACTATCATATTTTGTCACAAACTTGAGTATATATATATATATTCACAGTATATTTTGTTATATTTGCAATAATTTTTAGTTATATTTGTTTTTGTTTTATCAGATATGTTTGTAATTAGTTATGTTAGATGTATTTCATTTTATGTTATTGTACTTTATCTGTTATGATTGTCATATTTATTTTATGTTATTTATCAAATTTTGTCGTAAACTCGTGTTTATTTTTATATACAAATATATTTGTATGATTTTCTAATTTTAATTGTAGTAGTTTTTGATATATTTACAGTACCTCATTTTATTACAATTGCAATGTTTTATCTATTCTATATGTTTGCAAAAGTTTCAGTTATATTTGCGGTGCCTTAATTGTTGTATTTCCAAGTGTTTCATCTGTTATAACTGCAGTGTTCTATCTACCATATCTACAGTGTTTTATCTATCACAATTACAGTATTTTATTTGTCACAACTGCAGGTTTTAATTGTTATTATTGTTGTTTTAAATATTGTATGAATGAGGACATGCATTCTCTCCAGTTTGGGGGGAAATGACGAGTGTTAAATCATGCTTATATTATGCAAGTTTTAATTTGATTTTTTATATGTCAATCCGATAAATATGAATGCATTTGATGATTTTTATGCTTTATTTATATTATTTGCGGTAAATCTAATACATAAGACATTAAGTGATATATACCTATTATTTTATGCAAAACCATGTGAAATTGTTGTGTTTTCAGGAAGTATATGCTGTAGGTATTTTACAAGAAGTGTTACAGTCAAATGCAGGTTGAACTCAAGCAAATCAATTCGTGAGGATGCACATAGAAGATGGGCTATAAAAAGGTGTTATGGAAAACACCTATGAAAAGGGTCTACAAAAATAATGTTGATCGAGTAAACCATCTGATGCATTGAAATTCCACGTTTGATGATAACATAGTAGTGCCACATGGATCTCATAGTCAGTATGATCATTTGGAACATTGGCATTGTATACGTGATTTGACAGCTATTAATTAGTTATATGATTTATTATTATAGTTGTAAAGCTATTAAATTGTTAAGTTGCTTAGATACAAACATAAACATAATTTGTTTCTTTCGCAAAAAGAGGACAAACAATTGTATTATCTTGTCATTGAATTATTTAAGTTTAGGTCCTTTGATTATGTTAGTTTGAAAGTTTACCACTTGGATAATTTCCATTGTAATAAGTTCGAGGGTAGTTGTTTTTTTTTTTTGAAAAAAATGAAAAACTTGAATTAATACAAAGAACAATTACAAGCGGGAGAGAACACATCCCAACCAAGAACAGCAAGCAACCCAACAAGAAAAGAGCACAAAGGTAGCCCAGCACATCACAGAGCAAAGAAGTCAACTGGGCACGAAAAAATGACATGTCACGAAATCGCGACATGTCGCGAGATCGCGACAGTCAACCCCGGCTCCCCCACTGCGGTGCCAACAGTCGCGAAAACGCGACATGTTGCGAAATCGTGACATGTCACGATATCGCGACATGTCGTGATATCGCGACATGTCGCAAAGTCGCGACGACAGCACCCACCTGCAACCCTTCGACAAAAGTGTCGCGAAATCGCGACGAATTCACCAAATGGCAACCAGATCGCAAAAGCGTCGCGATATCGTGACAGTTTTCGCCAACCCGCTGGAAAGCCAAAATTGTCGCGATTTCACGACGGGTTTTCCTTATGACACCAGACCGCCAAAAGTGTCGCGATATCGCGACGGTTTTTCCTTTCGGCTCCCAGTTCTCAAAACTGTCGCGAAATCGCGACGAAATATCCTCTCGGCACCCAGTTCTCAAAACTGTCGCGATATCGCGACGAGTTTTCCACTTTGCACTCCGTCTGCAAAAGTGTCGCGATATCGCGACAATTTTACCAGTTAGCACCAAATTGCCAAAACTGTCACGAAATCGCGACCAATTAACCAAGCGCCTTCCCCAAGGCGCGACATGTCGCGATGGCGCGACATGTCGCGAAATCGTGACAAAAACCCGTCAAAGGCCGAGAAGGCGCAACCTGTCGTGATATCGCGACAAAAACCCGAAAGAGGCCAAAAGGGCGCAACCTGTCGCGATATCGCGACAGAAACCTTCCTTAGCAAAAAAACACTGCACATCATTTCAAAAAACGTTCAAGGCCTTGTCGAATCTCTGCATCCTCCACAGGCATGTCACTGTGCAGCTGCATCCCAACCTCCCTTTCAGCACCCATCTTAGCAAGAAAATCGGCCGCCTTATTGAGATCTCGATTCACATAGACAGGTATCTCATCATCTAATTCCCTCCAGAGCTCTTTGATTTGGGAAACTAAGATCCGCAACCTCCAAGCTTTCGAGACAAAGTTTCTCATACAATCAAGAGCACCCACCAAAATTTGGGAGTCAGACTCAATAATAATATTCCTGTGTCCTTTTTTGGCAGCCCAGAAGGAGGCAGATTTAATGGCAAAGGCCTCGACTTCATTGTTTGTGGCACATCCCAGACCCTGCAGTTCCCAATAGAGCAAAGACCCAGCATGATCGCGACACACAACTCCAATTCCAGCACTTCCCGGATTGCCTTTAGCCGCTCCATCAGTATTGATTTTGATCCATCCTTCAGGAGGAGGTTTCCATATACCACTCACCTGCCTTTGTTGAAAAACAACTCCCTCGTCCAAAGGCTCAGAAGCAGACTGAATTTCCCCCTCGGTATGAATGGCAACCGTTTCCGCCACTTTGCTCCAAATGACTTGCCATATTCCTTCTAGAGAGGAGAAGGTTTCATGAAAAATACGGGCATTTCTCTCCAACCAAACCTGCCACCAGATAAAAAATAAACCAAGCTCCCAGCCAATTCGAAGAGCATTGGATTTAAATCTACCTTTCTTCCAGCTTTCCCATATGTTGTTTCGAGACAAGACCCCATTAGCCTGAAGTTTAAAGTGGGAGAACCAGCGCTTCCAGATCTGTCATGTGAAAGAACATTCAAACATTAGATGATCCGCCGTTTCCTCCTGCTTATGGCATAACACACATTGGGAAGGGCCAATGATGCCTCTGAGTCTGAGATTGTCATAGGTGAGAATTCCATTATGCAAAAACTGCCAGGCGAAAAAGTTCACTTTCGGCCAGCCCTGGGGATGCCATATCTTTCTCCAGTCAAGAACCAAAGAAAAGGGTGGAGGGGGGCTGCGGGAGGATCTCACCATAGCCTTCTTTCACAGTATAAACCCCAAAGCTTCCATAGCCCCAGGCCAGTTCATCCTCCTCATCTCTCCCAGTAAGAAACCGTTCTGCCAAGATTTTTCCCAAAGTAGGTACCAACTCCGGAGGGATAGGTATTGGCCACTCATCCAGCCGCTTAAACAGTTCGAGGGTAGTTGTTAGTGTGTCTTAATTTTAGAATATTTTTGCTATGAAAAATTATAATTCAAATCTTTGAGCATTTGAAATGTAACAGATGGCAGAAGAGAATTTTATTGTAAATATCTAAGTGACATTATAAAATACAATGTGGAGACCTTTGAAAAGGTCTAGCCACCAATAATGTCAGGAGGAGATCTGTCGTTTACCATCTGAATAGTTTGATGTTTGCATAGTCTATAATACATTGTACAAATTAAGATTAAAGACAAGCAATCAAATAGCAGTATTTTCTTCTATGAATTTGGTAATTGTGTTCTATAGTTCTTTTATGCTTTATTTTTCTTCTGTAACTTCCATCTTACTTTCATGCAACCATGAAATAAGTAGCATTAAATTAATTTAATGAAAATATCTCACTGAAGTTCAAATAGAGTAGAGAATGGGGAGGAGGCTAATACTTACCTTGAGGAGGCAGGGCCCACTCCAAAAGGTTAGTCCCTAAATATCTTCCCCCCAAAACATGGTAGGATTAAAATGTAGAATAGTCTTAGAGCATAGATTGATTTGCATAAAAATAAAATTATAAAATATATTAAATGCATTATTAGATCATAACGTGGATCTACATTATACTAAGTCATAATTGCTTTAAACATAATTTCACTTTAATTTCATTTATTGGAAAAAATACTAAGAAAACAAAATAAAGTCAATGATTAAGAATTATGGAATAATCTATACGATATTTATTGTTCTTTAAATCTAACCTGGATTGACAAATTAAATGTAAAAGCTACAACTCAACAAGAAGGTTTCAAAAAAAAAAAAAAAAAAAAAAATATATATATATATATATATATATATATATATATATATATATATATATATATATATATATATGTGTGTGTGTGTGTGTGTGTGTGTGTGTGTGTGTGCGTATGCATGTTTACATAATCATTGTTTATATTTGGTTGGCTGGTTCTTTTTGCTTCATCATGCTTTGAAAAAAGATATGAACGTGGGTAGTGGGAGTTAAAGATAACACACATCCTCCTTAATGCCCCAAGAGTTTCGAACGCGGAGTCTTGGTTGTTACTCATCTGTAGTAGAACAAAGAAAAAAGAAGAAGTGTGTGGAGAGGAGGAGAATAGGGAATACACTATGAAAAAGACAAAAAAGAAACTAGTAAATGAGGACTAGATGGGACAACTGTACAATATTTTTAAATCCATTTTGAGGTTTACGTGTAGACTCTAAAATTGAACTTGTCTTTATGATATTAGACTTAAGTTGTCATTTTGGAATACCTAGCTTGTTTGAAGATGTAGCACCAACGATATGGAATTGTTGAATATATATATATATATATATATATAATCCTAGTGTTGGTTGTTTCATTATTCTTTGATTGCCTATATCTTCGTTTTGGAACCTTTAGAAATGATTTTTCCTTTTGAAAAGAGATTGGCAGAGAAATAAACTGGTAGAGTGTTTAGCTTCACAAAAGCAATCAATTGAATCTGCTGAGGATTTAGAAATAATAGAACTAGGATGTGTGTTAACTATAGCTACACCAAAATCCATTTAATATACTTGATATTTGGGAGTTATGGATATGTGTGATTATTACTACAACTGTGGTGATTTCAACCAATTCGTTCGCACCAGTTAGAGTCAATGTTTAATTATTACCAGGTGTCGCATAACAAACTACCACTTCAAAAGAATGAGTGGAGAATGTTGTTTTTTTTCTAGCTTCAGGTTAAAAGGATATAATTGGTGTTGGAAGTGTCATTAGGTAATTATTCAATTTTGAGAAGGAAAGATAAAATAAACTCTTATTTATTGCTTGTAGAAGATTCCTCAAAATAATATTTGAATCTATTACCATTATATAAATTTTAGGGATGTTGTTTTGTTTTCTTTCATATACTCTAATGTTGTCTTATGTATGTTAAGACATGTGACTCTTATTTCCATAGATATAATAGGAAACCGAGATAGAGTGTTCCATCTAAATGAAATCACCCCAAAAGATGTGTTTTGTGTGTGTTTGATTTCCAATAAGTCTAATGACGTTTTTTAATCCAGACTTGGATTATATAGTTTTGAGAAATTGTTATTTTGTTAAAAAAAGAATAATGGTGTATTGCTATACAAATTAGATGAAAAGGACTCTTTGGGATTTTTGGTTTGTGAGGCGTAGAGCCCATGAAATACAAACGAAGTTATGGATTAATTTGGAAATGCGATCCTTAATGAAATATGAGAGCATATTTCCTATCGTAGTTTTTTTTTTTGAAGAAAGAATATACTTTGGCTTATTTTGATTTAGCATGTTGTGGTATTTTGGAAAGAACATGATATATTATGTTTTGGCTTACTTGGAATGAAAAACATGATAGATTATGTTTTGGCTTACTTTGAAAGAACATGATAGGCTATGTTTTGGTTTGCTTTAAATTAACATTATGGATTGTGTTTAGACTTTTAAATATGTTGCTTTCACTGGAAGAAAATAAATGCATATATGAATGCACTCTCATGCTTGAAGTTGTTTTGATCCCTTAAATACATCTTCTTCTCGGTGGCTTGAGGATAAACTCGATGAAGAAGCGGATTGAAGATATGCATGAACTTGAGATAGTGAAGAGTATTGTTCCAACTATATTTTATCCATATTTGAAAGGAAATTTGTAAGCTTGATCTTCATTGGTTATGTAATATTTTGATGTAATCATTGTAGTGAAAATGTTATTGGAACTCCCTTGAGAAGAGTGAATTTGTTGTATATTAAATTAATCGAGAGATTTGTTCTAAGGACATTATTATGGTTAATTAGATATGATCCAATAGAATGGATATATCTTGTTTGTAAACATCAATGGAAATAGATTATTAATTATTGTGTATGGTAATAAAGAAGGGAAGAATTGATATAACATTACTTGATAATAGATATTTTAGTTGATTGAATGAGGAGTGTTATTTATTGATGAGGTGCATGGACTTTAATAGAATTAAGAGAGTTCTTAATTGATTCTTCTCTAAAGTATTTGTGTTAGTAATGTTCTCCAATCTATTATTAGAATCATGATGAGTTATCTACTTAATGCATTGAAAATTAGTCAAGAGTGGATAAGTGTTTGTTATAGGAACGAAGTTAATTCATTATTGTTCCTAATAGGAAAAAGGCTAAGATTTGGGTTAGAATGATATCTAACTATCTTTCATAACAAAAACATATAAGTTTTGTTCTCTGAAAGTAGTTGAGGAAAGATTAACAAATGCATGCCTTATTAAAATAAATGTTTAAAGATGAACCTAACAGTGTGGAACAAGATTTCTTATTATGCTTATACAAGGTAAAATTTTGAGAGAGAGATCCATTGATTGGTAGGCTAGCTTATTGTGGAGACGAGATGGATAGTCTATACCTAATGCACTTAGTGCACCTACATAGATAGATTTATGTTTGGTGTAGAGATTTACATACTTCTTTCAATAGACTTAAAGGGCTAGGCTAGCTCATTGGAAAGAATGAGATTAATAGCTTAATCTTCAATTCACCTAGTACACTTACATAGATTGACATATGTAAGAAGTAGGGATGGGTGTACCTCATGATGCGTTTAGTGGGAATATAATGACTCAACATTGAGACCAGAGAACAACCGAGTTAGAGGTCGATAAGATCATTAGCTAAAGCTTAGGAGTTTGCTTGCTATGAAATAATGGATCCATTCCTAATAAGCATAAGCATAATTAGTTTGTTAAAAAAAAATTACTCTCAAATAAGATGGAAATTTGGATGGATATTTTGGGTTATGACATTTGGTATCAGAGCTCATGGTCCTAGGATAATAATCTTTCTTATTTAGGACCTAGACATAGCTAGACTAAGTGAAGAAAGGATTTTGAAGGAATAAAATCATTAATAAGGATTATACCCTACATGGGATAGGGTAATCAACTTTGTTGTTTAGTCAAGTTGATGACTTATTTAGTTATAAAAAGTGGTACAATTTGGAGAAGGAATTGTGACCTAATCCAAACTCTCTTTCTTGTGTGTGACCAGGGATAATGGCACCAAGAACAAGGAGAGGAAGTGTTGTCCCACTAAAGAGGTAGACACAATAAAATAGTGTTGAAAACATGAGCCTAAATTGGTGCAAGAAATCCTACTAATGAAAAGGAGGACTATACTGCAACAGTTGCTTTGATTTGGAAAAAAATGGAACAACAAAGATAATTTCTAGAAACCATAGTGAATCGAGATTCACAAGTTGGGAGCTTTGGGATAAGATAGGCTAATGAACCTCTTACGGAGGCACAACAGGCTAGAGTTTGGTTGGAGGTCGATATGGCTAAATATTTGAAGCATGTATGATCCTCCAAGTTTAATGGAGAAGAAGGGGGTGATGCAACCAAAGCCTGGTTGAAGGAATTGGAAATATTCTTCACTTTGAAGAATTACTCTACAGGAACTCAAACATCATATGCCACTATACACTTACAAGGTGTTGGACTGGATTGGTGGGAAACTTTTAGTGGGGAAAAAAATCAAGGCAGTTGATCTAAAATGGAAGGATTATGTTGTAGCCTTTAAGGATAGGTTCCCCACAGAGCAATTTTATGCCAAGAAATTTGTAGATTTTACAAATCTTAGGCAAGGAAATAAGACGGTAGAGGTCTATTATCAAAAATTTGTTAAGTCATTGAAGTATGTGCCCACATACGATGAGAAGATGAAGATCCAAAAATTCATTTTGGGGGTAGATCCCAAGATTGGGTATGAAGTGAATATGCCAGAGCCTAAAATTCTGTAGAAGGCTTATGATTTGGCTAGGAAAGCAGAGATCTATCTAAAGCTCTACTTTGAATATGAAGAGACATTTGAACAAGATCGATAGGAACTCAAGAAAAGAAACAACGTTGGTTCATGAAATTGGAGAGAGAACATACAAATAAAAGTATCCAAGGGTATGACAAAAGAAATGATAAGATATAGGGAAAGTTTAAGAAAACATTTCAGGGAAAAAATAACAATATAAACAACTGTAACAACAATAATAACAAGCCACAACCCTAGGGACAGTCCAACCCCACACTAGTAGTGATAGTAGAGGGATAGAAGCACATAACACACCCAGGACCCAAGGGTGGATGCTATGATTATGGAGGTCCACATTATTCTAACTGTTTCCCATATAAAGCACGATCGAGTTCGAAGGAAAAGTAACCTGCTTACAAAGAACCTACACAATAGGAACCTGCTCATAAGATCTTAACAGTGAGAAAGATAAAATCTGGAAGGGAAAGCCACTCCTTTGCTTATAAAGGGTAATATTTTTGGTAAAGATTTTAAAATTCTAATAGATAATGGAGCTACTAATAGCTTTGTTTCAACTAGTTTAATAAAGGATATATAAAAAAGGCCAGGAATATTAGTACATTTGTGGAAGGTTGAGTATGGTTATGGATAAACCTACTCTATAGATCAATGTTATCCTATGACCAAAATTACCTTACCTAGTGGTATGACCAGTGGATGTCTTTATGTAGCATCGCTACATGCTTTTGACATAGTCTTAGGGATGGATTGGTTACAAACATGAAAGGTTGTGATCAATTTATAGGAAATTAAGATTGAGTATTTAGAAAATGGTAAGGAAAGACAAAGAGTCCATAGTCAGCAAGGGATTTTTCAACCTCAGATCCTCTCTGCAATACAACTAAATAAATCCATTAGAAAGGGAGGAATATTTTATGTAGTTAAGCTTAATGAAATTGAAGAGGAAAAGAGAGAAGAGGTATTTGGAAAACACCTAGTACTTTAGGAATTTAGGATATGTTTCCAAAAGATTTACTTGAACTCCTTCCAAAATTTGAATTTGATTTCACTATTGAACAAAATCCTGTAATAGAGCCTATTCATAGGGATTATTATAGGATGAATCCCATTGAGATGCAATAATTGAAGGTATAGTTGCAAGGGTTGTTGGAAAAGGGATTGATCAAGTTGAGTGTATCATTGTTGGAGCCAAAATTGACTCAACATCAGAGACCCTCAATTTTAAATTTTTGACTTCAATAAATTTGAGAAATGTTGCTGGTCTCTTTTGCATTCTTCTCTATGAAATTGATTTTAGTCCCTAAAAGCAGTTATGAAAATGTCATCTAAATTAAATTCAAATTCAGAGCCTTAGACATTAATAAAATTTTTCTTATAACCGTTGTTTTAATCTGATAATCAAAAGGACCATGGAATTAAAATTAATCCAACGTCCAAAAATAGTCTTTAACTATTGAGAAGTCTTAATTGTTTAATGTCCCCGACCTTTCGAAAAAAGGTTCTATAATCATAGATCAAGTAATGAGTCTTCCTAAAAATATCTTGTTCATAATCATAACATTAATCAAAGGTTTCAACCTAAATAAAATGAGCAAGACCCTAAGTCCTTTGGTCATTAATACTGACGATAAAATATTTTAACCTAAGTATATGAGCCAAAGTTTTAAATTTTAATTAGAGGGTAAATAAGGGTATGTGCCCTCTTTGTGCTTAAATATTGAGCAAGTCCAAAGATATGGACTGTAGCGTTTCATCCTCCAAAATCCAATGGACGCGCTTACGTAATCAACCCGAAAGATAAATGCTAAAATGAAGGATCATAGTCCAAGTATATAACCTAAGGTCTTAATTATAAGTAATAAAATTAAAAAATTAAGGGTACGTGCCCCTTTTGAGTAAGTATTGAGCACCTTGGGTAGATCTAAAGGCAACACTTAGATCCTCCTTAATCGAACGGATGCACTTTGATGGAATAATCAGAGGTTAAATAACCAAGTCAAATAATGCGCCATGTCAAAAAGGTCATCCTAAAGTCTCAAACATACAGTTTAATTAACATAAAGAGCATACACCCCCTTTTAAAAAGACATGCAAATTAAATAGATCCAAGGGAAGCACTTCAATTGGAATGGATCAGACGATCGTGCTTGATTTGAGGATAAAGAGATTAATTGTTGAAAAGTGATAAAATACCTTCAATTTGATTAAAGTGTTAAACACAATTAGCGAGGGTATTAACACGTTGATAATTTCTCCCCCTTTCGCTAAAACATAGATTAATAAATATTTAAAAGACATATGTGCCATATATTTTTAGTTTTGTAGAGCAGAAGAAAATCTATGACCGCGCTTTCTTCTAAGTTAATTTGATGGCAGCGCTCACGACAACTTGATTGACCGTTAAAAGCTCATATCTGAGTCAAAGTCAAAACACCCCCCATATTCGACAAATATGATGGCTACGCTCACTTAAAAAAGATCCAACGCTCGTGCTTGCTATAAATGTAAAAATATTGGCTTTGAAAAGGTTAAATACCTCGAGATTAATTAGGGTTTTCTAATTGTGATTAGCGAGGGCCCTAATATGTTATTAATCTTTCCCCTTTGCATTAATCATGGATTATTAAAAGACTAAATAGCATGTGCCCTTATGTTTTTTATAGTGTTGCAAGATATGGAAGATCAATGGTCGCGCTTCATCATGATGAGATCTAACGGACGCGCGCTATCTAGAGAAGTCAAGATCTTAAATGATCAATGGTTGCGTCCAAATACAAGTCAATCTAATGGCTGTGCATTGTTCATGATAACCCAAGGTTTATATATAGGATGGGCCAAAGATAATCAATGACCATGCACACTCCAAGGCCAATCCAACGATGGCACTCTTCCTCGAGGTAAGCAATAGTGGACAAGTCAAGACGCTCATCAAAAGAAAATCGATAATTGTGCTCAAGCTTGCCTAGATTCAATGGTTACGATTTCATGCAACCATCAAGAGATTATATATAAACTAAAGAGAATCAACGACAACATTTATCCCTACTTATATCTAACGAATGTGATTTAATTAAAATCACATAAAGGACATAAGTGCACATCACGAGCTAATCCAACGATCACATTTTATTCTGAACAAAGATCGGACGGTGGTGCTTCATCGAAAACATGTCGAATAATGACAAAGCAATCACCGATAGAATTATGGTCAAAGGAAGATCAACAATCGTGCTCGATCCCACCAGATCTAATGGTGGCAATTTATCGAAGATGATCAGGAGAATAACCTAGTGGTTGTTGACCAAGCTATAGTCAAAGCAGATTCGACGATCGCGATCATCTCCGCCAAAATCTAATGGTTGCATGTAATCCAAACTACCAAAAGGGAAATAAAGCAACATAAGAAGCACATATATCTGACCAATCAGATGTCAACGATGGACCCTACCTAGATCTGACGATTACGCATAACCAATATACCCGAAGGTTAAGGTATATATTTTATTTCATGGTTGGATGAATAATTAATTAAGGTAAACTGATTAATCCTTCACCTATTACGTGGCTAATTCCCCCTTTACATGGTTAAACCTGGCACATATCAAGAAAATCGAACGAGCGTGCACAACAATTTTTTTTATCAAACGGTGGATTCTTAAAGACATGAGCATGGTTTAAAATATTAGGTTTTAATGATATTGGAAATTTGTAATCACCATGCAGATATTAATAGAACAAGAGTTTATATGACTAACACTTGGGTTAAACCAAATTAAAAATTATATGTCTAAAGCTAAGTATGCGTGATCAATTTATTGTAAATCATAATTTTTCACTTAGTATATATGGCCAACCTTAGTATGCATTTATTATGTCGAACAACTAACAATTATACAAGGCCATAGAGATCAACGACAAAAATTGAAATCGGTAGATCTAATGACAAGCATGATGGGAGATGCTCAAAAAGGTAATACCATGACTAAGATACCATAAGCCTTGAGCAGATTAAATATTTTCAATAGACGTATGCCTCCATGAGCAAATCTAACATATAATGACCATAGGAAAGGGGTAACTTCATAATGATACATATTTTTAAGCTAACACCTGAACAGGACTAAGGTGGTGGATCATCCACGGGAACAACCATTGAACAAAAGTAATCTACAACAAACAACAACCAATACAAAGTGAATTAAAAGTACAAGAAAAAATGGCTAATTCAGGCAATAACTAAGAGATAAAATAAATAGACTACCAAATAGAATCACACGAACTGTACCAACACGAGAATGATACAAACTATTCAGGTGATGAATTTTATACAAAATAATAAAATCAGATCTTTGTATATCCACTAAATGTGATCGCGTACTACGCAAAGAACAAGATAAGCCGGTTTGAAATGGGATCATGCATGAACTCTCTTGACTTATAAATAGGGACAATAAAAGGTGATCAATGAAAAAGGCAATGGAGTGCAAAATACATAAACACGACTGTTTCCTGCTCTGCATATTCATAAGACATAGAAAGCATAGGGAGAATAAGACATTGATTCAACTCATCAAGGGTTGCATACTCAGCGCTTCGATGGAATATAGTTACAAAGGGTTCACTTAGATGCAATATAGTTATGGAAGTGCCATATAGGTGCTTCCAAATCTTGTTTTCCATTATGTCCTTCCTCCTACCTATCACTATCCTCCCCCTTCTAGGAATTCTCCCTCAACCATCATCACTGTCCACTCCACATAACACCATATCTCCACCATCCACTAAGCAAATCGACTCCCATTGCTCCCTCCTCCCTCATATCCATCATGTTATCAATGCCATTTCATCCATTTTCCATACATACTCCATCTCTTCTCTTCACCGTCACGGTAGGTCCCCCTCTATCTTACGTCAAAATTTTACTATAGTAGCCTAGTCTGTCCCAAATAGTATAACCGAATGATTGGGATAAGCAAAAAATAACAAATTACATATATGTATAGGATTACCGTTTAAATATGCAGAAGAAGAAAAACAAAGATCATCTGATCCACTCAATTTAAGAGCTCCCTTCAAACCAAGAGCAGATCGTGACAGGAAATCTAGGGCCGCAACAACTGGATAGCATACAAAGAAAATCAAATCTAAAGGTGACAAGTGTAAGGCCAATATTAGTCCAATAATAACCGAATCAAGAACCAGAGGCTATAAAAGGAAGCATCTAGGTTCAAAATCGGCATCAAGCATTAGAGAAAGCATTTTTGCTAAGAGGTATACTTGAGTGCCCTGAGAGTTGTGCTATTGTATTCTCTTTGTGTCTTTTTTTGTTCATCCCTTATTCTTCCCTTTGTTGTGTAGATTTTGGTAGAATTGCACCTGAGAAGTTGAGGATATTCCTAATCTTTTTGAGCCTGAAAAATCAAATATTTTTCATGTTACCCAAGTGGTGTAGGTAAATTTGATGAAGTCTTGTTACATTATTTGAACAAAGACTTCTCATTGTATTAAGAGCTTTTTAATAGAGTTTAATGGCATTATGCCCACTCTGCATGTAATTCATTTGGAAAAATTAATACAATTATGGGGTGTCAGTTCTGCCATTTTTGTCTACAGTTATGTGTGTTTCCTTGTAGCAGATTACATTATTTGAATGTGTTATGAGTGTTTCTCTCGTTGGTGAAATTTTATATTCACTATAATATTCGACTAAGTCTAATAGCGCTAATTTCTCTTTCCTTATTCTTTCTGTTCATATTTTAAAGCGTTGTTAAATTGCTATAACAACCCAATGAATCTAGGCACTAGTCTACATAAGGCATAATAATTGTTGTTGTCTTTGTTTGGTCATTTTATATATAAGTAGCATATAACTAAAAATATGGAGTGCTTAAACTTGTAAAATCTAAAGTTTATCACTAGGGTTTCCTTACCCATTCTGGTTATTTTCTTTAGCAATATATCTTTTATCAGAATAAAGAGGTAGGTTGACCAGAGCCTCTAATAACTCGTTGGTTTCAAACGATTTATTGTAGCGTGAAAACTCAACCCTATGGATGCAAGAAATTGTTTCAACAGTTTTTGGCACCGTTGTCGGGGAGGACTTACTAAAATTATTTGTCTGTCTTGTTAAAAGTTTTCCCTTTAAACGATTATTTCAATCAACAGGCGACCAATTAGAATAAAGAACCTTCGTTTTAATCTTTTATGTTTTTACGTTCTTTTTTTCTTTTGCTTGTAATTTTCAATTGCTTTTTGAAGTGTATTCTTGGCGTTTGTTGATTTTCTTGATTTTTCCAATAACCATCTCCTATGAGGTTGAGAGTTAAAAATAAAGCAATCTTGATAATACATTATGTTCTTTCTGCACTACCTGTGCTGGCGACTCTGTCTAGACGAACACAAAAATCAAAAATTAAGGAAGAAGGAGAAGAACGTGTCGGTGCACACCAGGAAAAGCGGTAAGGAGTTATTCCCAGAATTCGAGAACCCAGAGGTACTTACCTATAATCTTAGTTATCAAATTCGTCGAATTTTTTACATAAAATTTGAAATTCGTCGAATTCGACACTCTAGTGAATAAATTCAACGAATAAACCCTAAATTCGACAAAAAAATAAATAAAAAACATAAAATATTGGTTCCAAATTCTATGCTATTTATTTATTTATTTCTGCAAATCTCTCATTGAATTAATATCGCGATTTAATTCCCTTCAGAATTAAAGTTTCCCTTTGTAAACAAATTTCACGTACAACCTAATTTAGATCTTCGGGAGAAAAAAATCGAATAAATTTATTATATTGAAACTGCCAATAATTTAGATATGTCATTTGTGTCATGTGTTCGTTTGAAAGGCTTGAATGGTTAGGGTTTATTCGTTACAGTTTTAAATTCGATGAAGCAAAACTTAAAATATAAATGATTTTTTTTGTTGATGAGGTTTGCTTGTATCTGCTTAGTATTCGACTGCAAACACGAGAGGGTTAATGTAAATCTCATAAAAAAATAAGGAATGAGTATGGATTCGATACTATTCTTACACTTGAACTCTGGAGGTGTAGTCGGCTAGATGTTTAGATTTCGAAAATGGCCATGGTAACAAAGTCAAATACATCATGTATGTCCAGTTAAGCTTTTGGTCTTCGGAGAAAACATGGGCTAACCCTCCAAATCATGAGCTTGGGCATATCTCTCCTCCTTCAGTGAAAAAAAATGTTAGTTTAAAGTATATATTTGTATATCAATTATTATAATTTTGTATATTTGATTTTTAAATTTTATATAAAAATAAAAAATAAAATTATTTTAAAAAAGTATGCATTTATAATAATCAAATTTTATGTCGAATTTTATTTTGAATTTTTAAACATGTCGAACTTGTTTCGAATTTCAAAAGTGTTGAACTCAAATACGAACTCGAACTTGATAACTAAGCGTATAATCAATGAATACCACTTCTTAAGAATATTGTGCATGAAAGTAAATCTTGTCCTATATGTAGAAAGTATGTAAAGAAAAATAGAGATCAGAATATTACTGTTACAGAAATAGTTTATAATAGTGGGTTAAATTTTATTGTTGATGATACATTTGATTATTCTCATTGCCCCACTAATAGTCAGTTGATCATGTTAATATTACCCAACCCCATATTCATGTAGGCAGTGTTTCTATGAATCCAAATCCCACCACACCTATAGCCACAATGGCTCAAGCAAATCAAAATAATATTCAACAATGGAGAGCCAATAGGTACAGGTCATTTAATTTACTTGTAAATTTGAATGCCTTACCAAATAAAGCTCATAAATATCTTCCTAAATTTCAAGGAAATAATACAGTTACTGGGGAAGACCATATTAAAAGTTTCTTATATGCTTTGGATAACTTAGAGGTAGAACATGAAGATGTAGTCCTGAGGCTATTCCTGCAAACCCTATAAAAGGATGCTAGAGAGTGGTTCAATTATCTCCTAGCCAATGACATTCCAAACTTTGCTAAAATAGAAACTATGTTTTTGAAGAAATTTGGAGAGAGGAAAAATGAACAATCCCTATTGACCGAGTTGGCCACAATGAAGAAAAAGGAAAATGAAGTTGTCAATGATTTTAACATAAGGTTTTTCAAAAACAAAAATAAAATCCCTATTAACCTTAGGCCTAGTGACATCCGGTCAATTTGTTTCTATAAAAATGCTTTCCAAGGGGAATTCAATTATGAATTAAGGCAAGAACAAGCCACCACTATCGATGAATGCATGGATAAAGCAATTGAGATTGAAAGAAATATGCTAGATAGTGGTAAAATGAAACCTTATTCTCTGGAGATAAACCAACCTGATAGAAAACCCAAAAGGGTAGCATTTGATTTACAAAGAAGAACTGAAGTAGATCCAATGGAGAAATTGACTAATCAGATGGCAAAAATGTTTAATACCATGAACAACAGGTTAGCAAGAATAGAGAGAAACAATGGAAATAATGGTGAAACCTCACAACCAAAGAGACCACATGTTGATAATCACCCTCATTTTTGAAAGCACGAGGATACGGAAGCCCATAGGCGTACCGGGTGTGGTGCAAACAAAAGCATACGAAACGCTAAGTCCTACAAATGAAAAAAGGACTAAAGTGCATGAAAAAGGGAAAACAAACGAACTGAAATGAGATATAAAGCAAATGTAAAGTGCAGCCCTTATTTTTATTAATTTTTCTTTGAGACCAGGTTACAATACGTCTCCTTCCTTTTTAGGAGCTAGGAGCGTTAGATATAGCTTTGTTACACCACGGATGGTACGCTTCCCTTCGGGATCTTCCGCGTGCCCACATTTGAAATGGGTGGGCCAAACGTCATCGCCGCTTGCGTGAATGCATCTGTAGTTCCTTGCTGCCCCTCCGGTGTCGAGATCCTACGTTCAAAGAAATAGCAAATGATTAGTAGCACCTACGGATGGAGGGAAATATGCAATCCCCAAGGCCTCCGGTTAATGCATGCATGAAATAATTAAAACGGTAATCAAAACATGTCAGAATAAGATGAAATTTGGATAGAAGCATGCAAACACTATCAGGAACACACTGCAAAAGGAACAGTCGAGAAATCTACTGTAGATTTCTAATCGCTCCGGGGTGGGACGATTAGGACTATCATAAAATGTCAGAAAGCAACCTCCTAAATGTCCCATCCAGAGGCCTCCAAAACACCTGCAAAGTTGGGGTTAGGCAAAATGGGGCATTTTGAGATGACCCAGAAGGTCGGATTTTGCAGATTCGGCCTCGATCGCCCTGTATCCGAAAATGCTCCCTGTATGTTAGTGAAAGCGAAAAGCAATGAAAACACAGTCAAAACTCATCAGAATGGCATGAAATTTGAATGGCAGCATATATGAAAGACATAAAATAAAATGCAAAAGAAATAGTAAGGAAATATACTACAAATTTCTAATCACTCCGGGGTGGGGCGATTAGGACTACAATAGTGCAGGGGGCGCCCGGGGCAGGACGCCCACCGTTTGGGGCTTGGTTTCGGCACCAATCCACTTGGGATGGGTCCAAAACCTCCTAGGGGGTTGTGTCAAAAAATTGGGTGGGGTATTGTGGCCAAATGTTTGGGTTTTGGGTCCGGATTGCGCTTCCAATGTTCACCCAATAACCTCCCTTCCAAAAGAGAGATCAAGGATGTAAGAAGCACAAGTGAGGGGTGAGGATGTAATTCGGCAGCACTCCGTTGCTCCAAATGCTCCTGCTCTATTCTTTTTTGGGGTGAGAAGACTCACCATTTTATAGACCCGAGGGTCTCTTGTGAATGAGCATGCAGAGGCGCCACTTGGCCATCATGCCTTGTCAGGGGAGAGAAGATTCCTCCCTGATTAAGGGCTCCATGACTGCCTCTTTGAGCTCAAAAATGCTCACTCGCACTCCCATGCATTGAAGGTGGAGTTGAGTGGCGGATCTGAGCTACCATTTGTCAAGGTTTGACCTTTTTCCCATCAAACCTGCTATTCGCCCCACCCTGGAGCGAATGTTGCTAATCGTCCCGGGGTGGGACGAATACCAGTTTGTAATCATCCCAGGGTGGAACGAGTAGGGAGCAGAGTGCCTGAAAGGTGCCAAATTGACCTCTGACCTTCCAAAACTATTGTGGGAGTGGTTAGGACCACTGTTTAACCTCTGGGGGCTGCCCTAGGGGCTATGTATGTCAATTCGATCAGTGCTTGTCGTCACATAATCGGATTGGTGTTGTTTTGGTGTCTACAGATGCCCCTTTTTGGGATGCGTTGTGCGTGGCGCAGTGCTGAGCAAAAATAGATAACCAAAGCACTAATGATTAGGGTTTCTCAGTAACCTAACCAAATTTTGATGCCCCAAGTATGGAAAGGGCACGCATTCTTGAATCCTTGCTTCGACGAGCTAAGGAGCTTAATTCAAGTGTTAACCTTTTTCGGTGAGGTGTTACTTGATCTTGGACATTGTTCAGTCATGAATAGGCAAAGGGCGCAACCTTTTGTCTATGGGAACCTTGAGTTCATGATTCTAGAATGCCAAGTGTTTGATCAGCTTGTGATAATTGCTTGTTTGCTGCCCCAAGCAGGAGCGTGATTGTCTTTGTCAATGATTCTTTGAATGCATGCCATTTCCTTGATTGGGTGTGTATTTGTTGGTTGGTGACTAAGTGTGACTACCCCCTCAAGCGACGAATCGATGAGGGAATGACCGACATGAGAAAAGCGACGAGTCGCTTGACCCAAGATGACTTTTGTAAGGGTGCCTTCAGTTGTTTTCCGTTGAATGCTTATGCAGTTTCCCAACAATCTGACCTATTTTTGGTGGGTTTTAACCCTTTTTGTGACGCATTTTGGAGCTGAAATTGTCAAAAATTCGTCCTCCCATGGAGCGGTCCGGCTATGGTAGCCTTCTTAGGGAGTAGGATATTGATAATTTGTGGCCCCAACATTGATTTTGTATGCCAATAATGTCAGGCGCAAAGGCGCCTTTGTTCGGCAATTTTATTGCTATTTTTGGGTGGGTTTGGACCCTTTTTGTGACGCCTTTTGGGGATGAAATTCTCAAAAATCCTTCCTCCCATGGAGTGGTCCAGCTATGGTAGCCTTCTTAGGGAGTAGGATAGTGAGAATTTGTGACCCCAACATCGGTTTTGGATGCCAAGAATCACAGGCGCAAAGGTCCCTTTGTTCGACAATTTTATTTATTTTTTGTGCATTTTGGATGCGTTTTTTTGATTTTCTTGCTCTGTAATCGTCCCAGGGTGGGACGAATACCAATTTTGTAATCGTCCCAGGGTGGGACGAGTGCTAACTAGAGTGCTCATCCCAGGGTGGAACGATTACAGGCCTAAAAGCCTATATAAGGGCCAAAACTAGGTTTTGGGCTCATTTGCATTTGTTTTTTTGGCGATTTGGAGTTGTGAGGAGGAGGAGTTCGAGTCTGCGTAGCGGAGCGCTATCGAGATTTCATGGATACCATGAGTTCACGGACCGGATCATCGAGTGGCGGAGCCGAGGCAAGACCGGTAGGTGCTCCTCTTTATTTTGTTTGTTTTTATTTTACAGTTCAAAACCATAATTTATTTTATATTTCATTTTTTCGTTTAAACTAAGATCAAAACCCTAGTTTAATTGTTCTGTATTTGTATTTTGTTGCATTGTTTAAACTAAGATCAAAACCCTAGTTTAAATTTTTTTTTTTTTTTTTTTTGTTTAAACTAAGTAAAACCTATGTTTTTTTTTTTTTTTTTAAACTAGAGTTAAAAACCCTAGGTTTAAAATTTTTTTTTTTTTTTTTAGTTTAAACTAGAGTTAAAAACCCTAGGTTAAAATTTTATTTTTTTTTTAAACTAGAGTTAAAAACCCTAGTTTAAAAATTTTTTTTTTTTTTTGTTTAAACTAGAGTTAAAAACCCTAGGTTAAAAATTTTTTTTTTTTTTTTTTTGTTTAAACTAGAGTTAAAAACCCTAGGTTAAAATTTTAAATAATTTTTTTTTTTTTTGTTTAAACTAGAGTTAAAAACCCTAGTTTAAAATTTTTTTTTTTTTTAAATAATTAACTATTTTTTTTTTTTGTTTAAACTAGAGTTAACCTAGGTTAAATTTTGTTATTTTTTTTATTTTTTATTTTTTTTTGTTAATGTTGTTGTATAGTTTATTTGAATTTTAGAATGTTTTTGTTGTACATTTTGTTAATGTTGCTTGTACAATTTATTTTTGTTGTCATGTTTTAATGTTTTTGTGTTTTTTGTTTTGCAGGTGGTGAAGAGTCGGTACCGTCAGTCGACGGTATTTTTTGAAGCGCGGGAGGCGCTGACTATGGCGGATTGGGAGTGGCTTGATGCCCTTGGGCTCAAGCAGGTGACTCGGTTAGAGCTTGTGGTGGGGGATCGGGCATATCTGATTGCCTTGATCAATTTGTGGGATCCTCGCACCAACACCTTTCATCTCCCAACAGGGGAGATGACAGTGACTCCGAAGG
The DNA here is from genome assembly GCA_028583015.1 of Wollemia nobilis. Classification (NCBI taxonomy): domain Eukaryota; kingdom Viridiplantae; phylum Streptophyta; class Pinopsida; order Araucariales; family Araucariaceae; genus Wollemia; species Wollemia nobilis. Next base: position 1,453,288 of record JAQPPZ010016997.1, read on the forward strand.
ACGTTTATCGGATTCTATGGATTTCGATAGACGGGCTGCCCATTCGGACTACTCCTCGTGATCAGTGGACGACGGTGTTGACACGGTGCTTTGGGCATGCGACGGAGATGGGGGTGGATGAGGTGGTGGAGAGGGCAGAGGGGGACTGCTTGATTGGCAGGATTTTGGTGCGGTGGTGGCTGGAGAAGGGCGTGTTGGGGGTGAGGCATGCACTGCTCATGACTCTCATCTCCAACATGTTGCTTCCCGACTCCTCAGGTGCGAGGTTCCCTTGGAACCTGCTTGAGGTGGTGTTTAGACTTGTGGAGTGTCCGACCTCAGTGCCACTGATTATGAGGTGGGGTCAAACCTTATTGGCATAGCTTTATGATGAGTTGTACGAGGTCCGCTATCGGAGGCGGAAGGGGATTGGATGCAGCTACCTGTTGTAGTGTTGGGGGTGGCAGCACATAGCTGTGGAGTGGCCATAGGGATTGCCTTGGACCACTCGGGCAGAGATGGTGGACAGGGAGATTGGTTATGCTGCTCTATGGCGGAGGTCAGAGGAGCAGGGGCAGAGTCGATGGTGGGCAGGTGTCGTAGGGCACTATGCCGATGCCTTCTCATGTCTTGCTCCAGGGGAGGTGTTCTGGCATCCATACCGGGACTGTCCAGCCTGGCCTGAGGCTGGGGAGTGGCTCCGATGGGCATGCAGGGGGAGGTGGCTGATCGGGCGACATGGGACCGAGCAGGAGTACTTCTCATACATCCGGGTGACTCGACAGTTTGGGGTGCACCAAGGATTTCCTGGTGAGCCTTTGATCTATCGACGTCGGGGTGACGAGAGGACTCTGGCCTGGCCGATCATTGAGCCACTGGGTGAGGAGTCGGATGTAGTGATTGATGTCCCCGACGTGGACAATGTTGGGGTGACTACAGAGTATGACCAGTGGTGGACGATGCGATGATGGCGGGGTGAGGGGCCTCTAGGAGGTACGGATGCGACAGTAGCAGGTGGTGAGGATGCGAAGGCATCGAGGGAGGGTTGGGGAGCTCCGCTCGATGATGCGGATATGGTGGAGGTTGATGACTTGATTGGGGATGACCTAGGGGTTTCAGAGCAATCGGATATACAGGACATTCTAGAGCAGTGGGTGTCGGAGCAGCCCATCATCTCGAAGATGCCCATGCCTCAGGCAGTCCTAGGGGACATGGAGGCTAGGTATCATGCTGAGATAGCATGATTGGAGGATCTACTACAGAGATGAGATGAGGAGCATGGGGAGGTTCTACAAGAGAGGGATCTCCTACGGACTCAGTTGGTAGAGCGAGAGAATGCATTGGCTACGTACCACTGGTGGGATGGGGACACAGATGCTTCATGGGAGAGGGATCTCCTACGGACTCAATTGGCATAGCACGATGATGCATTGGCTACGTACCATCGATGGGAGGTGGATTGGGTTCGACATCGGTTGGATTTGGAGGCAGAGATTATCCGCCTCGATGGGCAGTTACCTGAGCTCACTGGAGGTGGATCTTCACGTCGAACGAGAGACAGTGAGACTGAGCAGTCTACTTCCTCTCATCATAGGTGGGTGGGTGAGGGCAGCGCTAGTGGGCGTGATGCGAGGGCTGGCAGCAGCCGCCCTGAGAGGTCCCATAGGACCCACACCACTGGGGGTAGTTCCAATCGCATCGATCCTACGTGATCATGGTGGCCGACTCCCTAGGCTTGGGGTTTTTGAGTTTTTGATGTTTTTGTGAGGTCAGAGGACCGACTTATTGTAGCCTACGAGCATTTTGGTGATATATATACATGACTTTCTTTTTGGTTATACACTTGTCATGATTTATTGTTTATTTTATGCACATTTATTTACGTTGATGTATGCATGTGTTATTATGAATGCGATGTTTCTAATTATATGATGTATGCATATGGAATGGATGGAATGATTTGTTGATAACTTGTCGGTGGCACCATAGACTGTATAGGATTTATTGGCTTTTTGTACTATGTGATTGCTTTGTGGAATGACTTTGCATGTGTAATATTTTTTTGTTTTGTATTTTTTGATGGTGATGCAAGAATGGACATGTACAACATTTGTTTTAGAATGTAGTTAAGGTTTTTCTAAGATTCAGATGTTTTAACTAACTAGCCAAGATTGTACATTTATCTCACAAGACTTTTGAACAAGGTACGAATCAGACTTGAGTTTGACCAAGTTATTTCACATCCCTGTGTGTGCGATTGAATTTGTTTATGTGGTATTTGTCAGGATACCGCCAGTGCCAGGTAGGCTGTCCACCAAACCTATACTGAGGATCACCTAATTAGCTCCACTAACTCCTTTGTTGTATTTAGTAAGATTAATCCATAGGACAATCTAAGGTACCATAAGCTAGCTCATCCACATGCAAACATTGGTCTGCTCACACGCAAAGCTAATGTGATAGACATATCGTCATGCATTTAGGATACCGCCATTGCCAGGTAGGCTGTCCACCAAACCCGTAATGAGGATCACCTAGATGGTTTTTCGAATGTTGAGAATTCTAGGGATTCAAGCTCAGGCATCTTTCGGTTGCTCAACTTGTTGGGATACTTGCTCTCATACATAGTGATGAAAATCACTGTTTATTTTTCTCTTTTGTTTTTCTTTTTGAGCAAGGGGTTTGAATAGTGGTGATAACCATTGTTATTTGATTTTGCATTTTAGGTTTCAAAGTTGAGCTCGTAGGTTTTTGGCTTGTGAATGGAATTGATCCCTTTTGGCTTTGGGGATGACTACCCATCCTGTTTAGGGACGTGTAGTATGAATCCTTATGACTTTGGGGACCAAAGGTGATTTGGGATCTTATTATGTAATGGCATTGATCTTTTAGGCCTTGGGGATGACTACCCATCCTTGTCAAGGGCGTGTAGTATGAATCCTTATGACTTTGGGGACCAAAGGTGATTGGGGATCTGATTATGTAATGGCATTGATCTTTTAGGCCTTGGGGATGACTACCCATCCTTGTTAGGGGCGTGTAGTACGAATCCTTATGACTTTGGGGATCAAAGGTGTTTGGGGTTTTTTGATAGTGGATTTTAACCACTATTTATTATGGGGAATTGGATGGGGAAGAGCTTGTCCTTTTGTCAATTCTCAGCATTCTCGAACCATTCGCACAGGGGGATGAGTAGGCTAACCTTTCACCTATGGTACCCTAGACTGCTTTGTAGGTTTCTCTTGCGTTCACACAACTTGGGAATTTTTATGTGTTTTAACTTGTGTGGGGATGCTACGTAACGAGGTGTGATCCAAGTAAAACTCTACCTTTGTAAAATCTGTCTGACTTCGTACAACATTTGACCAGAAATCTAAAGACAACTGAATGACGAAAAACCCTAAAGACATTAGCAGACAACTGACTATGATAAAAAATGTGGATGGCGTTATTCTGGATGGATGTGTTTACAAAATGGACTGAATGTGGAAAATGATGGAATTGCCTAGCAATTACAGTCTATGGTGCTTATGACGTGTATGACCAACAAATATGCCATGTATGGATGCGATGCCTAATGCAGTTTATTATATTTTTGTGTTTTGATTTTTAAGAGTATGCATGGAAGTGAGATGCAATTTTTTTTGTTATTTTTTATTATCTTTTGTTTTTGTTTGTTTTTGAATATTTGTTTTTGACCAAGCGATTGTGGGAACCCTTGGAGCTTTTGGTTTGACCAAAGAGTTTATGGATACCTTTGGGGCATTTTAGGTTGACCAAGCGATTGTGGGATCCTTGGAGCTTTTGGGGTTGACCAAGCGATGATGGGAATCCTTGGAGCATTTGGTTTGACCAAAGGGATTATAGGTACCTTTGGGGCATTTTGGGTTGACCAAGCGATTGTGGGAATCCTTGGAGCTTTTGGTTTGACCAAAGGGATTATAGGTACCTTTGGGGCATTTTAGGTTGACCAAGCGATTGTGGGAATCCTTGGAGCTTTTTGGTTTGACCAAAGGGATTATGGTTACCTTTGGGGCATTTTAGGTTGACCAAGTAATGATGGAATCCTTGGAGCTTTTTGGTTTGACCAAAGGGATTATGGTTACCTTTGGGGCATTTTAGGTTGACCAAGCGATTGTGGGAATCCTTGGAGCTTTTGGGGTGGGCCATGGCTCTTTCAAACATGGAATGGCCTCAAATGACTGATGTTCAAGGGTTCTAGTTCCTTGATTCCTTCAAGAGAGGTGAGCCGGTATGTTCCAGGTCCTATTTTACTATCAATTACATAAGGACCTAACCAATTTGCCATGAACTTGTCCCTTAGATGGGGCGGCAAGTTAGAATTTTGTTGGTTCTCTTTTAAGACCAAGTCACCAACCTGAAAGTCCCTCAGGTGAACTTTCATGTTGTATGCTTTCTTAAGTCGCTCTTGATAGATACGTAAATGCTCGAGAGCATTGATGCGTCATTCGTCGAGCAATGTAAGTTGGTCTAACCGGGCCTACCATGCAGTGTCATCATCGATGAACTCTTGCATTGATATGCGCAGGGAAGGTATTTCCAACTCGAGAGGCATGACTACCTCGGAGCCATACACCAACAAAAATGGAGTTGCCCCAGTGGGCGTCCGAATGCTAGTGCGATAAGCCCAAAGAGCAAGTGGGATTTGAATGTGCCAATCCTTATGACTATCTGTGACCATATTTTTAAGGATGGCAACTAGCATTTTGTTTGACGCCTCTGCTTGCCCATTTGCCTACGGATAATAGGGTGTTGAAAAACTATGCTGAATTTTGTACTTTGTTGTCAAAGCACGCACATATTTGTTCTTAAATGACGTCCCATTATCCGAGATGATCTTGGATGGAATACCAAAATGACATATGATGTTATGTAAAATAAACTCCGCAATGCGGGGTCCAATCGTAGAGGTAAGCGGAATTGCTTCCACCCACTTGGTGAAGTACTCTGTGGCCGTTATGATAAACGTGTGATGGCCTGACGACGTAGGGGAGATCTTTTCGATTAGATCTAAGCCCCACTACAAAAATGGCCAAGCCGATTGGATCGGCTGCAAGGCCTAAGAAGGTACGTGTGTCAAATTAGCATGGTGTTGACATTTCATGCACTTCCTTACATACGCGCAACAATCTCGCTCTAAAGATGGCCAATAATAGCCCATGCAAAGAATGCACTTTGCGATGGCCATACCGCTGAAGTGGCCACCGCATGTACCATCGTGCGCTTGGGTGATCGCCCAAGCGGACTCCTGCTGGTCCAAGCAATGGAGGAGGATCCCTTCGTAGCTTCGACGGTACAAAATGTCTCCTAGCAAGACATGTTTTGCCACTTTCTATTTGAATGATCTTTTCGTGGCGTGCGTCAATCCAAGTGGGAGGTTACCTAGCTTGAGGTAGTCTCTTATGGGTGTGTACCAATCTTGCTGATCAGAAACCTCGATGGTATGAACTGCCAATCCCTCTTGAAGTTCATCCCTAGCAAAAGCTGAGCGGGAACGAACTTGTAAGAATAGCGTGGTGTTGCTATTAAGGGGAATAGGGGAGAACAAGGACCCCCAGTTGGCATGATTCAGGCCATCATGGATTCGAGTGAACCTATCCTGAGATGGTTCAATCTGGATCAGGTGGATTCTTGGCGTTATGTCAGAGCTTGCATGCTCCATCATGGATTGCGATAGTGTTTTGACTTGAATGGTTGTCATCTCACCGGAAGGGTCTTGCGGGATTAGTGACCCCAAGGAGGCCATAGTGTCCACAAAATGATTCGATGATCGAGGGAGTGCCTCGATGTCGTACCATTCAAGTTTTGCCAAGGATTTATCCACAAGGGCTTTGTAGGCCTACAGAACTGGGCATTTACATTGGAATACCCCTTTTACTTGGTTGACAATTAACAGTGAATCACCAAAGATGTTCAAGCATTTGATGTTCATGGTGATGGTTGTCTGAAGACCTATGAGCAAGGCTTCATATTCGGCATTGTTGTTGGTGCACGAGAAATCAAGTTTAAATGATAGAGGCATTGGAGCCCCTTGTGGTGTGAAGAATACAATTCCTATGCCACCCCCTTGCTCACATTTAGAACCATCAAAGAATAAGGTTATGTCGGCTCGTGACTCAGGCTCATCAAAATCGGCGATTCCGAGACATGGAAGACCCCATCATCGGGTAGCTCTACGGTCAGAGGCTGATCATCTTCGAGAGGAGCCTCTGCTAGTTGATCGGTGATGACTTGACCTTTGATGGACTTCTGTCCAATGAATTCGATGTCAAACTCCATCAACAACATGATCCATTTTGCCATGTGGCTACTATGATAAGTACGACTCATCATGTACCGCAATGGATTCTCCTTAGACACAACATACGTCGTATTGCTCAGCATGTAGTGGCATAGCTTTTTGGTAGCAAATACCACTGCTAAGCATAGCTTCTCGACGTATGCATAGTTAAGTTCATAACTGACCAGGGTGCGGCTAAGATAGTAAGTAGCCTACTCTTTATGTAGTTCATTTTTTTGGGCTAGCATGGCGCCCAGTGCCACCTCAGTAGCTGAGATGTACAAATAGAATGACACTCCTAGGTCTAGGTGGTGCCAATACTGGCGGTGAAGCCAAGTATTGTTTAATGTCATCGAAGGCGGACTGGCACTCGTCATCCCAGTGAAATGCTACCCCCTTGTGTAATAATTTATTCATGGGTCGGCACTTGTCAGATAGCTGCGCTATGAAGCGCTTGATTGACGTGACCTTTCCCTGCAGGCTTTTGAGCTGCTTGATGGTGGTTGGGGGAAGCATTTCAAGGATTGCCTTGACTTTGTTTGGATCTACCTCGATTCCTCATTTTGAGACTATGAAACCCAAGAGTTTTCTAGATGTGATGCCAAATACGCACTTCTTGGGGTTTAGTCTGACTTTGTGTTCGATGAGGCGATCGAGGATCTTGCTTAAGTCATCGAGATGATCTGGGCGCAAAAGAGATTTGGCCAACAAATCATCCATATAGTCTTCCAAAGTTTTATGCATGTGATCATGGAAGATGTATGTCATAGCGCGTTGGTAGGTGGCGCCAATGTTTTTAAGGCCAAAGGGCATGACCTTATAACAAAATGTCCCCCAAGGCATTGTGAACGCCATTTTGAGTTGATCATCGGGATTGATATGAATCTGGTTGTATCCCGAGAAACCATCCATGAGGGAAAGCATTTCGTGGCCTATTGTAGCATCTACCAATGCATCGATGCTAGGCAAGGGGAAATCATCCTTGGGACTCACTTTGTTTAGATCTCAAAAATTGGTGCATATGCGAATCCTCCCATCCGGCTTCTTGATGGGTACCATGTTGGACAACCATGGTGGGTAATCCACGCAGATGACAAACTATGCATCCAACATCTTTTGTAGCTCGTATTTGACCATTAAGGCTACTGTTGGGTGCATCTTACGTAGTTTTTGCTTGATTGGCTTGACTGTCGGATCAAGCGTTAGATTATGCATGACTAGCTGCGGGTCTAGCCCCGACATGTCTTTGTAGGACCATGCAAAAACCTCCTTCTTCTCTTTGATAAGGGCAATGTAATCGGCTTGCTCTTCGAGGGATAGACTTACCCCCAGCTTAATCGTTGGTGAAGGACCAGATGATGAAGATGGACCTGACTGGGGATTCGAGGTACTTAACAGTGGGGATGTATGTGGAATCGAACCCTGTTTGGATAGATTCAACTAAAATTCCAAATGTGTCGATGGAAGGGTCGATTGTGGCATCAGCTACACCACATTGCAATACTTGAAGGGCTCTAAGTCTGTCAGGACCACATGCACTTGGCCTTCATATGTGTACTTTAGGCATTGATGGGCTATCGAAGGGACACACTTCATGTCCCTGATCCAAGGCCGGCCTAGTAAAATTGTAGGCCATCTCACCTTCCAGGATGTGGCACAACGTAGGAATAGTATTTTGTCCCGCTTGGATGGGCAGGACAATTGTGCCAACCGTTGAGCCTATTGCGTCATTGAATGCTCGAAGAGTATAGGTGGAGGCCACAATGTGAGATGCTGGCAACTTGAGGTGCTTCAATACCGCTGTTGTGATTATATTGCTAGACGAGCCAGTGTCCACCAACACCCTCTTAAATGGAATCCCGTTGACCCGCACAATGACGTGCAAGGGTGGATCCGCCATATCACCAGTCATCGATTTTAGTTCGTCTTCTCTAAAGGTGATGACTGGTTCTATACATCGTTTTACATGTCCCACAAAGTTGTTGAAAGAGTTTACTTCGTGGGGCTATAGCTCAATGGCTTTTAATATCTCCATTAGAGCCTCCCGATGGGGCGGTGATTTTTGGATGAGCTTGTAGATGGAGAGCCTAGCTGACGGGGTCCTTAAATTTTGGGTAAGTTTAGTCTGAATCGTGGCCACTGGTCTAGGTAGGGGAGGTTGTGTAGGGTGCTATTGAGGTTGTGACGTTGATGGAACCTCTCCTGTAGCTACCACGGGGGCAGTTGTGCTTGGGTACCTCTTGTTCCGAGTAACTATGCTTATCATCCCTACATACCCCTACATGGGGTAGTTCTGTGTCACCTCATTGACTTGAAGGGTTTTTGCCTGTGCATCATGGGCAGGCAGGGGGTCTTTGAAGACCTCCATCTGTTGGTTGTTTTGCACCACGGGATTATCTATCGCTAGCATCTTGTTGTCTATTAGGTCTTGCACTAAACTTTTGAACTTCCAACACGTGTAAAGGTCATGTCCTTTTTGCTGGTGAAATCTATAGTACAAGTCTTCCCTATAGCCCTTGGGTTTTGGCACGTTGGGGTCTACGGGTCGACTTTCTGGTAGGTTTATCAAGTTTGTCATGGATAAACGATCAAACAAGGAGTATTTAGACTCTGTGAAGGGTGTGAATTGTCGCCTAGGGTGACGTTGCTAATTTTGCTCTTGCCTATGATTTTACTTTTCATAGGTTTCAATAGGAACTGCCTGGTAATTAGCCTTTGGGGGCTGTGTTGCTTGTGTAGGCTTAGGTATGTTTATAGCAACCTGATTGACCGCGGTGGGTTTTGGTTGTGTTGACCCAGTTTTGGCATTTTTGGGTCACTCTTTCTTGCGTGTCTTGGCAATCTTGCCATCTTGTATCTTGATCTCCTCAATGATTCTGGCTTACACCAAGGCTTCCTCGAGAGTGGCATATTGCTGTAGCTGCAATAGCAGGAAGATCGACCTCAAACAACTCTTTGAGAACATTTGGGTTAGGTTAGCCATGGGAGGGAGGTAAGGTAGCTTTGAAAGCAACGTTCTCCACTGATTTCCATAGGTCGCCATGGTCTCCTCCTCATACTGTCTGAGGCTAGCTAGGTCACTTAACGATGCCTTCTTCTTGGTATTAAAGGTGAAACGTTTGAGGAATGCATCCACTAGCTAGTCTAGGTTGCTGATGTTATGCTTCGGCAACTAGGTAAACTAATCCGAGGCAGGGCCTGTGAATGTGGTTATAAATGTTCGTAGAAGCAAAGCATCATTGTCCTGAATGCCAAAGTATTGGCTCAGGAATCTTGTCACGTGCTCTTGGGCATCCTCATCCCCTCTAAAGATTGCCAATTGAGGCATTTTAAAGTGTTCAGGGTATGGGGGTGTAGGCACTGAAGGATGCACAGGGTGACTACGGAGCTGGCATAAAGTGGGATTTTGGGGCCCAGAAGTCTTGGTCTCCACAGATTCTAAGTGCTCTAGTAGTGCTTTGTATGTATCAAAATATTTTATCTCTTCCTCCTTGGTTTGTTCTCGTTGAGAATTATGGGGAACTTGAGAATTTTGGAGGGGTAGCCGGGTATTACCCCCCTGCCTTGGTAGGGCGTTTCAGCCCGCTCTTCTTCTTGCTCGAATTCCTCATAGGCTTCTTGAGGAGTTCCTGGGCATGACCTATAAACATGGGTGGGTGCTCGTGGAGGGTGCCCATCATTGGCTCTAGGGTTGGTCTCTCGCTTAGGTCTAAGAGGTCTTGGAGGCAACATTTGATAGGGTCATGGAGACTTGTCTCGCACCAAGGGGTTGTGCCTCTCATACAACTCTGTCCTATGCGTGTGAGGGGTTGGGACCCTCTTAGGAATAGTGTTTTGGAGCAACTCGTCTGTTTGACATCGAATGCGCTCTTTGCTAAGGTGGTACAGGTTCTCTAACTGTTGTTGGTCTTGCTCAAGCTGCGTGATTTGCGCTAGGCGAGCAACATGTTTGGAAAATGCCAAGTCAATTTGTTTCACCATCTTGAGTCTAGGAGGTCTAGATGCCTCCCCTACACATCTATCTCGGTCAAGGTGATCCAAGATCTCTATAGGTCACTTCCCTCTGTCGAGGTTAGCGACATTCACCCGAGGCTCTGGCCTTAGTAGGTGATCCTGATAAATAGCAGGTGCAAAAGCACATTGTTCCCGCACTGTGTATTGCTCTTGAGGAATGTAGTGGTATTCCTCATGCTACCTTTCGTATATGTGAAAGGGGCGGGCGGAGTTGGCTCGCCCTGTCTGAAGAGCCTTGCGCTCTGGATTTGGCCTATTGTTTCTGACAGTAATAAGGGGTAGAGGAGGGATGATGTAATCATGTGGCCCCTCCTTATGGACCCTATGTTCTTTTAGCACTTCATCGCGCAGTGGCCACTCATAATGAGTGTCTAAGGGAGCCCTCCCATCTATGTTGAGTGCCACGTGTATGGAATCCTCTTGAAAGGGTCTATGTTGCATGGGCGTGCCCCTCGAAGGGGTGCTTCTATAGTCCCGTTCTGTCATGGCATGATATGGACTAATTTGTGGGTCATGCCATCAAGGTGGTATGACCAAGTCCTTGGGGCTATAGCGGAGGCGACTTGTGCCCCCTTGTACACTTTATACAACTTCTGCCCATTATTTGGCTTGGCTACGGGTGTACACCATGGTGGTTTCTCTCTACAAGATATGTAGGTTTTTATCTTCTTTATGATTTTCTATGCTACACTAAACAAGAAGGGGCCAATCCAAGCAATGATTATCTCATTTATAAATTAAAGGTGTGCCCTAGATCTGGTTCAGTGTGTTTTGATTTTTGCTTTGAAAGCTTTGTAAAGAAAATTTTGTTGTATATGCAATACGAGGGCTCTTATATCTCCTAAAATGGTCGCCCCTTCAATATACCACTGCTAGGCCGTTATACCAAACCTCCCAATATACCCACCCTTACATGAGGGAAACTATTGGTATACGAGAGCAGAACAGTACGTGGAACATAGGCGGTACGGAAGGGGAATCGCTCTGTTTTTGACACCTACCATAGAAGACTTATCCTCATGCATTGGGAATCACCCCAGCTACACATGGCCAGCTTTCATCAGGATTTACGTCTAGCAACAATAGCGATCAAGGTTATGTATGCAAAATTCAAGCCAAGGTGGTGATGAAATCCACCATTGGTCTTGATCAAGTGTTGGGGTTTTACGACCAACGCCTTGATGTTTAGATTATCTCGTGGTGTGTGTGGTTATTTTTACTTGCGCAAAGAAAGGAAACATGTAGTAAACTTTCCTATGCAAGCAAAGAAACAAAAAAATCATAGAAACAAAGACAAAAAATTACAGAGAGTGTTTAGACAACCTACCTCTTCTCTGCCCACACCAGATGCCCTTGAGTTTCTGCTTAAAAATCGCATAGAGAGCTAATTGTCTTGGGGTGGGACGAATAGCAGATCTGTATTCATCATAGGGTGGGACAAATGCCTTATTTGTCCCAGGGTGGCACGAATTCCAGTCTGTATTCATCACAGGGTGGCACGAGTAGAAGTCTAGTGCTTGAAGGATTAACACCTGAAAGAAAAAACACATAATTTTGATCAAAAATTTGATCCCAAAATCAAGGGACAGGGTCCCATCATGATCGCCACTGAAAGCACAAGGATACAGAAGCCCATAGGTATACTGGGTGTGGTGCAAACAAAAGCATACGAAACGTTAAGTCCTACGAATGAAGGAAAAGGACTAAAGTGCATGAAAAAGGGAAAACAAATGAACTGAAACGAGATATGAAGCAAATATAAAGTGCAATCCTTCTTTTTATTAATTTTTCTTTGAGACCGGGTTACAATATGCCTCCTCATTTTTAGGAGCTAGGAGCGTTAGATATAGCTTTGTTACACCATGGATGGTACACTTCCCTTCGAGATCTCCCACGTGCCCACATTTGAAATGGGCGGGCCAAACGTCACCGTCGCTTGAATGCATCTATAATTCCTTGTTGTCCCTTCGATGTCGAGATCCTACGTTCAAAGAAACAAAAAACAATTAGTAGCACCTACAGATGGAGGGAAATATGCAACCCCCAACGCCTTCGATTAATGCATGCATGAAATAATTAAAATGGTAATCAAAACATGTCCGAATGCTAGTGCGATAAGCCCAAAGAGCAAGTGGGATTTGAATATGCCAATCCTTATGACTATCTATGATCGTCTTTTTAAGGATGGCAACTAGCATTTTGTTTGACGCCTCTACTTGCCCATTTGCCTACGGATAATAGGGTGTTGAAAAACTGTGCTAAATTTTGTACTTTGTTGTCAAAGCACGCACATATTTGTTCTTAAATGATGTCCCATTATTCGAGATGATCTTGGATGGAATACCAAAATGACATATGATGTTATGTAAAATAAACTTCGCAATGCGAGGTCCAGTCGTAGAGGTAAGCGGAATTGCTTCCACCCACTTGGTGAAGTACTTTATGGCCGTTATGATAAACATGTGATGGCTTGACGATGCAGGGGAGATCTTTCTGATTAGATCTAAGTCCCACTACAAAAATGGCCAAGTCGATTGGATCGGCTGCAAGGCCTGAGAAGGTACGTGTGTCAAATTAGCATGGTGTTGAAATTTCATGCACTTCCTTACATACGCGCAACAATATCGCTCTAAAGATGGCCAATAATAGCCCATGTGGAGAATGCGCTTTGCGATGGCCATACTGTTGAAGTGGCCATCGCATGTACCATCGTGAGCTTGGGTGATCACCCAAGCGGACTCCTACTAGTCCAAGCAATGGAGGAGGATTCCTTCGTAGCTTCGACGATATAAAATGTCTCCTAGCAAGACATGTTTTGCCGCTTTCTATTTGAATGATCTTTTTGCAGTGTGCATCAATCCAAGTGGGAGGTTACCTAGCTTGAGGTAGTCTCTTATGGGTGTGTACCAATCTTGCTGATCAAAAACCTCGATGGTATGAACTGCCAATCCCTCTTGTAGTTCGTCCCTATAAAAAGCTAAGCGGGAACAAACTTGTAAGAATAGCGTGGTGTTGCTATTAAGGGGAATATGGGAGAACAAGGACCCCAATTGGCATGATTCAGGCCATCGTGGATTCGAGTGAACCTATATTGAGATGGTTCAAGCTGGATCAAGTGGATTCATGGCGTTATGTCAGATCTTGCGTTCTCCATTACAGATTGCGATAGTTTTTTGACTTGAATGGTTGTCATCTCACCAGAAGGGTCTTGCGGGATTAGTGACCCCAAGGAGGCCATAGTGTCCGCAAAATGATTCGATGATTGAGGGAGTGCCTCGATGTTGTACCATTCAAGTTTTGCCAAGGATTTATCCATAAGGGATTTATAGGCCTGCAGAACTGGGCATTTACATTGGAATACCCCTTTTACTTGGTTGACAATTAACAACGAATCACCAAAGATATTCAAGCATTTGATGTTCATGGTGATGGCTGTCTGAAGACCTATGAGCAAGGCTTCGTATTCAACATTGTTATTGGTGCACGAGAAATCAAGTTTAAATGATAGAGGCATTGGAGCTCCTTGTGGTGTGAAGAATACAATTCTTGCGCCACCCCATTGCTCACATTTAGAACCATCGAAGAGTAAGGTTATGTTGGCTTGTGACTCAGGCTTATCAGAATCTGGCGATCCTGAGACATGGAAGACCCCATTCGATGTCATACGTCGTCAACAACATGATCCATTTTGCCGTGCAACTATTATGATAAGTATGACTCATCATGTATCGCAATGGATTCTCCTTAGACACAACATACGTCGTATTGCTCAGCATGTAGTGGCATAGCTTTTTGGTAGCAAATACCATCGCTAAGCATAACTTCTTGATGTATGCATAGTGAAGTTCATAACTAACCAGGGTGCGGCTAAGATAGTAAGTAGCCTGCTCTTTATGTAGTTCATTTTTCTAGGCTAGCATGGCATCTAGTGCCACCTCAGTAGCTGAGATGTACAAATAGAATGACACTTCGAGTCTAGGTGGTGCCAATATTGGTGGTGAAGCCAGGTATTGTTTAATGTCATCGAAGGTGGACTGACACTCGTAATCCCAATGAAATGCTACCCCCTTGTGTAATAATTTATTCATGGGTCGACACTTGTCAGATAGCTGCGTTATGAAGCGCTTGATTGACGTGAATTTTCCCTGCAGGCTTCTAAGCTGCTTGATGGTGGTTGGGGGAAGCATTTCAAGGATTACCTTGACTTTGTTTGGATCTACCTCGATTCCTCATTTTGAGACTATGAAACCCAAGAGTTTTCCAGATGTGACACCAAACACGCACTTCTTGGGGTTTAGTCTGACTTTGTGTTTGATGAGGCGATCGAGGATATTGCTTAAGTCATCGAGATGATCTAGGCACAAAAGAGATTTGGCCAACAAATCATCCATATAGTCTTCCAAAGTTTTATGCATGTGATCGTGGAAGATGTATGTCATAGCATGTTGGTAGGTAGCGTCAACATTTTTAAGGCCAAAGGGCATGACCTTATAACAAAATATCCCCAAGGCATTGTGAATGTCGTTTTGAGTTGATTTTCGAGATTGATCCAAATTTGGTTGTATCTCGAGAAACCATCCATGAGGGAAAGCATCGTTGTGAACACCATTTATCAAGTTTGCCATAGACAAACGGTCAAACAAGGAGTCTTTAGACTCTGTGAAGGGTGTGAATTATTGCCTAGGGCGACGCTGCTAATTCTGCTCTTGCCTATGATTTTCCTTTTCATAGGTGTCAAAAGGAACTGCCTGGTAATTAGAATTTGGGGGCTGTGTTGCTTGTGCAGGCTTAGGTATGTTTATAGCAACCTGATTGACCGTGACAATTTTTGGTTGTGTTCACCCAGTTTTGGTATTTTTGGGCCACTCTTTCTTGCATGTCTTGGCAATCTCGCCATCCTGTATCTTGATCTCCTTAATGATTCTAGCTTGCACCAGGGCTTCCTCGAGAGTGGCATATTGCTACAACTGTAATAGCAAGGAGATCGACCTCAAACAACTCTTCGAGAACATTTGGGTCAGGTCGACCATGGGAGGGAGGTAAGGTACCTTTGAAAGCAACGTTCTCCATTGATTTCCATAGGATGCCATGGTCTCCTCCTCATACTGTCTGAGGCTAGCTAGGTCACTTAACGATGCCTTCTTCTTGGTATTAAAGATGAAATGCTTGAGGAACGCATCCACTAGTTGGTCCAGATTGCTGATGCTATGCTTCGGTAACTGGGTAAACCAATCTGAGGCAAGGCCTACGAACATGGTTATAAATATTCACAGAGGCAAAGCATCATTATCCTGAATGCCAAAGCATTGGCTCAGGAATCTTGTCACATGCTCTTGGGCATCCTCATCCCCTCTAAAGATTGCCAATTGAGGCATTTTAAAGTGTTTAGGGTATGGGGGTGCAGGCACTAAAGGATGCACAGGGTGACTGCAAAGCTGGCGTAAAGTGGCCTTTTAGGGCCCATAAATCTTGGTCTCCACAGATTCTAAGTGCTCTAGTAGTTCTTTGTATGCATCGAAAGATTTTATCTCTTCCTCATTAGTTTGTTCCCATTGCAAATTACAGGGAACTTGAGTCCTATGGAGGGGTATCCGGGTAGCACCCCCCTGCCTTGGTAGGGCATTTTAGCCCGTTGTTCTTCTTGCTCGAATTCCTCATAGGCTTCTTGAGGAGTTCCTAGGCATGACCTATAAACATGGGTGGGTGCCCACGGAGGGTGCCCATAATTGGCTCTAGGGGTGGTCTCCCGCTCAGGTCTAGGAGGTCTTGGAGGCAACATTTGATAGGGTCGTGGAGACCTGTCTCGCACCAAGGGGTTGTGCCTCTAATACAACTCTGTCTTATGCGTGTGAGGGGTTGGAACCCTCTCAAGCATAGTGTTCTGGAGCAACTCATCTATCTGACGTTGAATGCGCTCTTTGCTAAGGCGATACAGGTGCTCTAACTATTGTTGGTCTTGCTCAAGCTGTGTGATTTGGGCTCGATGGGTGGCATGTTTAGCAAATGCCAAGTTGGTTTGTTTCATCGTCTTGAGTCTAGGAGGCCTAGATGCCTCCCTTATACATCTATCTCGATCATGGTGATCCGAGATCTCTATAGTTCACTTCCCTATATCGAGGTTAGCGACATTCACTCGAGGCTCTAGCCTTAGTGGGTGATCCTGATAAATAGCAGGTGCGGAAGCGCATTGTTCCCACGCTATGTAGTACTCTTAAGGAATGTAGTGGTCTTCCTCTTGCTCCCTTTCATATATGTGAAAGGGGCGGGCAAAGTTGGCTCGCCCTGTCTGAAGAGCCTTGCGCTCTGGATTTGGCCTATTGTTTTTGACAATAATAAGGGGTAGAGGAGGGATGATGTAATCATGTGGCCCCTCCTTATGGACCCTATGTTTTTCTAGCACTTCATCGCGTGGTGGCCACTCATAACAAGTGTCTAAGGGAGCCCTCTCGTCTATGTTGAGTGCCACGTGTATGGACTCCTCCTGAAAGGGTCTATGTTGCATGGGCGTGCCCCTCAAAGGGGTGCCTCTATAGCCCCATTTTGTTATGGCATGATGTGGACTACTTTGTGGGTCAGGCCATCAAGGTGGTATGACCAAGTCCTTGGGGCTATAGTAGAGGCAACTTGTGCCCTCTTGTACACTTTTTGTAGCTTTTGGCCGTGATTGGGATTGTCTATGGGTGTACACCATGGTGTCTCTCTACAAGACATGTAGGTTTTTATCTTCTTTACGATTTTCTATGCTACACTAAACAAGAAGGGGCCAATCCAAGCAATGATTATCTCGTTTATAGATTAAAGGTGTGCCCTAGATCTAGTTTAGTGTGTTTTGATTTTTGCTTTGAAAGCTTTGTAAAGAAAATTTTGTTGTATAGGCTCTTATATCTCCCAAAATGGTTGCCCCTTCAATATACCACTTCCAGGCCGTTATATCGAACCTCTCAATATACCCACCCTTATGTGAGGGAAACTATTGGTATGCGAGAGCAGAACAGTATGTGGAACATAGGTGGTACGGAAGGGGAATCCCTCTATTTTTGATACCTAGCATAGAAGACTTATCCTCATGCACTGGGAATCACCCCATCTACACTTGGTCATCTTTCATCAGGATTTACATCTAGCAACAGTAGCGATCAGGGTTATGTATGCAAAATTCAAGCCAAGGTGGTGATGAAATCCACCATTGGTATTGATCAAGTTTTGGGGTTTTATGACCAACACCTTGATGTTTAGATTATCTCGTGGTGTGTGTGGTTATTTTTACTTGCAAAAAGAAAGGAAAAATGCAGTAAGATTTCCTATGCAAGCAAAGAAACAGAAAAATCATAGAAACAGAGACAAAAAATTATAGGGTGCAACCTACCTCTTCTCTGCCCACACCAAATGCCCCTAAGTTTTTGCTCAAAAACTGCACAAGGAGCTAATCATCTCGGGGTGGGATGAATAGCAAATTTGTATTCATCATAGGGTGGGACGAATGCCTTATTCGTCCTAGGGTGGCACGAATTCCAGTCTATATTCATCACAGGGTGGCACGAGCAGCAGTCCAACGCTTGAAGGATTAACACCTAAAATAAAAAACACACAATTTTGATCAAAAATTTGATCCCAAAATTAAGGGACAGGGTCCCACCGTGATCGCCACTGAAAGCACAAGGATACGGAAGCCCATAGGCGTATCGGGTGCGATGCAAATAAAAGCATACGAAACGCTAAGTCCTACGAATGAAGGAAAAGGACTAAAGTGCATGAAAAAGGGAAAACAAACGAACTAAAATGAGATATGAAGCAAATTTAAAGTGCAACCCTTATTTTTATTAATTTTTCTTTGAGACCAGGTTACAATATGTCTCCTTCCTTTTTAGGAGCTAGGAGCGTTAGATATAGCTTTGTTACACCACGAATGGTACGCTTCCCTTCGGGATCTTCTGCGTGCCCACATTTGAAATGGGCGGGCCAAACGTCATCGTCGCTTGTGTGAATGCATATGTAATTCCTTGCTACCCCTTTGGTATCGAGATCCTATGTTGAAAGAAATAGCAAACGATTAGTAGCACCTGCGGATGGAGGGAAATTTGCAAATCCCTAAGGCCTCCGGTTAATGCATGCATGAAATAATTAAAACAATAATCAAAACATGTCAAAATAAGATGAGATTTTGACAGAAGCATGAAAACACTATCATGAACACACTGCAAAAGGAATAGTCGAGAAATCTGCTATAGATTTCCAATCGCTCCGGGGTGGGATGATTAGGATTGTCATAAAATATCAGAAAGCAACCTCCTAAATGTCCCATCCAGAGGCCTCCAAAACATTTGCAAAGTTGGGGTTAGGCAAAATGGGGTATTTTGAGACGACCCAGAAGGTCAGATTTTTTAGATTCAACCTCGGTCACCCTATATCCGAAGATGCTCCCTGTATATTAGTGAAAGCGAAAAGCAATGAAAACCCTGTCAAAACTCATCAGAATGGCATGAAATTTGAATGGAAGCATATATGAAAGACATAAAATAAAATGAAAAAGAAATTGTAAGTAAATCTACCATAGATTTCTAATTTCTCTAGGGTGGGGCGATTAGGACTGCAGCAGTGAGGGGGGGCACCCAGGGGTAGGATGCCCACCATTTGGGGCTTGGTTTCGAAACCAATACACTTGGGATGGATCCAAAACCTCATAGGGGGTTGTGTTGGAAAATTGGGTGAGGTATTGTGGCCAAATTTTTGGGTTCTAGGTCTGGATTGCGCTTCCAATGTTCACCCAATAACCTCCCTTCCAAAAGAGATATCAAAGATGTAAGAAGCACAAGTGAGGGATGAGGATGTAATTCGACAGCACTCCATTGCTCCAATTGATCTTGATATATTATTTTTTTGGGGTGAGAAGAATCACCATTTTATAGACCTGAGGGTCTCTTATGAATGAGCATGCAGAGGCACCACTTGGCCATCATGCCTTGTCAGGGGAGAGAAGATTCCTCCCTGATTAAGGGCTCCATGACTGCCTCTATAACTACCTCTTTGAGCTCAAAAATGCTCACTCGCACTCCCATGCATTGAAGGTGGAGTTGAGTGGTAGATCTGAGATGCCATTTGTCAAGGTTTGACCTTTTACCCGTCAAACCTTCTATTTGCCCCACCCTGGAGCGAATGCTGCTAATCATCTTGGGGTGGGATGAATACCAGTTTGTAATCGTAGAAGGAAATAGCAATACGAAAAATTTCAATAGGAATTGGGGAAACAACAATGCCTCTGATGAAGGAAATAGGAATAAGAACAATGGAAATAATAATTGGAAAAATAGAGAGTCTGACAGAGATCAGAATAATGTTCCTAACCCTATGCCATCTGCTAACATAGCAGAAAGTTTTCCTTATTTCTGCTCAACCTGCGAGGCCCCCCATAATCTAGAAGGATGTGGTTTTTACTTAAGTAAACCACACAATATAGATCTTAATGATGAGTCGGAAGAAGACATAAGGATTAATGTCTGTTGGTCTCTAGAAGATGAGTCCAGAGAAAGGCTCTTTGAAGAAAACATGGACAAGTATGCTTCAAATCATCATCCTCAGATCTTAGTAGCTGAAGGTACTAAAATCCTCCAAAAGCCACATGAGTCAAGATATGATAAAATGAAGCAGGGAAGATTAATCCCCACTGCTAAAGAAGTAGAAGAATTAGAAGCTACCAATACTCTGAATTTAAGAAACAGAGCAGTTCCTGATAGAACAGAGAAAGCTTCCACTAGTGAAACAAGAAAACAATCTTTCACAAACAAACATATTAGTAAAGAGAAAATTGATAGAACCCCCAAAAAAATCATCCCTGAGATAGTAGAATTAGAAGAAGAAACATCTAAGGAAGAAAGCAACAAACCACTGGATATAAAAAAGATAGAATTTGATGTTGGGTCAGAACTCAGTAAGCAAAAAGTTAACATTACATTTGGTGAGCTTATGAAAGTTTAGCAGTACAGAGAACAAGTCTGCAGAGCATTTGGATTGGTTGAACAAAAAGAAGATCCAACTTGCCATGCTGCTAGACAAAATCAGCATGATACAAGATCACCATCCTCAATCAGACCCTTCTATGTATCATTAAGATATAATTCAGATGGAGGTAGGTATGTGATTCATAATTGTATGTTGGATAGTGGAGCTTCACATAATATCATGCCCAAAATGATAGCTGACCAAATGGGGTTAATCTGTACAAGAGACTCTACCCCTATTTTAGTCATGGATAGTAGGCAAGTACCTTGCGTTGGAGTGATAACTGGATTATTGGTTTTCCTAGACCAACACCCCAAAAAGGGCATAGTGATGGATGTTGCAGTAGTTGATGTTGACCCTTTCTTCTCACTACTACTAAGCAGGCATTGGGAAGAACAACTAGGGGGATCAATTCAATTAGATTGGTCTTATGCTACCATCCCAATGTCAGATAAAGAAAATGTAACTCTACGAAGAGAACCTTTTAACAAATATTCTGTAGAGTTAATTAAAATAGATGAAACCATGATAAATCTGGTAAACTCAATGGAAGAAAAAGGAATGGGAGTTTATTCAATTTGGCATAACCCATTCCTGGTGGAAGTACTAGAGGCTAAAAACATGGATCCAAAAGTCATAAATATGGTTGATGCTGAATCAGATAGAGTATTAACACAGGAAATGTGGACCATGACTTTTGATGGAGCTAAATCCCAATCTAGAGCAGGTGCAAGAGTTAACTTGACTGATATAAAAGGAAACTACCTTGGTATTCCTTACAGGCTAGAATTCCCTTGCACCAATAATGTAGCTGAGTATGAGGCTCTATTGCTAGGATTGAGGAAAGCCAGAGAATTAGGGATAAATTACCTGACTGTAATAGGAGATGCAGAATTAATTATCCAACAAATATGAGGAAAGTATCAAACTAAGCATCCTAGGTTAAAACAATATAGAACTGCAGTATTGGAAGAGATTGATAAATTTTTAGCTTTCAATATCTCATACATTCCTAGAGAACATAATCATGTTGCTGACCTCTTAGCTATAAATGCATCAGGCCTAGATCATCCTGAGATTACTACTGAATATATGGATAGGTTCCCAACCATTTTAGTTTATAAGCCTTCTGTACCAGATAACATTGTTTACTTACAAGTCTTTCAAGATGATGTGGATATAAAGGACTTCATGACTTTACAAAATCAGTATGCTGATATAATTTGTGATGAAAAAGATGAAGAAAAACTGAAAGACCAAATAGGTGAACCAGTAGAAGTAATCCAACTGAAAACAAATAAAATACCAAAAGGATTGGTTTCTCTAGAAAGCTTATTTGATGATTTTGATAAAGCTTTTAAACCTCTCTTAAAAGAGACTGTAGCTGAAGATGTTAATATTGGTACAATGAAAGAGCCCAGAATAGTAAAAATAGACACAACTTTACCAACAAAAGAAAAAGTTGGATATATCAGTTTCTTAAAGAAAAACAAGGAGCATTTTGCTTGGACTTATGAAGATCTTAAAACCTTCAAAATAGATGTAATGACACACATAATACCCCTGAAGGAAGATTCCAAGCCATTCAGACAAAAATAGAGGAAATATAACCCTACCCTGCACCCAATAATGCAAAAAGAGGTACAAAAATTGTTGGATTCCAAAATAATCAGAAAGGTAAGATTTTCCTCTTGGATATCCAATTTAGTACCAGTTAGAAAGAAAAATGGGGATATTAGACTCTGTGTAGATTTTAGAAATTTAAATAAAAGTTCATTAAAGGACAATTATCCATTGCCAAATATGGAACAACTATTGCAAGCAGTAGTTGGTTCATCTAGAATGTCCCTATTGGATGGATTTTCTGGATATAACCAAATCCAGATCAATCCAGAAGATAGACATAAAACAACATTCACCACACCCTAGGGCACATTTGAATATTTAAGAATACCTTTTGGCCTAATGAATGCAGGTGCTACCTTTCAAAGAGCAATGGACTTTACCTTCAAAGGATTAATGTTCAAAATAGTGGTTGTATATTTGGATGACATCACAGTATTTTCTAAAAATCCAGAAGACCACTTAGAACATCTAGCTGCAGTCTTTGCTCGGTGTAAAGAATTTGGAATTTCCCTAAATCCCAAGAAGTGCATATTCGGAACAACACAAGGGAAATTATTAGGTCACATAGTTTCAGAAAAGGGGATAAGTATTGATCCAGAAAGAATAGAAGCCATCTCCAAAATTCCCCCTCCTAGAAGCTTAAAAGGAGTCAGGTCATTCTTTGGCAAAATAAATTTTGTTAGAAGATTTGTTCCAAATTTTGCAGAGATGACCAAACCCATAAATGATATGGTTAAAAATACTAGAGAAATAAAATGGACAGTAGAAAACATGGAAGCATTCAATAAGATTAAAGAAGCCATTACTACTGCTCCAGCCTTAAGTTGCCCTGATTATTCCAAAGAATTTAACATTTACTCATATGCATCTGAGCACTCCATTGCTGTAGTTCTTTCACAGAAAGATGATGAAAATAATGAAAGGCCAATAGCTTTCATGAGTTCAGGATTGAAAGGAGCACATCTTAAATATACCCTACTGGAAAAACATGCTTATGCAGTAATTCAATCTTTAGAACATTTCAAAGGTATATTCGGTTCAAATAAAGTTTACTATTGTATCCCTTTCATAACAATAAAAGATGTCTTCACCTAGTCTGAGCCACTAGGAAGGCCTGCAAGATGGATGGTAAAACTATTACAGTATGATGCAGAATTCAAAATAGTCAAAACTATAAGAGGGTAGGGCTTAGCAAAGTACCTGGCATATAAAGGAGAAGATTCTAATAATATCATTACAGTAGATGAGATGCATGACATCAGGAGAGTTAATAATGTTGAATGTAAATGGTATGATGAAATATTAGCATACCTACAAACTTTGTCTTTCCCAAAGGACATGCCAATTAATAAGATGAGATCAATAAAACTGCAAACACATAAATATCATGTGCAGGATGGTGTGCTTTATTGGAGACACCCTGATGGTGTGTTATTAGTTTGCTTGTATGAAAATGAAGTCCCAGAAACAATGAAAGAGTTCCATGATGGTTTTTGTGGGGGACATTTTGCTCCAAAAGCCACAACAAATAAAATCATGAGAGCAGGCTATTATTGGCCTACACTTTTTAAATATGTATATCAATATGTTAGGAATTGTCATAATTGCTAGGTTTTTGTAGGTAAGAAACATTTAGCAGCTATGCCCCTTAAGCCAATAGTCATAGAAGCACCATTCACACAATGGGGCATTGACCTAATTGGGGAAATTAACCCAAACTCATCAGGAAGACATAAGTGGATCATAACTGCAACAGATTACTTCACAAAATGGGTAGAGGTTGCACCTCTAAGAAGTTCTACTTCTCAAACTATCATTAACTTCTTAGAAGAAAGTATTCTAACCAGGTTTGGGGTTCCTCAGAAAATAGTAACAGATAATGGGTAATATTTTGTGTCATATGAGATGGTAGAATTTTGTGCTAAGTATGGAATAGAACTTTCCTAGTCTGCAAATTACTATCCTCAAGGGAATGGTCTAGCTGAGTCATCAAATAAAAATTTAATCACCAGAATTAAAATATCATTGGGTAAAAACAAGAAGAGTTGGGACAGTGAGTTAAAATTTGCCTTATGGGCAGACAGGTTATCACTAAAGAGAAATACAGGTAGAACTCCCTATGAAATGGTATATGGAGAGAAGGCCTTGTTACCCTCAAGAATAGAAAAATTAGCACTTTCCCTACTATTACAAGATCATGAGAACCCTGATGCCTTGCAGAGAAGACTAGACCAGATTGCTCAATTGCAAGAACAAAGAAGGGAAACCCTAAACAGGATAATTGATCAAACTCAAAAAACTATAAAATCATTTAACAAGAGAGCGAAAGGTACTCCTTTTTGTGAAGGTGATATAGTGATCTACTGGGACCCCAAAAATGATAAGCATGGTGAAAAAGGGAAGCTTGAACCCAAGTGGATTGGCCCCTATCAAATAGCTCAGGTTGTCGGTCAAAACACTTACAAGTTGCAAACATTAGAAGGAGACCTGATGAAAATCCCTATCAATGGTATACATCTCAAAGTCTATAACCCCTGCCATGGGGTCAACAGGGGATAAAAGCCCTAAAAATAAAGGAAAAATAAAAACAATATAAAATTAAAATAAATAAAATAAAAACCCAAAAATAGAGTGTTGTTCCTGTCAGGATGTTTTGTTGTTTGTTTTGCTCAGTGTCTTTCTTACTGTTGTGTCCTGTTTTGCTTTATACAGTTATCCTTCGTGACTATCATAAGAAGAAGAGTATTCTTTGAATGTTTATTTCTCTAAAAGATAAACAGTGAAGAGGAAATTTATTTTAGATTTTGATGATGCTTACAATTTTTAAAATTGAATGTTCCTGCAACTGTCTTATGATATGAAATAAAATAGAGTAACATCAGAGTTGTTGTAACATCATGCCAGAACCTCACATTGCAAATACTCTTTAATGAAATTTCAGGATCCAAAGGATAGAATTCTGTTTGGTAAGGTGATTGAGCTAAAAATCATTACACTCTATCCTTTAGCCAACAAATTGATCCTCAACTCAAGACATACTCATTGCACAATTTGCTTATATCTAAATATTTCTCAAAAAGAGAAAGAAAACTAAAATAATGCAGATTGAGTTTGTATTTGAGATATCTTGGAAAACCTCTACCGGGGCTATAGATGCCTGATTGGCAGTAGAGTAAAACCAGATGGGATCAATAGCATCTCCACGGGGCTATAGATGCTTGACTGGCAGTGGAGCCCTACAAATGGTGAAAATATTAAGGAGTGAAATCACTTATTAGGCTTGATCATTTTCCAAACAGGGTGAAGTTTTGACAGACCCAAAAATCAAAATGAATGCACTAACACACACTCAGGCCAAGGCATGATGAGGCAAACAACTTGGATACATTATGTGTGATCATATCTTAAGACTTCGTAGAACAATCATAACAATATTCCAAAAGCTCATCTGAACTTAAAATTTTGATCCTTTGATCTAAATTTGATTGATGAGAATAACATTTTTTGGATACTCTACTTTTTTGATGTTATTTTTTTGTTGCTTTAATTGTATCTTTTTAGTTTTAAAAGTTTTTCTTTGTTTATGTTTTGTTTTTCTAATCATGCTTGATGGATTATGATTTTGTCCAAGGCTGGAAATGAAACCAGGAGATTCTAGAATTCTCAAGTGCCTCATGTTTTTAGCACATTGTCCTAGTCAGAGCCTATGTTGGAGCCAAAATTGACTCAACATCAGAGACCCTCAATTTTAAATTTTTGGCTTCAATAAATTTAGCAAATGTTGTTGGTCTCTATTGCATTCTCCTCTAAGAAATTGATTTTCAATGTTTTAGTCCCTAAGAGTAGTTATGAAAATGTCATCTAAATTAAATTCAAAGTCAGAGCCTTAGCTTTTAATAAAATTTTCCTTATAACCGTTGTTTTAATCTAATAATCAAAAGGACCATGGAATTAAAATTAATCCAACGTCCAAAAAGGGTCTTTAACTATTGAGGAGTCTTAACCATTTAATGCCCCCGACCTTTTGAAAAAAGGTTCTATAATCACAGATCAAGTAATGAGTCCCCCTAAAAATACCTTGTTCATTATCATAACATTAATCAAAGGTTTCGGCCTAAATAAAATGAGCAAGACCCTAAGTCCTTAGGTTGTTAATACTGATGATAAAACATTTTAACCCAAGTACATGAGCCAAAGTTTTAAATTTTAATTAGAGGGTAAATAAGAGTATATGCCCCCTTTGCGCTTAAATATCGAGCAAGTCCAAAGATCTAGACTGTAGCATTTCATACTCCAAAATTCAACGGACGTGCTCACGTAATCAACCCAAAAGATAAATGCTAAAATGAAGGATCATAGTCCAAATATATAACCTAAGGTCTTGATTATAAGTTTAATAAAATAAAAAAATTAAGGGTACGCACCCCTTTTGAGTAAGTATTGAGCACCTTGGGTAGATCTAAAGGCAGCGCTCAGATCCTCCTTAATCGGACAAACGTGCTTTCATGGAATAATCAAAGGTTAAATAACCATGTCAAATAATGTGCCATGGCAAAAAGATCATATCCTAAAGTCTCAAACATGCGGTTTAATTAACATAAAGGGCATTGTTGAGTGAATATTTTACCCTATTGCAAAATGATCACCACAAATAGAGTATTGAATGGAAAACTCTCTCTTGCAAAGAAATTAAATGAGACTTATTCATTTCTCCAAGGTTTTGGTAAGCAAACATTCATATAAAATAAAACATGTATACCAGAATAACTCAAAACTTGCAAGTGGTAGTTAACAAGGGGCCTTTACGGTTCCTTTCAAACATTGCTTAGTAATCACGACCTTCAAAACTTCCAAGGTGCAAAAGATTGATTCCTTTTAGTGCTCTTGATATTAAAATAGTCTACCCTGAACCCCAATTAGTAGACTCTTTTATCTTCCAATTAGAAAGGTTCCAAATGCAAAAGTGCATGGACTTCATTTTGGAATCCATGTCTTTAATGTGTGGCTAATTTTGAAGTTAGTGGATTCATTTTATCTTCATTGTAAATATTCCACTATTTCTATGTCAGAATTTGGTGTTAGTAGAAGTTAGTAAGTTAGCATGTTAGTGTTCATTTGCTTTATCTGTTTTAATGTAAATTTGGTGTTAGTAAACTTCCTAAACCAGTATTTTATCTAAAGATTAAATGGATGTATTTGGAGGTGCAAAATTTTTGGATAAGGACCAGAATAGAAGCAAATGAATCAAAAATAAAACAGGAAATTTTGGGGAAGGGACCAGAATGAAAATGAAAACTGAACACAAACAGAAATTTTGGAAAGACCAGAATGGAAATGCTTAAACTAAAATTCTGGAATGGACCAGAATGAAAAAGAAATAATTTTTTTTTTGGAAGGACCAGAATGAAATGTAAAACAAATTAAAAATTATGAAAGTAAACAATAAAAATAAATTATCTACAAGGTTAGCTGGAAAATAAAAAAATGACATCAAATTTGGTTAGCAATCCCGTCCTTGCAAAACCCCAATTCATGAGATGAATCTAAAACAACTTGACCTAACGGACCTGCAGCATAAGCACAATTAAATTAGAACAAATGCGAGACTCTAAGGATGAAACAAAATTGCATTATTTATAGCATTCACCTATTGTAACCCATTTCGTGGTGTAAACAAATAGATACAAACCTAAAACAATGCAAAACAAAATATACAATAACAAAATAGTCTTAGACGTGATCTCCCTTTGATCTTGCACACAAAGGTTGCTCTTGCCAAAATGAAAGTCTTATATTTCGAAAAAAAAATCTCTTTGGTTACACAGTTTCCAACCCTATTACAATGGCCTCATTGGGCTTTTAAAAGATGCAAATGTCCCTTCGTTTCGAATTCCCATATGTAATGATGTTAAAAATATAAATAAAACAAAAGCAATTTGCCTTGTTTACATTTATCGATTTCTCCATTTTTTTTTTCATAAAAAATTCCTTTAAATCCTTATAGCTCCCTTTAGATGCATCTAAAAAACAAAAATCCTTTTAGATACCTCCTTCATAAGATAACTATATAATATAAAAATAAAAATTTATTTAATTTTTATATTATATAATTCCCATTTTTTTTTTTATTAAAGGAAATCATGAACCCTTATAACTCCCTTTAAATATATTATAACAAAATAAAGCAAAATTTTAATATCCTTCCTTCTACCTCCCTTACATGCATGGTATTTCAAAAAATAAAAAATAAATAAAAATCATCCTCTACGTATTATACCCGCTGCACGTTATTAAACCAAAATGTTAAAAAAAAAATGGAAGAGCTTTCACCTTATGGCACCCTAGGATCCCATCGATCAATGTGTCATCTCACTCTGAATTTCCCATGCATCTCTAGGCGTCTTTGTTATGCGAATGAAAAAAGAAAGAAAATTTGCTTCTCCTCAAGATTATATTGAATGAATTTAGGGTTTACAAAGGGGTCTTTAGGGTTTTGACCCTGTCAATATTATGTTCTCCTATGCCTAAAACTGCTTCCATAGCATCCCTCTCATGAACTGCCACAAAACTGTTAAAACGTTCGTTGCATCTCTACCAAATTTTAACTAACGCTATCACCTATTATAGTAGATTCTCTGTGCTCGTCTTACCTCTCTCAGCACCCAACCGTCAGTGACGTCTTCTCGAAAACCCTTGTTGTCTACCATGAGTATGATTTCGACCTAACTTCTACTGTCGTTGACCAGTATAGCTATATTTCCTCTATTCATCATTCGAAAACTCTGTCGTACACTTTCGTTAGCTTCGCACACGTGGTCGTCAATATTGTATCCTCTCATCCAACTTGGACATATTTGCTCCAGAATGACACCTACCCATGCGTAATCCAATCTGCCATGCCCGACAATATTTTTGCCATCGTCATTGTGATTTGCCACGATTATCCACTGTGACCTCCTTGTCATCAATATTTTCTAGGCACTATCACATATCTTACATCAAAATTCCCTTCCTTAATTGCCACATCCGCCTTCCAAAGGAAACTCGTATTCTAATGCCACTCTGGATTTGAATTCAAAAGAAAACCTAAGGCGCACTATGGGGTAAATTGGTTACATTTGACATAGATTTTACCTGCCTGATTTCGCTGTACTCGTTGTCCAACCACTGTGAACCCTGTCAGCTACGTAATCTTCTGCCTTATATGATTATGATGGGCGCTGTATGTCTTTGTTCAAAACTCATCAACTGAACAAATTTGCCACCAATCTGCCTAGTAGTGTGATGTGTCCCCACGATATGCCTGCACTCATGCGTAAGATTAAAGTTGCAGTCAGTATGATCATTTGGAACATTAGCATTGTATACGTGATTTGACAACTATTAATCAGTTATATGATTTATTATTATAGTTGTAAAGTTATTAAATTGTTGAGTTGCTTAGATACGGACGCAAACTTAATTTGACTCTTTCGCAAATAGAGGACAAACAATTGTATTATCTTGTCATTGAATTATTTAAGTTTAGGTCCTTTGATTATGTTAGTTTGAAAATTTACCACTTGGATAATTTCTATTGTAATAAGTTCAAGGGTAGTTGTTAGTGTGTCTTAATTTTAGAATTTGTTATGAAAGATTATAATTTAAATCTTTGAGCATTTGAAATGTAACAGATGGTAGAAGAGAATTTTATTGTAAATATCTAAGTAACATTATAAAATACAATGTGGGGACCTTTGAAAGGTCTAGACATCAATAATATCAGGAGGAGATCCGTCGTTTACCATCTTAATAGTTTGATGTCTGCATAGTCTATCATACATTGTACAAATGAAGATTGAAGCCAAGCAATAAAATAGCAGTATTTTCTTCTATGGATTTGGTAATTGTGTTCTATATTTCTTTTATGCTTTATTTTCTTCTGTAACTTCCATATTACTTTCCTATAACCATGAAATAAGTAGCATTAGATTAATTTAATGAAAATATCTCACTGAAGTTCAAGTAGAGTAGAGAAAGGGGAGGAGGCTAATACTTACCTTGAGGAGGCAGGGCCCACTCCAAAAGGTTAGTCCCTAAATATCTTCCCCCCAAAACACGGTAGGATTAAAATGTAGAATAGTCTTAGAGCATAGATTGATTTGCATAAAAATAAAATTATAAAATATATTAAATGCATTATTAGATCATAATGTGGATCCACATTAGACTAAGTCATAATTGCATTAAACATAATTTCACTTCAATTTCATTTCTTGTAAACGAGACTAAGGAAACAGAATAAAGTCAATGATTAAAAATTATGGAATAATCTATATGAGATTTATTGTTCTTTAAATCTAACCTGGATTGACAAATTAAATGTGAGAGCTACAACTCGACAAGAAGGTTTCATAATATATATATATATATATATATATATATATATATATATATATATATATATATATATATATATATCTGTGTGTGTGTGTATGTGCATGTTTATATAATCATTGTTTATATTTGGTTGGCTGGTTCTTTTTGCTTCATCATGCTTCGAAAAAGATATGAACATGGGTAGTGGGAGTTAAAGATAACACACACCCTCCTTAACGCCCCAAGAGTTTCGAATGTGGAGTCTTGGTTGTTACTCATATGTAGTAGAGCAAAGAAAAAAAAGAAGTGTGTGGAAAGGAGGAGATTGGGGAATACACTATGAAAAAGACAAAAAAGAAACCAGTAAATGAGGACTAGATGGGACAACTATACAATATTTTTGAATCCATTTTGAGGTTTATGTGTAGACTCTCAAATTGAACTTGTATTTATGATATTAGTGTATCGCTCCAAATTTTTTGCACCCTTACCTTCAGGCTATAGGATCCGTGCCCGGAAGGGGGATGCGAGAAGGATGGGACAATACCTCGGACTGAGAGGCCCTTTGAAGGTCCCGCCTCTCGGGGGAGGGGTATTAAGGTGATTTTTCGACGGATGGTGGGTTCACCAGGAAACGTTTGAGTGGCAGTCTCCACGCCTAGGTTGGGAATGTGTTTGATGTGTTCAATTTTATCTTTAATCATTCAAATCCTAGGTTTGGCCAAATGAATCTAAACTGTTCTATATGAAATGCAGATTTAAATGAATACAGAAAACAGATTTGAACAGAAAACACAGAGAATAAGCTAGATGAGAAAAGTCATATCTGATCCGGATGTCTGATGGAGGTTCTGATTTTTGAAGCAGTCAAGATCGCCTCTGATATGACAGGATCGTCTGCGATCAGACAAGATCGTCTGAGATCTGACGAATTCATGTCAGAGACCTGCAATCGGGAGAAATAGATACAAAATACCAGAAATGCAACTATTCCAACGAGAGGGCAATGATGTAGAATGACAACAATAGATATTAAAACGATAATTATAAACAGAAATATGAGTGCATTACAATGATTCTAATGACAAATTATGATCTTATCATGCATTTAAACTATATGGGTGAACTCCAGGATGCAAAATAGTAATAAGTCTAACTAATGCAAAGCGAAACAGTAGATAGTGGAGAAAGAGTGCAAACTCGGGGCACCGATTGCCCCCAATGTTGACTACAGTCGAAATCGTCTGTAGAGTACGAAATCATCTCGAATTGGGGCGTGATCGTTCGAGATCGTACAGGATCGTCTGCGACGATCTGAGCTTGCTCCGGCTGAAAAACAATGAAGTTCCTGCAAACAAACTTGGAAAAATACGAAGGCAAATGGTGATTTAAGATGGTCTAATGCAAATAGAACTCGTGTTACAGGAAAATTCAGCCAGGGGAATGTCAAGGGGAGGGCCTAAGATTAAATAGGCATAGGAAGGAGGTTGGGAGGTTGGAGATCATCCCAATTTGGGAGATCTCCAACGGGGAAGTCTCTAACCGCACAGACACGCTTTTGCCCGGGTTAGAGACGTCGTTGAAACAGAAGCTAATTATGAAAAATTAGTTTTGGGACGAAATCGTCTCGGACGTTCTAGCTCCGGACGAATTCGTCCGATCTGAGGCGA
Source organism: Wollemia nobilis (assembly GCA_028583015.1). Taxonomy (NCBI): domain Eukaryota; kingdom Viridiplantae; phylum Streptophyta; class Pinopsida; order Araucariales; family Araucariaceae; genus Wollemia; species Wollemia nobilis. Next base: position 1,485,232 of record JAQPPZ010016997.1, read on the forward strand.
TATCGTCTGATCGGCGACGATATCGTCCAACAGTCACAACAAATCCTAAAAATGGCACGAAAAATGAGGAAACGAGTTAAAAGGCGATTTTGGAGCGGTTCGGGGTTAAAATTTAAATTTGAATTATTACTAAGGTAATTTTAATTATTTGCTAAGGTTTATTGTGCCAATTTTAGGGTGCTACATTTTGCCCCCTCTTTAGCGAATTTTCTGAAGAAAATGCGTTAAAGATGAGTTCTTCTCGATCTACGAGAAAGCAAAAATTATTCCCATTTTTAGGCGACGATTCTAGGTCGAATCGTACGACGACTTACTATGGTGCCCCCTCCGTGTTTTTACCCAAATCGAACGTTTGAGGTAAAAACGTGGAAAAGCAAAATTTTAAAATGTTGTTAAGTGTTTTTGAATAAAATTAAGAAAAATAGGGTAAAACCCTAATTCATTGTTACTGTTCATTTTCCTGGTTTCTAGAGCTCTGCAGACAAGATGGTCGAGACAGCGCACAGATCGACAGAGGTCCGGCGTGGGCTACGGGTAAGGGTCCAAACTTAATTTAGAATGCTTTAATTTTGAATTTCATGCTTTTTAGATTAATTTTGAATGATTGTTGAGCATCGCGGCCGTTTTTGGGCCGTCGACGTCGTCGGGACGAAATCGTCTCAATTTCGTCGAAATCGTCTCGATATCGTCGATTTCGTCCAAGGGCGAAATCGGCGATATGGGGACGATTTCGTCCAATAAGGGACGATTCCCTCTTGCGAAATCGGAGATGAATTTGCTCAAATTTTGGACGATATCGTCCAATAGTGGACGATATCATCATTTGTATGAAAGTGAACTTATTTTACTTGCATTTTTAATCACTGTTTTATTAATGATTTTTATTGTTTTGTTGTTTATGTTGCAGAGAGGATTACTAAAGAGCCGAGAATGGAAATACGGTGGGTTGAAGGATGACTTGGCCGCTCTATCTCGAGCAGAGCGAGATCAGTTGGCTCAAGTCGGCTTGCGACATGTGGCAGATATGCCACAGGTTTCTACAGATATGGGGCTATTGACAGCCCTAGCAGAGAGGTGGTATCCGGGTTCTTCTTGTTTTCGGTTACCGATAGGGGAGATGACTCCCACATTGGAGGATGTATGGAGGATTTTGAGGATCCCCATACAAGGATGGCTAATAACTCCCATGGCCAATCAGGGCCACGCGATGATGCGACTGTGCGGAGATCCGAGCTTCGCCCTGGAGAAGGGCGGAGTGAACATCGAGTCGCTACGCCAGATGCCTGGGGCATCTAGACTGACACAGGTTTTGGTTGGGGTGGTAGGTGGTCTGTTGCTATGCCATCAGAGTGGATGCAGACTACCATGGCTACTGACAGATGTGGTCTACGACATGAGAGACCACGGGTACAGGTTTGCTTGGGGGAGCTTTGTACTATGTCGATTGTATAGGATCCCTGCATGGGGTCGTATACAAGGGCGGTCGATGTCTGGTCATGACATCACTACTATAGGTTTGGTGCTTGGGAGCACATCGTGGTGCGGAGGTCGGTAGGGCTCCCACTGATAGGGATTGATGGGGAGAGGCCCCGAGTTTTCTACTGGTGGCTCCGAAGAGGGTCACAGTGGCGGATAGATCTGCCAATGTCCCGGAGACTACTTGATGACCTTGTCTCCGACCAGATCACCTGGAGGCCTTGGAGAGATCATCCAGGGTGGGCCGAGGATGGACAGGAGCTGGCTCGCATTAGGCGAACCTGTTGGCTGAGGATGGAGAGGGGAGAGTGGTCTATAGCAGGGGATCCCATCTCTCAGGGACTACGAGTTTTCCTGGACCATCCGAGATAACACTACAGTCAGTGGGGCTCCAGATATGCAGCGCTTCTAGAGTGAGGATGCAGACGATGCCCCCATCCAGCCAGTGGATGGTGATGACGTAGGGGTTGTTGATGGCTATGATGCCTAGTACGTAGGCATCCGCCCTCCTCGGATGACGAGGGCTCAGGGTCCGATTCATGTAGTTGTGCATCGGATGGGGAGGCGGTGCCAAGCGGCCATTGAGGTGGCACAGGGTCATGGTGGGAGAGAGCAGAGGAGGCCACAGGCTCAGCAGAGGCCGCGACAGTGGGAGAGGAGGGAGGAGAGACCCCCTTCTCCATGGAGAGAGAGGCCACCATCGCTCGATAAGGGCAAGGGTGTCGAGGTAGGAGAGAGTAGCGAGATGGCTACTCTTCGGGCGGAGACTGTTCATCTCTAGGCTCAGGTGTAGTCCTTGCAGGATGAGGTTGCACGACATCGAGAGGAGGCCACACAGCTCAGAGATGAGGTCGCATGCCTCAGAGCACGGAGCGGAGGGGCGAGCACTCGGGACCTAGCATGGGCTATTGCCCAGATCACATTCTATCAGACGCTATACTACCATATGGTGCCGGAGGGGCAGAGGTTACCAGTTGTCGGCCCCCATTGCGAGCCTATCATGATGAGGTCATCGAGGACATCATCACGATCGAGTCCAGGACTCATAGCACCACACGTACTACGATGGGGCCACCTCGTCCACCTCGGGGTAGGGGAGGAGATGAGGCTGAGAGCTCGAGGGGTTCTCGAGGCTAGCTGCTACAGACTGCACTACATAGATTGATACATAGTGTTTATTATTTTTGATAGAGGATTGAGTATGCCGAGGTACAGATTGTGGCATACCGATCCAGTTTTGAGATGATGTATATATTGTTGATATATATATAGATGAGATATTTTTGATCATATGACTTGTCTTATGTGTTTGTATGATGCTTTAATGTTTTGGTGTGATTGATTTGATGATTCATGTAATTATGTCGTTTGGAAATATTATGGTTTGAATGTCATGCTTTTAAAATTTAAATGAAATAATCTGATGTAAACAAATTGGTTGTTTGTGGGATAATTTGATAAAAATAAAAGGGACTTCTAACAATAATTTCAAAGGACATTGTCGCTATTATAGACCATTTCATGGAGTCGCCGCTCACTCGGTCGTCAAGCTAATCCTAGTATAGAAATATTGTTAAAAGTAAAAGAGTGCTTAAGAGACTGTCTTAAGACTTTGTGTTGTGATGATGGAAATGATGATGGTTTGATGATTTGTTTTCAGATTTTCATAAAAATATTATGCATGAAATATTTTAAAATGATTTTTGCTAGGCATAAATTCCTAAGTGTGATAAAATTTTGAACAATTCCTTAGAATTTATACCATGGTTGCAAAATTGAAGTTTGACATAATGACATGAAATAGTAATAAGTGTTCGTTGTTTTAAAGCATAATTGTGTAACATAATGATTTAAGTCATATGTTTTTTATGATTTGAAATAAATGGGAAATAAAATTAGTTCGATGGTTTGCGCTAGGCATAGAATTATAGGTATAGACTTATACCATCATCGCGAAATCCAAAGAAGAAAATAATAGTTTTATTGCATGGTTGATTTTTAATTTTTGAAAATAAAAAAAAAATAATAATATGAAGTGACTTTATTGCATGTTTTTAAAATGATTTTGACTTTTTTGGTAATGCATGTAGTTGTCTTTATACTAAACAACTGTTCTCAGAGAAAAGAATGAAATTATTCTAGACAATTTGCAAAAATATTTCAAAGTATCTTAAAGACAAAAGTTAGATTTATAAGGAATCCCATGTGCGTATGTGAGTTCATTTCCGATCTTGATTTATCATAATGATACACAAAATCTCTCAAATACAAATGTGTGTGCAATTGCTTTGTGCATTTACCAGTTTTGAGCAAGATAATTTGATACAAGTGATTTGAATTAACCAAATAAGTGTTCATTAACCATGATTTAGATGCATATAACCGTACCAGACTACTATGTAAGTCGGGTTATCAAGAGCTAGCTAATCCATAAGCAGACATAGGTCTATACAAAAGAAGGTCGCTAATGTGACAGACATATCACCATGCTAGGAGTTACCCAAGGCCAAGCGGGTTGGGCACAAACCACCTGTTATGGGGCTTACCTCACAGTTTTCGAATAATTGAGAATTCCAGGGATTCAAGCTCATCAACCCTTCTTTTCTTTTCAATGGGTAGGGAAAGGGATTTTATTGCTTTTGCTTTTGCTTGTTTTGCTTTCTTTTCTTCTTTTTTTTTTTTTCGTATCTTTTGCTTTGATATTTGAGATAATGCTGAAATAGTGCTAAGAGAGTACAAAATGATTATGAAATAATGCTTCTTTTTCTCATGATTTTGCTTGATTTTTCTTTTTCTTTTGCTTCCTATGCTAGGGATACTTGCTCGGATTAGTCTGTAGAGCAAGGGATTTTTATTCCGGGTAGGGGTGAGCTTGTCCTTTTGTCAATTCTCAAAGATTCTAGACCATGTGCATGATAGGATAGCAAGGGAAACTTTTCGCTCAAGAAACCACTTCTACTATGTAGCATAGCATGGACATTACAAATATAATCATTTTATTGTGAAAGGATATGTTTGGTTTAAGTAAATAACAAGATCAATTCTCTGTGCTCAAACTTTATTTAATTGAATTTTGTGGACTTTGATATAAGAGAGATTAGTAATCATGCCAAATAAAATCAAGATATTTATTCATGTGAATGTGAAAGTGCGGGATTCCAAATAAATGCTAATTTATCCAAAATAATTTGAAAATATAACTGCAATACTTCACAAATTGAGAGGTACAAAGATAAAAGATGGTTTTGAAGATTTTGATGATTTGGATGTTTTTGGTGTTTTTATATTTTTAAGTTTATAAATTGAAAGAAATACAAGATAGTGGTTTTTTGAAATATTTTAAACAAATATATACAATGATGAAATGACCAATTTTTACGCATAGTAACGTTTAAGATGCAAAATGTTCATGGGTTCTTTAAGTTCTTTACCATCTAAGGTAGATAATTTGTATGCTCCCGATTCAAATTTAGCGGTGATAATATATGGTCCAAGCCAGTTGGGTTCAAATTTACCTTTAAGGTCTTTAGTTGCATTAGTATTTTTTTGATTTTCTTTTAAAACAAGGTCGCCGACCTCAAAGGATCGATGACGAACTTTCTTAGCATATGATCTTTTAAGCTTGTTTTGGTAGGCACGAAGATGCTCCAAAGCATTGATGCGCTTTTCATCTAGGAGTTCCAGCTGACTAAGTTCTTGTATAAAAATAACCTTCAACAGTTTTTCTAGTTCTCCTTTGACTAGTAAGGCCATTTTAGGATGCATTTTTCTAAGTTTTTGTTTAACAGGTTTAGCATCCGGATGGACTACTAGGTGATGCATGACTACAGAAGGGTCTAAACCTGGCATATCTTCATATGTCCAAGCGAAGACATCTTCATATTCTTTAAGGAATGCAATGTATTGCTCTTGTTTTTCTTGACTTAATTCTGATCCAATATTGATTATGTGGGGATTATCCTCGGTTCCAATGTTAACTTTAATGACGTTTTCTACTTCCATGTGTAGATCTCTTTCAAAATTAGGTGGGGCGGGTGAAACGCCCAATTCTTGTAATTCTTTTAAGGTTAACTTGGATAATTCATCTTGAGGAGTCGTGGCCTCAAGTTGGGCTATAGTAGGTATAGAACCATCAAAATAAAAACCATTGTGTAACATCTCTTCAACGGAGACATCATGGAAAATATCTCCTTCCAACTCATCATCGGATTCAACAATCATTTCAGGATAAGCTATGGATAGCATATTGCATGTAAATGGCTGATTTTTTAGAGGCAAATCATCACGCCCATCCAAATAATCTTGATAACATATGAGTTGATCATCATCTTCAAAAGGGAAGGGTTGACCCTTACTAGGAAATAGGCCCACACCACATCGGGCGGGCCATGGTTCTACCTCAAAGGGTTCTTTCATACCATCTTGGAGAGGTCCCAAGCCTTTCCCTTTATATCCCATTTTAAGCATTATAGGTTTAGCTTTAATATACTCATTAGTAAAATAACATCGAGCATATCCCTCATGATGAGTTTTGATGTTCCTGGGTATTCTTCCCCAGTCATATCCCTTATAAATGAAGGCACAACTCCCGACTTGGTAAGTACTTCCCATAGGTTGTGGGAGGCCCAAAGTACGAGGAGATGGCGGCAAATTACTTAAGATAATGGAATTTTGCATAGAAGCATTTGTTTTTTCTGATATAAGAATTTTAGATAAATCGGGTAAGAGTTCATCAGAAAGAGCATAAGATGTAGAAGGATCATTCCCTATATCTTTAGATGTGGAAGGTATGATAGATGTAGATAATGTGGAGGTGTTAATAAATGGGTCTATAGGTTTTGAAATTATAGGGATGGAACATGAAGGATTGGTTGTGGATTTAAGATCTTTTTGAGGTTCTAGTGTGGTTTGTTTAGAAGATTGTTGAGGTTTAGATGAAAAATAAGAATTAGGATGTGTGGATGACAGAGCAGGGCAAAATTGAACTCCAACAGGTTCTGCCAAAGCACACATATCAAAGGGTCTAGGATCACCATGGATAGTGACCAACTGATTTTTAAATTCGAATTTAACACATTGGTGTAAAGTTGATGGGACAACCCGCATTGCATTGATCCAAGGATGACCCAAGAGTATATTGTATGATGCGGGGCAATGTACAATAAACACGGTCGTATCTAAGGTTCTCGGACCAACTTGCAATGGGATGGTGATAACTCCACACGTTTCTTGTGTTTCGTCATTGAAAGCTTTTATGATCATGTCAGTTTTCTTCATTTCATCACTTCTAAACCCAAATCTTTGGTAGAAGTCAAAAGTGCAAATATTTAGAGATGAACCATTATCAATCAAGACCCTTTTGACTGGCTACATCTCCTATTAGGGTAGTAATATATAAGGGGTTATCCTTAGTAAACTATGTTGTGGTATATCTTTATCTCGAAAGTCAATACAATCGACTTCTCTAGTGATGATAGTATTGGCCATGGCTTCAGGTTGAATGTTTTGTGGTACCATCATTTGGCTTAATGTGAGCATCAATTCATCCCTATGGGTAGGAGAAGATCTTAACAAATCCAAAAGGGAAATTTTGGTTGTAGTATTGGATAATTGCTCATTAATATTATAAGGAGGTTTAGATTGAACATTAGGAGCATGATTCCCTTTATTGGGATTTTTCAAAACAAATGGAGTTGATCCATCGTTTTGATTTGGTTCTTGTTGAGAATTTTGAGCTTGTTGTCTGGTAACGGCTCCGATGGTTCCTACAATGTTATATTGAGGATGATGAATAGGTCTTGGTCTAGCATTTATAGCTTGTTCATTAGGAAGGAACTGATTAGAAGAGGGTCGAGTAGTAACTCTTCTAGGAAATGGTTCTTTCGAAACCATAGAATCTGTGATAGGTTGAATAGGATCTGATTCATTTTCAGAACTATTCGATTGATTTGAGGTGATGTCTATTTCACTTTCAGTATCCGATTCTACATCACTAAGATCCGGTGTTTGAATATTATGTAGGGGCCTGGTCGTGACCATGGATAAAGTTGTGTCAAATTTTTGTAAATCATGATTAGGTAAATGTCCGCTAATAGTTCCTACATATCGGGTAGGAGGGGGGACATTATGATGCACAATTTGATTGGCCACCTCTTTACCATGTTTTGGTAAAGGATGTTGAAATATATCTAATGATTGATTAGCATTTTGATTTTGATTTTGGGGAATGTTCTTTTGAGCATTATTAGGAGCATTTTGTTTAGGTTGGAAGGCTTGCACCTCCATCTCATTATTATCAATCAAATCTTGTATTTTATGTTTTAACCTTTTACAAGAGTTGGTAGAGTGTCCAGGCCCTCTATGGAAATCACAGTGTAAATCGGCTCTGTATCCGGGTATGGTTGGATCAGGTTCCCGGATATTAGGTAATTGAATCAAACCTCTTTCGAGTAATTGGGGTAGAATAGTTGATAATGGTTGATTCAATCTAGTAAACTCTCGAGGAGGTTTATCAGGAGGTTTCAATATAAATTTTTCTGTTGTCTTCGTTGTATTGATATTAGCAACATTTCTATTGTCAGTGACTCCGTCACCTACAACTTGTTTGTTTTTATATTGATTTTTGGATGTTTTCTCATCATATTTCTTCCTAAGCTGGCCTCTCCTAATGAGAGCATCTTCTACTCTTCGAGCTAAGTCTATAGCCTGATCGAAGGTGGTTAAGGTAGCGATTGATAACTCATAAGATATTTGTTCTTGCAAATTATTAATAAAAATGTCCAACATTTCCCTATAAGGTAGCACAAAGTGCAGTTTTCCTATCAACTGCCTCCATCTAGCTAAGAAATCAGCAAAACATTCATCTTTGTCTTGTTTTAAGTTGTACAAATCTTTAATGGTTACATGCCTTTCGATATAGGCACTAAATTGATGCACAAAAGATTCAACGGTCTCTTCAAAATTTCTCAAAGAATGAGTGGGCAATTGATAGTACCACTCTAATGCCATTCCTCCTAAACTTTTTGGGAACATTTTTAGTAATAACAAGTCATCATGTGATATATCATGACATGCTATCCTAAACATGCGAAGATGCTCTATGGGATCTTCAGTTCCTTTATATATAGGCAGGACGGGCATGGGAAAGTGTTTAGGGTATGGTTGTGCTACAACTATGGGATCCAAAGGCTGACTACACATCTCTCGATAATTGTACGAGGGACGGTAGGGATCCATCTGGTCCATGCGGGAAGCTAACTGTTTCACCATGGCTTCCAGATTACTGGTTTGCCCACCATATTGGTTCGGTAGGGTATTAATATGGGATTGGTGAGCATATGATGGAGGGACATGAAGATTAGATGCTATATTGCTATTGTGTAAATTGTTGGTAGGAAGGGTGTTATGAAGAAGTTTTGAAGTTGTATTATGTTGTATCCCAGATTGTTGAAAATTGGTGTTTGGCTTCATTTTAGGTTTTTGTCGATTTGAAGCATATTGATCAATAGTTTGGCGAAATAAAGTAGTGAATGAAGGTCTCTTTTGTGTGGGAATGATTTTAGGCTCAATAACAGGTTCCTTAGGAGGTTGGGTAACCTGTTGTTTTTGCATGTTCTGAATCATAGTGGCCATATCCATATTGGATGGTCCAGCTTTATCACTTTCTTGATCAACGAAGGACAAGGGATTAGTGTGCATGTTAAATCCTTCTTCTAGGATTGCTTGAGTTTCACTAATTTGTCCCCTATCAATACGAACTGCCATATTAAGAGCACCAATATTATTATTGAAGAATTTCCAGAAATGATCTATGTTATCAAAAGTAACAGTTCCATCTGGAGCCATTCTAGGGGATGAGGATCCTTCCTCTCTAACATTTTCTTGTTGTTCATTTTCTTCAACCAGCTCATCTTCTGGCTGTTCTAGAGTTTCTCCTTCTAGAATTGGATCCTCAGGAAGGGCATTTGATTTTTTTGTTTTCTTTCCTAACCAATCTTCTTCTTCTTCTTCTTCAGTTTGTTTACCATTCCTAAGTCTAGTCATTGTGCTTAAACTTAGATTTAAGCAATATATATATATATATATATATATATATATATATATATATATATATATATATATGCAACAAGCTTAAGAGGTATATATTTTAATTATATACCTACTATAGTATTTAAAATAAAATGTTTTGGTTTTGTTATGTTTTTTGGTTTTTCTTGTTTTTTTATAACAATATTATAAAGATAACAAACAACACACAAAATGCAAGAAATAATAATAATGAAAGCAATGATCTAGTTTTCTATAAACAATTTATAAATATCATTAATGGGCTCAAGTTCTTCAAGAGTCATGAAATGTTCTTCTTCAAATTGAAAATTGTTTTTCAAGAAGTCGACAAAAAGTGCTATAGTGATATTATCTGTCTCAGACTCTGGTTGGTAGAAGTAAAGCTCGTGGCAATACTCTCGATATAACACAGCTCTAGGAACTCTATTCCATCTTTCCCTATCCGTAAGAACGACCTCTTGGTCTTCTACACGACCTAGGAATTGGTGTATAACAGTTGCATTCTCGAGGTATTCCTCGAAGGTGAACAATTCTGAAGACACAAGAGCTCTCCTATAAGCTAACCACCTATGGCAAGCTCTCTGAAGTTCATGATAAAAAATGAGTTGATGAGGATCCAGGATTCTATCTAGGACAAACCTCTTGATTTGTCTAAGCTCTGTTGACCTAGATGAAATGATACCTAGTCTCCTATCAAGTTCGTCCCACAAAAGTTGGTTTCTATCTGTTTCAGACACACTAAGCACAGAATTAATTTCTATGGCTGCTAATTGGTTTTCAACATTTATAGTAACTACTAGTCTTTTCTTAGGAGCTACCATCTAAACATGATATGCAACTTAGTAGTTTTCTAATGATTTTAAATGCATCTATGTTTTTTGTTTTTTGTTTTCAAAAGGTTTTAGTTTCACGTCGGGTTCACCAAAATGTATCGCTCCAAATTTTTTGCACCCTTACCTTCAGGCTATAGGATCCGTGCCCGGAAGGGGGATGCGAGAAGGATGGGACAATACCTCGGACTGAGAGGCCCTTTGAAGGTCCCGCCTCTCGGGGGAGGGGTATTAAGGTGATTTTTCGACGGATGGTGGGTTCACCAAGAAACTTTTGAATGGCAGTCTCCATGCCTAGGTTGGGAATGTGTTTGATGTGTTCAATTTTATCTTTAATCATTCAAATCCTAGGTTTGGCCAAATGAATCTAAACTGTTCTATATGAAATGCAGATTTAAATGAATACAGAAAATAGATTTGAACAGAAAACAGAGAGAATAAGCTAGATGAGAAAAGTCATACCTGATTTCGGATGTCTGATGGAGGTTCTGATTTTTGAAGCAGTCAAGATCGCCTCTGATATGACAGGATCGTCTGCGATCAGACAAGATCGTCTGAGATCTGATGAATTCGTTAGAGACCTGCAATCAGAGAAATAGATACAAAATACTAGAAATGCAACTATTCCAACAGAGGGAAATGATGTAGAATGACAACTATAGATATTAAAATGATAATTATAAATAGAAATATGAGTGCATTATAATGATTCTAATGACAAATTATGATCTTATCATGCATTAAAGCTATATGGGTGAACTCCAGGATGCAAAATAGTAATAAGTCTAACTAATGCAAAGCAAAACAGTAGATAGTGGAGAAAGAATGCAAACTCAGGGCACTGATTGCCCCCAATGTTGATTGCAGTCGAAATCGTCTGTAGAGTACGAAATCATCTCGAATTGGGGCGTGATCGTCCGAGATCGTACAGGATCATCTGCGACGATCTGAGCTTGCTCCGGCTGAAAAACAATGAAGTTCCTGCAAACAAACTTGGAAAAATACGAAGGCAAATGGTGATTTAAGATGGTCTAATGCAAATAGAACTCGTGTTACAGGAAAATTCAGCCAGGGGAATGTCAAGGGGAGGGCCTAAGATTAAATAGGCATAGGAAGGAGGTTGGGAGGTTGGAGATCATCCCAATTTGGGAGATCTCCAATGGGGGAAGTCTCTAACCGCGCAGACACGCTTTTGCCCAGGTTAGAGACGTCGTTGAAACATAAGCTAATTATGAAAAATTAGTTTTGGGACGAAATCGTCTGGACGTTCTAGTCCAGACGAATTCGTCCGATCTGAGGCGATATCGTCTGATCGGCGACGATATCGTCCAACGGTCACAACAAATCCTAAAAATGGCACGAAAAATGAGGAAAGCGGGTAGCAGGCAATTTTGGAGCGGTTTTGGGTTTAAAATTTAAATTTTGAATTATTACTAAGGTAATTTTAATTATTTACTAAGGTTTACTGCGCCAATTTTAGGGTGCTACAATTAGACTTAAGTTGTCATTTTGGAATACCTAGCTTGTTTGAAGATGTAGCACCAATGGTATGGAATTATTGAAAAATATATATATATATATATATATATATATATATATATATATATATATATATATATATATATATATATATATATATATATATATCCTAGTGTTGGTTGTTTCATTATTTTTTAATTGCCTATATCTTTGTTTTGAAACCTTTAGAAATGATTTTCCCCTTTTGAAAAGGGATTGGCAGAGAAATAAACTGGTAGAGTGTTTAGCTTCACAAAAGCAATCAATTGAATCTATTGAGGATTTAGAAATAATAGAACTAGGATGTGTGTTAACTATAGCTACACCAAAATCCATTTGATATACTTGATATTTGGGAGTTATGGATATGTGTGATTATTACTACAACTGTGGTTGATAAGATAGCTAAATTCATTTATCATTTTCTTAAAAGAAGATCTTAAGCTCTTTGATATAGCATGTGTTAGTTATGAATGCAATGAGTGTAGTCTGATTCTTTCAAATGGAGTTTATAAGTCTAAAATAGTCTCATGGTTAATAGATTCACTTTATTTGGTATCTTGCATCTGGCTTAATGCCTGGCTCTTGGTTGATATTGAAGACATCACATAAACTTAAGAAAGAAATATGGATGCGCATATGTGGTGATTTCAACCAATTCGTTCGCACCAGTTAGAGTCAATGTTTAATTATTACCAGGTGTCGCATAACAAACTACCACTTCAAAAGAATGAGTGGAGAATGTTTTTTGTTTTCTAGCTTCAGGTTAAAAGGATATAATTGGTTTTGGAAGTGTCATTAGGTAATTATTCAGTTTCAAGAAGGAAAGATAGAATAAACTCTTCTTTATTGCTTGTAGAAGATTACTCAAAAGAATATTTGAATCTATTACCATTATATAAATTTTAGGGATGTTGTTTTATTTTCTTTAATATACTCTAATGTTGTCTTATGTATGTTAAGACATGTGAATCTTATTTCCATAGATATAATAGGAAACCGAGATAGAGTGTTCCATCTAAATGAAATCACCCCAAAAGATGTGTTTTGTGTGTGTTTGATTTCCAATAAGTCTAATGACGTTTTTAAATCCAGACTTGGATTATATAGTTTTGAGAAATTGTTAGTATGTTAACAAAAAAATAATGGTGTATTGCTATACAAATTATATGAAACAGACTCTTTGGGATTTTTGGTTTGTGAGGCATAGATCCCTCGAAATACAAACGAAGTTATGGATTAATTTGGAAATGTGATCCTTAATGAAATATGAGAGCATATTTCCTGTCGTAGTTTCTTTTTTTTTAAAGAAAGAATTTACTTTAGCTTATTTTGATTTAGCATGTTGTGGTATTTTGGAAAGAACATGATAGATTATGTTTTGGCTTACTTGGAATGAAAAACATGATAGATTATGTTTTGGCTTACTTTGAAAGAACATGATAGACTATGTTTTGGTTTGCTTTAAAAGAACATTATGGATTGTGTTTTGAATTTTAAATATGTTGCTTTCACTGGAAGAAAATAAATGCTTATATGAATGCACTCTCATGTTTGAAGTTGTTTTGATCCCTTAAAGACATCTTCTTCTCAGTGGCTTGCCAATAAAATTGATGAAGAAGCGGATTGAAGATATGCATGAACTTGATATAGTGAAGAGTATTGTTCCAACTATATTTTATCCATATTTGAAAGGAACTTTGTAAGCTTGATCTTCATTGGTTATGTAATATTTGGATGTAATCATTGTAGTGAAAATATTATTGGAACTCCCTTGAGAAGAGTGAATTTGTTGTATATTAAATTAATCGAGAGATTTGTTCTAAGGACATTATTATGGTTAATTAGATATGGTCCAATAGAATGGATATATCTTGTTTGTAAACATCAATGGAAATAGATTATTAATTATTGTGTATGGTAATAAAGAAGGGAAGAATTGATATAACATTACTTGATAATAGATATTCTAGTTGATTGAATAAGGAGTGTTATTTATTGATGAGGTGCATGGACTTTAATAGAATTAAGAGAGTTCTTAATTGATTCTTCTCTAAAGTATTTGTGTTAGTAATGTTCTCCAATCTATTATTAGAATCATGATGAGTTATCTACTTAATGCATTGAAAATTAGTCAAGAGTGGATAAGTGTTTGTTATAGGAACAAATTTAATTCATTATTGTTCCTAATAGGAAAAAGGCTAAGCTTTGGGTTAGAATGATATCTAACTATCTTTCATAACAAGAATATATAAGCTTTGTTCTTTGAAAGTAGTTGAGGAAAGATTAACAAATGCATGCCTTAATAAAATAAATGTTTAAAGATGAACCTAACAGTGTGGAACAAAATTTCTTATTATGCTTATACAAGGTAAAACTTTGAGAGAGAGATCCATTGATTAGTAGACTAGCTTATTGTGGAGATGATATGGATAGTCTATACCTAATGCACTTAGTGCACCTACATAGATATATTTATGTTTGGTGTAGAGATTTACATGCTTCTTTCGATAAATTTAAAGGGCTAGGCTAGCTCATTGGAAAGAATGAGATTAATAGCTTAATATTCAATTCACCTAGTACACTTACATAGACTGACATATGTAAGAAGTAGGGATGGGTGTACCTTGTGATGCATTTAGTTGGAATATAATGACTCAACATTGAGACCAGAGAAAAACCAAGTTAGAGGTCGATAAGATCATTAGCTAAAGCTTAGGAGTTTGCTTGCTATGAAGTAATGGATCCATTCATAATAAGCATAAGCATAATTAGTTTGTTAAAAAAAATTACTCTCAAATAAGATGAAAATTTGGATGGATATTTTGGGTTATGACATTTGGTATCAGAGCTCATGGTCGTAGGATAATAAGCTTTCTTATTTAATACCTAGACATAGCTAGACCAAGTGAAGGACGAATTTTGAAGGAATACAATAATTAATAAGGATTACACCCTACATGGGATAGGTAATCAACTTTGTTGCTTAGTCAAGCTGATGACTTAGTTATAATAAGTGGTACAATTTGGAGAAGAAATTATGACCTAATCCAAACTCTCTTTCTTGTGTGTGACCAGGATAATGGCACCAAGAACAAGGAGAGGAAGTGTTGTCCCACTGAAGAGGTAGACACGATAAAATAGTGTTGAAAAAATGAGCCTCAATTGGTGCAGGAAATACTACTAATGAAAAGGAGGACTATATTGCAACAGTTGCTTTGATTTGGAAACAAATGGAACAACAAAGATAATTTTTAGAAACCATAGTGAATTGAGATTCACAAGTTGGGAGATTTGGGATAAGATAGGCTAATGAACCTCTTACGGAGGCACAATAGGTTAGAGTTTGGTTAGAGGATGAGATGGCTAAATATTTGAAGCATGTATGATCCTCCAATTTTAATGGAGAAGAAGGGGGTGATGCAACCAAAACCTGGTTGAAGGAATTGGAAATATTCTTCACTTTGAAGAATTACTCTACAGGAACTCAAACATCATATGCCACTATACACTTATAGGGTGTTGGACTGGATTGGTGGGAAACTTTTAGTGGGGAACAAAAAATCAAGGCAGTTGATATAAAATGGAAGGATTATGTTGTAGCCTTTAAGGATAGGTTTCCCATAGAGAATTTTTATGCCAATAAATTTGAATATTTAACAAATATTAGGCAAGCAAATAAGACGGTAGAGGTCTATTATAAAAAATTTGTTGTTGTTGAAGTATGTGCCCACATACGATGAGAAGATGAAGATCCACAAATTCATTTTGGGGGTAGATCCCAAGATTGGGTATGAAGTGAATATGCCAAAGCCTAAAATTTTGCAGAAGGCTTATGATTTGGCTAGGAAAGCAGAGATCTATCTAAAGCCCTACTTTGAATATTAAGAGACATCTAAACAAGATCGATCGGAACTCAAGAAAAGAAACAACGTTGGTTCATGAAATTGGATAGAGAACATACAAATAAAAGTCTCCAAGGGTATGACAAAAGAAATGATAGGAAGAAAAAATTCCAGGGAAAAAATAACAATGTAAACAACTGTAACAACAATAATAGCAAGCCACAACCCTATGGACAGTCCAACCCCACACTAGTAGTGAAAGTAGAGGGATAGAAGCACATAACACACCAACGACCCAAGGGTGGATGCTATTATTGTGGAGGTCCACATTATTCTAACTATTGCCCATATAAAGCACAGTCGAGTTCGAAGGAAAATGAACCCGCTTACAAAGAACCTGCACACAAGGAACCTGCTCATAAGATCTTAACATTGAGAAAGATAAAATCTGGAAGGGAAAGCCACTCCTTTGCTTATAAAGGTTAGGATTTTTGGTAAATATTTTAAAATTATAATAGATAATGGAGCTACTAATAGCTTTGTTTCAACTAGCTTAATCAAGGATATATAAAAAAGGCCAGGAATCTTAGTACATTTGTGGAAGGTTGAGTATGGTTCTGGATAAACCTACTGTATAGATCAATGTTATCCTATGACCAAAATTACCTTACCTAGTGGTATGACCAGTGGATGTCTTTATGTAGCATCGCTACATGCTTTTGACATAGTCTTACGGATGGATTGGATACAAACATGAAAGGTTGTGATCAATTTCTATGAAATTAAGATTGAGTATTTAGAAAATGGTAAGGAAAGACAAAGAGTCCATAGTCAACAAGGGACTTTTCAACCTCAGATCCTCTCTGCAATACAACTAAATAAATCCATTAGAAAGGGAGGACAATTTTATGTAGTTAAGCTTAATGAAATTGAAGAGGAAAAGAGAGAAGAGGTATTTGGAAAACACCTAGTACTTTAGGAATTTAGGGATGTGTTTCCAAAATATTTACTTGCACTCCCTTCGAAATGTGAATTTGATTTCACTATTGAACTAAAACCTATAATAGA
This sequence comes from Wollemia nobilis, assembly GCA_028583015.1. Lineage (NCBI taxonomy): Eukaryota > Viridiplantae > Streptophyta > Pinopsida > Araucariales > Araucariaceae > Wollemia > Wollemia nobilis. Next base: position 1,502,036 of record JAQPPZ010016997.1, read on the forward strand.
GCCTATTCATAGGGATTCTTATAGGATGAATCCCATTGAGATGCAATAATTTAAGGTATAGTTGCAAGGGTTGTTGGAAAAGGGATTGATCAATCTGAGTGTATCACTGTTGGAGCCAAAATTGACTCAACATCAGAGACCCTCAATTTTAAATTTTTGACTTCAATAAATTTGACAAATATTGCTGGTCTCTTTTGCATTCTTCTCTAAGAAATTGATTTTAAGTGGTTTAGTCCCTAAAAGAAGTTATGAAAATGTCATCTAAATTAAATTCAAATTCAGAGCCTTAGACATTAATAAAATTTTCCTTATAACCGTTGTTTTAATATGATAATCAAAAGGACCATGTAATTAAAATTAATCCAACGTCTAAAAAGGGTCTTTAACTATTGAGGAGTCTTAACTATTTAATGTCCCCGACCTTTAGAAAAAAGGTTCTATAATCATAGATCAAGTAATGAGTCCTCCTAAAAATATCTTGTTCATTATCATAACATTAATCAAAGGTTTATTACCTAAATAAAATGAGCAAGACCCTAAGTCCTTAGGTCGTTAATACTGATGATACAATATTTTAAATTTTAATTAGAGGGTAAATACTGATGATACAATATTTTAAATTTTAATTAGAGGGTAAATAAGGGTATGCGCCCCCTTCGTGCTTAAATATCGAGCATGTCCAAATATCTGGACTATAGCGTTTCATCCTCCAAAATCCAACAGACGCGCTCACGTAATCAAACCAAAAGATAAATGCTAAAATGAAGGATCATAGTCCAAGTATATAACATAAGGTCTTGATTATAAGTTTAATAAAATTAAAAAATTAAGGGTACATGCCCTTTTTGAGTAAGTATTGAGCACCTTGGGCAGATCTAAAGGCAACACTCATATCCTCCTTAATCGAACGGATGCGCTTTCATGGAATAATCAAAGGTTAAATAATCAAGTCAAATAATGCGCCTTGTGAAAAAGGTCATATCCTAAAGTCTCAAACATACAGTCTAATTAACATAAAGAGCATACACCCCCTTTTAAAAAGACATGTAAATTAAATAGATCCCAGGGAAGCGCTTCAATTGGAATGGATCGGACGATCGCGCTCGATTTGAGGATAAAGAGATTAATTGTTGAAAAGTGATCAAATACCTCCGATTTGATTAAAGTGTTAAAAACAATTAGCGAGGGAATTAACACATTGATAATCGCTCCCCATTTTGCTAAAACATAGATTAATAAATATTTAAAAGGCATATGTGCCCTATATTTTTAGTTTTGTGGAGCAAAAGAAAATCTACGACCGTGCTTTCTTCTAAGTTAATTTGATGACAACGCTCATGGTAACTTGATCGATCATTAAAAGCTCATATCTGAGTCAAAGTCAAAACACCCCCCATCTTCGACAAATATGATGGCTATGCTCACTTCAAAACTATCCAATGGTTGTGCTTGCTCTAAATGTAAAAATATTGACTTTGAAAAGGTTAAATACCTCAAGATTAATTTGGATTTTCTAATCATGATTAGCGAGGATCCTTATATGTTATTAATCTTTCCACTTTTTAGTAATCATGGATTAATAAAAGACTAAAGAGCATGTGTGCCTTATGTTGTTTATAGTTTTGTAGGATATGGAAGATCAATGGTCGCGCTTCATCATGATAAGATCTAACGGACGTGCGCTATCTAGAGAAGTCTTGATCTAAAATGATCAATAGCTGCATCTAAATACAAGTCAATCTAATGGCTGTGCATTGTTCATGATAACCCAAGGTTTGGATATAGGATGGGCCAAAGATAATAAATGACCATGCACACTCCAAGGCCAATCCAATGGTGGCACTCTTGCTCAAGGTAAGCAATAGTGGACAAGTCAAGACACTCATCAAAAGAAAATTGACAATTGCGCTCAAGCCTGCCTAGATTCAATGATTGTGATTTCACGCAACCATCAAGAGATTATATATAAACTCAAGGGAATCAACGACAACATTTATCCCTGTCTAGATCTAACAACTGTGATTTAATTAAAATCATATAAAGGACATAAGTGCACATCGTGGGCTAATCCAACGGTCGTGTTTTATTCCAAATGAATATCGGATGGTGGTGCTTCATAGAAAACATGTCGAATAATGACAAAGCAATCACCGATAGAATTATGGTCAAAGGAAGATCAACAATCGTGCTTGAGCCTACCAGATATAACGGTGGCAATTTATCGAAGATGATCGAGAGAATAACCTAGTGGTTGTTGACCAAGCTATAGTCAAAGCAGATCCGACGGTCATGATCATCTCCGCCAAAATCTAATGGTTGCACATAATCCAAACTACCAAAAGGGAAATAAAGAGACGTAAGAAGCACATATATCTGACCAATAGGATGTCAGCGATGGACCCTACCCGGATATGACGGTTGCGCATAACCAATATACCCGAAGGTTAAGGTATATATTTTGTTTCATGGTTGGGTGATTAATTAATTAAGGCAAAAATGATTAATCCTTCACCTAATTAAGATTAACCGAGGGTCTAATACGTGGCTAATTCCCCATTTGCATGGTTAAACCTAGAACATATCAAGAAAATCGAACGAGCACGCACAACAATTTTTTTAATCAAACGGTGGATTATTAAAGACATGAGCATGGTTTAAAAGATTAGGTTTTAAATGATATTGGAAATTTATAATCACCATGCAGATATTAATAAAATAAGAGTTTATATGACTAACACTTGGGTTAAACTAAATTAAAATTTATATGTCTAAAGCTAAGTATGCGTGATCAATTTATTGTAAATCATAATTTTTCACTTAGTATATATGGCCAACCTTAGTGTGCATTTATTATGTCAAATGACTAACAATTATACAAGGCCATAGAGATCAATGATGAAAATTAAAACCAGAAGATCTAACGACAAGCATGATGGGAGATGCTCAAAAAGGTAATACTGCGACTAAGATACCATAAGCCTTGAGCAGATTAAAGATTTTCAATAGACGTATGCCTCCATGAGCAAATCTAACGTATAATGACCAGAGGAAAAGGGTAATTTCATAATTATACGTATTTTTAAGCTAACACCTGATCAAGACTAAGGTGGTGGATCATCCATGGGAACAACCATTGAACAAAAGTAATCTGTGACAAACAAAAACCAATACAAAGTGAGATTACATTATTTGAATGTGTTATGAGTGTTTCTCTCGTTGGTGAACTTTTAGATTCACTATGATATTTGATTAAGTCTAATAGCACTAATTTATCTTTCCTCATTCTTTCTATTCATATTTTAAAGCGTTGTTAAATTGCTATAACAACCCAATGAATCTAGGCACTGGTCTACATAAGGCATAATAATTGTTGTTGTCTTTGCTTGGTCATTTTATATATAAGTAGCATATAACTAAAAGTTTGGAGTGCTTAAACTTGTAAAATTTGAAGTTTATCACTAGGGTTTCCTTACCCATTCTGGTTATTTTCTTTAGTAATATATATTTTATCAGAATAAAGAGGTAGGTTGACCAGAGCCTGTAATAGCTCGTTGGTTTCAAACGATTTCTTGTAGCGTGACAACTCAACCCTATGGATGCAAGAAATTATTTCAACAGTTTTTTGGCACCATTGCCGGGGAGGACTTACTAAAATTATTTGTCTATCTTGTTAAATTTTTTTCCTTTAAACAACTATTTCAATCAATAGGCGACCAATTAGAATAAAGAACCTTAGTTTTAATCTTTTAAGTTTTTACGTTATTTTTTTCTTTTACTTGTAATTTTTAATTGCTTTTTGAAGTGTATTCTTGGCATTTGTTGATTTTCTTGATTTTCCCAATAACCATCTCCTATGAGGTTGAGAGTTAAAAATCAAGCAATCTTGATAATACATTATGTTCTTTTTGCACTACCTGTGCTGGCGACTCTGTCTAGACAAACCCAAAAATCAAAAATCAAGGAAGAAGGAGCAGGACGTGCTGGCACACACCAGAAGAAGTGATAAGGAGTTATTCCCAGAATTCGAGAACCCAGAGGTACTTACCTATAATCTTAGTTATCAAATTCATCGAATTCAAAACTCTAATGAATAAATTCGATGAATAAACCCTAAATTCGACAGAAAAACAAATAAAAACATAAAATATTGGTTCCAAATTTTATGCTATTTATTTATTTATTTCTGCAAATGTCTCATTGAATTAATTTCATGATTTAATTCCCTTCAGAATTAAAGTTTCCCTCTATAAAATTTTTTCATGTACAACCTAATTTAGATCTTCGGGAGCAAAAAAAAGAATAAATTTATTATATTGAAACTGCCAATAATTTAGATATGTCATTTGTGTCATTTGCACCAATAATGTAGTTGAGTATGAGTCTCTGTTAATAGGATTGAGGAAAACTAGAGAATTAGGGATAAATTACCTTATTGTAACAGGAGATGCAGAATTAATTATTCAAAAAATACGAGGAAAGTATCAAATTAAGCATCCTAGGTTAAAACAATATAGAATTGCAGTATTGGAAGAGATTGATATTTTTTAGCTTTCAATATCTCATACATTCCTAGAGAACAGAACCATGTGGCTGACCTTTTAGCTGTAAATGCATCAGACCTAGATCATCATGAGATTACTACTAAATATATGGATAGGTTTCCAACCATTTTAGTTTATAAGCCTTTTGTACCAAATAATATTGTTTACTTACAAGTCTTTCAAGATGATGTGGATATAAAGGACTTCATGACTTTACAAAATCAGTATGCTGATACAATTTGTGATGAAAAATATGAAGAAAAACTGAAAGACCAAATATGTGAACCAATAGAAGCAATCCAACTGAAAACAAATAAAATACCAAAAGGATTGGTTTCTTTGGAAGGCTTATTTGATGATTTTGATAAAGCTTTTAAACCTCTATTAAAATATACTGTAGCTAAAGATGTTAATATTGGTACAATTAAAGATCCCAGAATAGTAAGAATAGACAACTTTACCAACAAAAGAAAAAGCTGGATATATCAATTTCTTAAAGAAAAATAAGGAGCATTTTGCTTAGACTTATGAAGATCTTAAAACCTTCAAAATCGATGTAATGACACACATAGTACCCCTGAAAGAAGATTACAATCCATTTAGATAGAAATAGAGAAAATATAACCCAACCCTACACTCAATAATGCAAAAAGAGGTACAAAAATTATTGGATTCCAAAATAATAAAAAAAGTGAGATTTTCATCTTGGATATCCAATTTAGTACTAGTCAAAAAGAAAAATGGGGATATTAGACTTTGTGTAGATTTTAGAAATTTAAATAAAAGTTCATTAAAGGATAACTATCCATTGGCAAATATGGAACAACTATTGCAAGCAGTAGTTGGTTCATCTAGAATATCCCTGTTGGACGGATTCTCTAGATATAACCAAATCCAGATCAATCCAGAAGACAGACATAAAACAAAATTCACCACACCCTGGGGCACATTTGAATATTTAAGAATACCTTTTGCCTAATGAATGCAGGTGCTACCTTTCAAAAAGCAATAGGCTTTACCTTCAAATGATAAATATTCAAAATAGTGGTTGTATATTTGGATGACATCACAGTATTTTCTAAAAATCTAGAAGACCACTTAGAACATCTAGCTGCAGTCTTTGCTCAGTGTAAAGAATTTGGAATTTCTCTAAATCCTAAGAAGTGCATATTTGGAACAACATAAGGAAAATTATTAGGTCACATAGTTTCAGAAGTGCATATTTTAATCCAAGTACATGAGCCAAAGTTTTAAATTTTAATAAGAGGGTAAATAAGAGTATGCGCCCCCTTTGCGCTTAAAGATCGAGCAAGTCCAAAGATCTAGACTGTAGCATTTCATACTCCAAAATCCAACGGATGTGCTCACGTAATCAACCCAAAAGATAAATGCTAAAAGGAAGGATCATAGTCCAAATATATAACCTAAGGTCTTGATTATAAGTTTAATAAAATAAAAATATTAAGGGTACACACCCCTTTTGAGTAAGTATTGAGCACCTTGGGTAGATCTAAAGGCAGTGCTCAGATTCTCCTTAATCGGACGGATGCACTTTCATGGAATAATCAAAGGTTAAATAACCAAGTCAAATAATGTGCCATGGTAAAAAGGTCATATCCTAAAGTCTCAAACATACAGTTTAATTAACATAAAGGGCATTGTTGAGTGAATATTTTGCCCTATTGCAAAATGATCACCACAAATAGAGTATTGAATGGAAAACTCTCTCTTGCAAAGAAATTAAATGAGACTTATTCATTTCTCCAAGGTTCTGGTAAGCAAACATTCATATAAAATAAAACATGTATACCAGAATAACTCAAAACTTGCAAGTGGTAGTTAACAAGGGGCCTTTATGGTTCCTTTCAAACATTGCTTAGTAATCACGACCTTCAAAACTTCCAAGGTGCAAAATATTGATTCCTTTTAGTTCTCTTGATATTAAAATAGTCTACCCTGAACCTCAATTAGTAGACTCTTTTATCTTCCAATTAGAAAGGTTCCATACCCAGGTGTTGTAGGTGAGTTGGAGAGGAGAGGGAAATCCTCCAAGGGAGGTCCCAGGTTCAAATATCCACCCACCAAAAAGCTGAATTGGGTATCCAAAATCCAATTGATAATGTTGGTTCGGGCAGGGTCAGGTGCGACCCCCGGGTGACTTTGACGGTGTAGAACCCCCTGTTTGTGGTCTCAGACCAAGGAGACCTCGCAAGGGGTTTTTCACTTAAAAAAAAAAATAGAAAGGTTCCAAATGCAAAAGTGCGTGGAATAGTCCACTTCATTTTAGAATCCTTGTCTTTAATGTGTGGTTCATTTTGAAGTTAGTGGATTCATTTTATCTTCATTGTAAATATTCCACTATTTCTATGTCAGAATTTGGTGTTAGTAGAAGTTAGTAAGTTAGCATGTTAGTGTTCATTTGCTTTATCTATTTTAATGTAAATTTGGTGTTAGTAACCTTCCTAAACCAATATTTTATCTAAAGATTAAATGGATGTATTTGGAGGTGCAAAAATTCTGGATAAGGACCAGAATAGAAGCAAATGAATCAGAAATAAAACAGGAAATTTTGGAAAATGGACCACAATGAAAATGAAAGCTGAACACAAAAATAAATTTTGGAAAGACCAGAATGGAAATGCTTAAACTGAAATTCTGGAATGGACCAGAATGAAAAAGAAATAACAAAAATTCAGGAAGGACCAGAATGAAATGGAAAAAAGATTAAAAATGTTGAAAGTAAACAATAAAAAGAAATTATCTACAAGGTTAGCTAGAAAATAAAAAAAATGACATCAAATTTGGTTAGCAATCCCCTCCCTGCAAAACCCCAAGTCATGAGATGAATCTAAAACAACTTGACCTAACGGACCTGCAACATAAGCACAATCAAATTAGACCAAGTGTGAGACTCCAAGGATGAAACAAACTTGCATTATTTCTAGCATTCACCTATTGTAACCCATTTCATGGCATAAACAAATAGATACAAGCATAAAATAATGCAGAACATAATATACAATAACAAAATAGTCTTAGACGTGATCTCCCTTTGATCTTGCACACAAAGGTTGCTCTTGCCAAAATGAAAGTCTTATATTCTAAAAAAAATATCTTTGGTTACACAGTTTCTAGCCCTATTACAATGGCCTTATTGGGATTTTAAAATATGTAAATGTCCCTTAGTTTTGAATTCCCATATGTAATGATGTTAAAAATATAAATAAAACAAAGGCAATTTGCCTTTTTTACATTTACAGATTTCTCCCTCTTTTTTTTCATAAAAATTTCCTTTAAATCCTTATAGGTCCCTTTGGATGCATCTAAAAAAACAAAAATCCTTTTAGATACCTCCTCCATAAGATAACTATATAATATAAAAATAAAAATTTATTTAATTTTTATATTATATAATTCCCTTTTTTTTTATTAAAGGAAATCATGAACTATTATAACCCCCTTTAAATATATTATAACAAAATAAAGCAACTTTTAATATTCTTTCTTCTACCTCCGTTACGTGGCATGGTATGTCAAAAAAAAAAATAAAAAAAAATAAAAATCATCCTCTATGTATTATACCCGGTGCACGTTATTAAACCAAAATGTTAAAAAAAAAACGGAAGAGCTTTCACCTTATGGCACCCCAGGATCCCATCAACCACTGTGTCTTCTCGCTCTTAATTTCCCATGCATCTCTCGGCATCTTCGTTATGCAAACAACAAAAGAAAGCAAATTTACTTCTCCTCGAGATTATATTGAATGAATTTAGGTTTTACAAATGGGTATTTAGGGTTTTGACCCTGTCAATATTATGTTCTATTGTGCCTAAAACTGCTCCCATAGCGTCCCTCTCATGAACTGCCACAAAACTATCAAAATATTCATTGCATCTTTGCCAAATTATAACTGACGCTATTACCTATTATAGTAGATTCTTACACTCGTCTTACCTCTCTCAGTATCCAACCGCCATCGACGTCTACTTGAAAACCCTTACTATCTCTCATGAGTATGATTTCGACTTGACTTCTACTATCGCTGACCTGTATAGCTGTCTTTCCTCTATTTGTCATTTGAAAACTCCATCGTACACTGCCGTTAGCTTCGCATGTGTGGTCGTCAATCTTGTATCCTCTCATCCAACGTGGACATATTTGCTCCAAAACAACATCTACCCACACATAATCCAATCCACCATGCCCGACAATATTTTCGTCGTCGTCGTTGTGATTTACCATGATTATCCACTGTGACCTCCTTGTCATCGATATTTTTTGGGCACTGTCACATATCTTATATCAAAATTCCCTTCCTTAATTGCCACATCCGCCTTCCAAAGGAAACTCGCATTCTAACGCCGCTCTGGATTTGAATTCAAAAGAAAACCTGAGGCGCACTATGGGGTAAATCGGTTACATTTGGCGTAAATTTTACCTGCTTGATTCTGCTGTACTCACTGTCCAACCACTATGAACCCTATCACCTACATAATCTGCTGCCTTATATGATTCTGATGGGCACTGTATGTCTTTGTTTGAAATTCGTCAACTGAACAAATTTACCACCAATCTGCCTAGCAGTGTGATGTGTCCCCATGATATGCTTGCATTCATGACATAAAAATAAGATTAAATGTACATTAAAACCAATATGTTCTGGACATCTTGTGTTTATATATCATGAGTGTGGTTTGATGGGAAATGAAATGAAAGATTTTAATTACGTCCACGAGACCCAAATATGGTCTATGGAACCTCAAATATGGAAGAATCATATCATATGATCTTTAATATCTTTGAGAAGGTTGTTCCTTCTCCTGCTGATTTGTGTTAGCAATTCTCCAACTTTTTTAATTTTACTGTCTTCAAATAAATCTGTAATAAACTCGTTCCCAAGTGTTTCTTTTTATTTGTCACGAATATCTGAAAAACTCGGGCATTTATAGATGAAGTGTTCCTCTGTCTCTATTGCCCCTGTGCTGCATAGAGTACATATCCTTTCTTCCCATTATTCTTTGGGTGTTGCCCATCTCCCTGTTTCACATCTAAGCCTATGAGAGCTAGTACTTATCTGAGCAATGAGTATTTTTTCCTTCCACTTGATTTCAGCGCCTATATACGCTTTTTCCTTGTGGTCATACGTTGGGTTAAAATTTGCAATATAATATTGTCTTTTCCTGCTTGCATTTTTCCACATTCCACTTCTGAACTTTTCATTCACATAATTTTTTGTCTTTATTGACATTTGGGCATTCATTTATGTTGATTTCCCAATGTTTCATCCATTTTTTATTTTGTTTCATCCACGTATTCTGTCGCCTATGCAACTCTTCGTCCCTAGTTGCTCTAGGCCATCTATCATTTGTCATGTTTTCTGTTTTTTTCAAGTAACATAATAGCTTTGTCATAGCAATTGCTTCTAAAGGGAACATTCTAGTTTTAGCTAGAATAATTTCATAAGGGGTTGTGGCCTTAATTTTGAGAAAGTTTGTGATTAGATATTTTTGAATCCTTTCTATTTGCCTCCATTTTACATTTGTTGTGCCACTAGCCCACACCTCGCAACCATACAACAGAACCGGTGTAACAAGTAGGCCAAATAAGACCTTGGTGGTCTTCCAGTCCCACAACTTGGCATTCCTACACCTGTTTTGAAGTGCATATAGTGCTCTCCGACCACTTTGAGTTTTTTTCATCCTACATGTATTCCAATTAAGTTTGTCATGAAAGTCTATGCCCGTGTACTTGTATTCTACTACTACATCAAGTGGTTCTCCTAAGCTGAAATTTGAGTTGTTGCTTCTTCTTTTTTGCTGAAAAAATCATAATTTTTGTTTTGCTCGTGTTCACCTGCATCCCAACTTCTTTACAAAAGAGTTCTAGAGCTTGAAGGTGATATTCTAGATCTTTGGTTGTTTTGGCCACAAGAATTACATCATATGCATACATGAGGAGTTTTACCACATATTTGGCTAAATGCACACCCTCTCCCCCAAATTTGTTTATCCATTCTTCTAACTTGTCAATGTACAGCCCAAATAAGGTCGAAGATAGAGGGCAACCTTGTTTGACACCTATGTCACTACCAAAACATTCAGATAATCCTTCCTGTGTTCCGATTCTAGCCTTTACATGCTCATATAGTCTGTGAACTGCTGCCCTGTAGTGAATTGGAACCTCTAGCTCTTCCATTCTGCTCCATAATTTTTTCCTTGGCACTGTGTCAAATGCCTTTTTGAAGTCTACAAAACAAAAAAAAGCCTCCTCTTTTTGTCCCATATTTTTTCCACTATGTGTCTGAGCGTGATACAATGATCAATAGTTGAGTGCTTGGGCCTAAAACCCGCTTGCCCCTTTGCTCTCTTTCCCTTTTCTTTCGTCCATATGCTGATCCTATGCTCTATCATACTCCCAAACAACTTTGCAAAGAGAGGGTTGATCATGATAGTTCGATAGTTTGAGGGATTATTTACATCTCCACTTTTAAACAAAGGAATGGTCAAGCTAGTTGTCCACTCGTAGGGAAACCATTTTGTATGACCTCATTGAAAATTTCTTTGATTTGCGGTGCCAATATATCTACCCCCCATTTTATATGCTCTACTTGAAGATTGTCTATGTCACGGGCTTTACCAGTTGCTAACTTTTTTATCCCTTGAATAATGTCTTCAATTGTGAAAATTTCTTTCTTGACAATGATAGTAGGGGGTGTCACTACGCTGATACAGTTGTTTTGAATACTCCAACCACTGATTAACTGTTATGTTATTTTCAGTTTGCATCCTTTTCACGCTTAGTTCCTTCCAAAATTTCTTTGGTTCATGCTTCCCTAAATAAATCAATTCTTCCCTCCTTGTTTTAGTGTATTCTTCTTTTTTTGCCCTTACTAGTTTTTCATATGCTTTTTTGTTTGCTCTTGTTTTACCCGTTGGTTCCTTTAGTAATCTTCGCATTTTTTGCAATCTTCATCGAACCATGGGTTGGTTGGGAAGCTATTCCTTTCTTTCTTTTTAGGTTTAGCTCTCTTGCATTTGTTTAGAGCTTCTTGAATAACTTGCATTAACCATTCACTCTTATTGTAATCTCTACTACTGTGATGTAGTTCTTCCCTTTCCTGTAACTTATTATTTAATACTGCTCTAAAATTCTATCGATTTTCATCTGTTAAGAGAATGTTTCCCTTGTGAGGATATTTATTTTGATTGCCTTGCAAGTGTTTTTCCCTTGGTTTGTCTCCATGCATTCGAAGTTTCATAATAATTGGGTTGTGATCTGACTTAAGTTCCACTGGAGAATATTCCACTTCTAGCTCCTCTATTTTTGGTATGTAATTCTATGAGCATATTACATAGTCTATTACACTTTGTCCCTTATATGTTTTGCATGTATACTTTCCTGAATTTTTCCATTTGTTCATCCCATTGCAAATAATCAAATTGTATATGCTACAAAGACCTAACAACTCTTCTCCATATTGCGTGATAGCCCCATTCTCATCTTCTGAAGTCCTGGTCCACTGTTGATTTTCCTCTTCTGGCATCCAAAGAGGATTAATCTCAATATCTTCGTTACCTTCTAGAATGTTAGCTTGCTTATTTGCTGTCCTTGCATTGAAATCTCCAATTAATATAATATCCCCCAACTTACTATATATTGAAATGTCTCTTTTTAGGGAGGAGTATGGGTCTTCTCTGTTAAGGTCATGTTTCTTATAGAATTTAGAATTCTTGGAAGCAAAATAACATGCTTGCTATGCTAATAACCGACTTATTTTCTAGGATCTTTATCCAGATGTACTGTTTGTTTTCATCTTGTTTTTCAATTTTAATGACCTTATCCCATTCCTCTTTTATTAAAACCATAATACCCCATGCCCTTTGCCATTTTCTGCTGCTTTATTCCATATTGCTATTTTTTTGTATCCCACAAATTTTGGAGTCCTACATCCATCGTGTTCATGTGTTTCTGTCAATATGATTATATCTTTGTCTCTAGCAATGGGCCCTAACCCGGGTCCTCTTCTCCAAGGGAAACCTCTACAGTTCCAACTTACCATTGCAAGATGTTCCCGAGCGGGCCATACTCCCTATTTATTTGGTATCCTTATGCACTGGTCCCACACGAGCGATGCCTAAGATGGTATTTACGAGGATCATGATGCAGCCAAGGTTATGTCCATGTCGCGTTCTCGGTAGATGTTATACTTCCTTTCATTTATTTTAAGAACCTCAACATTATTAGAGTCTTTTATTCCTGTAATGAATGAAATCATCCGTGATTTTTGTTGCATGATGAGTGTCATTTAATTCATCATTTGATCATTATTTATCAATCCGGGCAGGTGTCCTAAGGCTGTTTACGATAGTCAATTCAGGCAGGTGTAAGACACTCCATTCAGAAAATGGCTTTATTGGTAGAAAAATTAGTGTTTGCTGGGGGTTCTTCTGTCACTCTAAACCCTATAACTTGAAAGGAAACTAAATTATGCTTGCTAAAATAAAACTGCAGAAATGAAATGATAGTGAAAGAAACCTATTTACTCTTGCTGAATCTGACAATGCACTCAAAAATTGAAGTAAAATTGCTGAAATGAAAGTTGCTGAAATTAGAATTGCAGAAAATAAACTTAACTATCTTGCAAAATAAAAGAACAGATCTAGAAATAAACTCAGAAATGAAAATGTAACTACAAATTCTGAAATTGGAAATAAGTTCAAACAAAATAAGAAAATGCGAGAAAAATGACGGGTTTCCTGTTATTCTCACTGCATGAGAATTGAACAAGAAAACCTGATATGAACCTTCTTCTGCTCCTGAGAGTGGCCCTTGCTCCCTGGTTCAGAAGAAGGTGAAGAAGTAGCTCTGGTGTTCTACCTAATCACTCCTTCAATCATAAAATAAAATTGATAAAAACTACACTTTTTATTGATTTAAAAACATGCAGAAAATTTTTGCATATTATTGCTACAGAAATCTGATTTCACAATATTCAGAATTACACTAATTGCAATCCTAATTCTTCCTACTTAGCTCAACCCAGATGGGAGCCAGTTATTTATATTAAAAACAACTAAATCAGATGTGGAATGATTCAAATTCGGGCATTTTAGGAATGCTGTTAAAACTGTATTCCTAAAATGCAGAATATGGTTACATATGAAATCTATTCATTGCACACTTGCTAGAGGTCTTCTACGTTGAAAAAGATGCATAACAGATTTACATAGCTATTCCTATCATTCTCCTACAATTTGTTGTCTTTCCTGAGCTGTTTTGGTCAAAACTGTGCATTTCCTGTTATTCCGGAGCAGTCCTGTTATTCCGGGGGTCTTCATCAAAAAACCATGGAACAAGGGTGATTACAATAGGCAATATGTATCTTAATCCTATCCACTGATGTTGCAGCTGCTGAATAACTTGCATGATACCTTCAGCTCTTCTTTTTGACCACTGCAAGTTATTGGGGGAGTTAGGTTCTTTCTTCTGCAAGGAAAGAGGTAACTCACCCCAACGATTTCTACAGGCTGCTAAGGCACTATTAAAATGCTGATGAATAAAATTCTGAACATCAACTAAACATCTCTAAAGATTTGTTTCATAAATTTTTCTCACCTTTTCTTCTCTCATCATAGTGAAATGTTGATTGGCTGTACCCCTGTAATCACCATGCATTGGCCTCAGATACAGTGCTGCATTTGCTTCATTATCCTTAATCATCTACTTCTGCTGTTCCCAATATTCCTGATTTTGTAGAGTGGACAGGAAAGCTCTTAACTGAATATCCCCTGTAAAAATGTGAGGTAGGAATGTGTCATCCTCAGGCATAAAGAAATTATGTAGGAATAACTCACACGACAGATTTTTCTGCTCGTTGGGTCATGCAGGTAGGTATCCACAAATTCTTCAGATTTTCCATTTTGTATGGCAAATTAGAGTGGATTCTCATAATTTGCCAACGGATAAATCTTTCCCTAAGGATTAAGGTGTAAAACCTTGCAGGTCTTCTGCACTGGACTAAACACTCTGCATTCTGACAGAGATCCTGCACTTGGTTTTTCAATTTGGTTATTTCTGCCTCTTTAGCCTCACATTTTTCCTCCAAAGGTTTCAAAGCTAAAACCTTTTCTTCCAACCTTTGGCATTTCATCATCCACTTTGATAAATCTGCATTATATTCCTCAAGTGGAACCATAAGGGGATTGCGAACCAGTTGCTGCATTTGAGGAACAATATGAACCTGTATCTCTTTGTCAGTCATGTCAACCCTGACAGAATCTATTTGTGTTTCCTTTTCTTCTATTTCTGCCAAAGGCAGGTTGACCTGTACTCCTTGTTCCTCTATTCCTGTCATAGGTAATTCAGTTTGGATTTCCATGTCCTGTGTTATTATGAGGGGTTCATATAGTTCAATATCTGCAGCAGGAATTGAGGAGATCAGAAGTTGTTCTTGTCCCTGTTCTCCTTCAATATCCATTATAGGTTCTTCCCTGATGGGTGATTCTACTATATGTGCAGCTGTCGCTAATTCCAACAAGATGTCAGCCATTTGAGTGTCATGTATACTTTCATCAGGTTGTGGCTCTAAAGATGCAATTTTTTCTTTTAAACCTCGCCACTTCCTTTTGCAACATTGCAATCATTTGATCTTTTTCTGTAATAGAAGCTTGACATTCTTCTATCCATCTTGTTTGTGTTTTTACCACACTTCTTGCTGCAAATAGCTGTAGTTGGATATCTTCTTCTTCCTCTGATTCTTCTTCTGTCTCTGACTTTTCTCCTGTCTCTGACTCTTCTTCTACCTCTGCCTCTTCCTTAGAATCGGAATCTGAATAATCCACCAAGATCACTGTAGGGCTGGATTTAGGTTCTGTTATGTTTGTAGCTGTAGGTTCTGTTGATTCTGCTAGGTCTACCTCTGCTGCTACTGCCTCTTGACCTCCTTGGTCAAATGATGTTGTATCCTTTTGAAGTCTTGCAGACCTTCGTAATGTTTGAACAGGAGATTTGCTTTTCCTTATTTTGGGCATTTTTTGAACAGCTTCTCCTGGTTCTGCCTCATCAAAGCTATTGGACTGCAACACAGTTACATCTGCTGAAAATGATACTTTTCTGCATTTTTTAGCAGAGTCTATTTTAGCATGCTTTTTTCTTTGCCTTCTAGTTCTAGAAGAGGGAGGTCCCTGTGGAGAGGATGAACCTGCTTCTTGGACAGACTCTGTTTCAACCACTGGCTCAGACCTAGGGCTTTCAACTTGTTCTGCAGACTTAGGGCTTTCAACTTCTTCTGCTTCATCTGCAAATGCAGGGCTTCTAGTTTCGTCCCATGGAGCAAAGAATCTGTCAAAGCTCTGTAAATTACCCCTAAAGTGATGTTTACAAATTATTTTTATCAAACCATGATGCCTAGGGGTTCCTTTTCCTTCTTGATATTTCTTGGCCATAGTTTTTAAATCTTCATAAAAATACAGGGGAAAATTAACTTGGAATTCAGGGTTTGTGTGGCCATATCTCAAATAAATTAAAATCTTCATATGATGCCCTGATAAAACAACGTACTGACCTTCACAAGTGATAAATCTAATCATCCATTCAGCTACTTCATCCCAAGGAGATTCCAGACTTTCCCTTTTAACTCCTTTACAAACATTTTTGCTCATGACATATTCAATCGGTTTATCGTTTTCTGCCCTAAACTGGTTGGCCAATTCACTTAAGGTATTTCTAGCTATTTTCCCAAGATTAATTCCTTGCAAAGGAAATTCAGTAATTTGGCTCAAAATGTCTGGAGTTACCTGGATTGTCATGCCATTGATGTTGATTCTGTTGTTTCTGAAGGTTCGTGCAAATTCTGCAGCCAACCCTTCGGAGTTACCATCAAATTTTTGCAAAAACGACATCAAACCAGCATCGGTGAAAATCTGCAGCAACGTAGAATTTTCTAGTATGAAACTAGCATTTTTTGGTTCGCTCCTGTTCTTCCTGCCACCCATTTTTCCTTGTTCTGTTCGCAACTATGTTTCGAAAGCGCTGGAATGACAATCTTAGCATGCATGCACTGGAATAATAGTTCGTGCGCCGGAACAGAGCATGTAAAACCTACTTGTTGATTCATTATTTTTAAAACCGATGGAATATGCTGACAACGCAAAAAAAAAATTAATGCCAATGCAGATTTCACGATTACGGTTTGCTGAGTTGGCATCCATGAATTTGATGTAAATTTTTCAAGGCAAACAAAATCTGTTTTCGATGTGCTTTGAGGCGTGTGCCATGATTACGCGTATCGCAAAATTATGATATCTAAATATCATAAATTTCAAAAATCACGTGTTCCACAATCGTTTGCCACGTGTCCCTGCATGAATTTTTTTAAGAAACGTCAACTTATTTCGATGCACTGCGCACATGTCGTTATTTTGTCGTTCCGAAGCATATCTATCAATACTCATTCTGGAGCACAACTGTCATTACCCATTCCAGAGCACAACTGTTACGGAGCTTTTGCTGTTCCGAAGCAATGGTTATTCGGAAGCAAACTTCATTCCGAAGCATATGTCATTCTGGAGCATATGTCATTCCCCCCTTTTCATTGACTAATTTAGACATCCCCAATTTAAACCTTATGAATGCTTTGAATGCTAATCAAGTGAATCTATACACTATATACTTTAACTATTTACAATATTTAAAATGTAAAGAAACACATACCTGTCTTGACTACCTTTCTACATTTCATACAATTGATTAGCTTTGTTGTTTGTCTGCTGACAAGTGCAGTAATGTAATCTTGAAAAACACAAACAAAATGGGTGATGGCAATGACAACAGTGGTGAATGACAATGGCGGAAAATGTATGGTGATGGAATGAATGACGATGGAATGGATAGTGATGAAATGGATGGTGATGGAATGGGACTTAGTAAACATGCCAGATAACTGGTTTTCATGTAAACTAAATGTTTTTTTTTTTTATAAATTGATAAAAACTATACTACTGCTGCTTTAGTGGAAGAAGGGAATTCTTCCATTAAATGCACATCCAAGTGCTCTATTTGTTTTAAAAATTCATTTTTAGTTAGTGGCTTATGGTAAATCCGGAGACGATGTCCATTAACCACTAACTTCCTTCACGAATCATCAATTGGTGAGAGACGAACTGCTCCATTCAAGAAAACCTCTTCAATCTGGTATGGTCCAAGCCACCTTGTTTGCAACTTCCTAGGAAAATATTCATAACGGGAGTCAAACAGTAATACCCAATCCCCTTGCTGGAATTTTCGTTCTTGGATATGCTTATCATGCCAGATTTTACGTTGTGCTTGAATCATCTCGTTCTGATGCAAAGCGTCTCTTCGTATTTCATCCAATGCATTGAGTTGCAGGATTCGGTCCTTTTGTGCCTGTGACAAATCAATACCAACTTCTAAAGCAGTTCGAAGAGTTAGTAATTCAAATCCAATGGGCAAAAGGGGTTTTTTACCATAAACCAATTCAAAAGGGGTAAATCCCGTAGTGGATTTCCAAGTAGTGTTATAAGCCCAAATTGCTTCAGGTAACCTTTCTACCCAATTCCTTCTATGAACTGCTACAGTTTTGGTCAATATTTTCTCTAATTCCCTATTTGTCACTTCAACTTGACCATTGGCCTGGTGGATGATAAGGAGAGGACTTCCGTGCTTGATTTCATATAATTTTACAAAGGCTTCAACAACCTTTGAAATAAACTGAGGTCCTTGATCAGAAGTAATAGACTGTGGGGCTCCAAATTGTAGAAAAATTTGTGAATACAGAAAATCAGCTACTTTGTCTTCTTGGGCATGCTTAAAGGCACGGGCTTCTGCCCATTTGGTTACATAATCAACACATACTAGGATGTGCACCTTCCCTTGGGAGGGTGGATCAATAGGTCCTACAAAATATAACCCCCACCTCTCAAATGGTTCTACACCCAATTGAGGCTGTAAAGGCATTTCATTTTTGAAAGTAGGCTTACCCATTCTTTGACATGCATCACAATTTCTAATATACCTTTTTACATCTTTATGCAATGATGGCCAGTAGTAACCAGTACCCAAAATCTTTCGAATGGTATGTTTTACTGAATAATGCCCTCTTGAAGGTTCATCATGACAGGCTCTCAAAATGTCATATATCTCATCCTTACGAACACACCTACGTAAAACATGATCAGGACTGCATTTAAACAATATTCCTTTTATCCATTCAAAAGAAGAGCTTTGCTTGATTAACTGTTTTTTTTGTTTTGAGGTAAAATGAAGTGGAATCTTCCCTGTAGCTAAATAATTAGCTATATCTGCAAACCATGGAGTTTGAACAGAGACAACAAACAATTTTTCATCAGGGAACGCGTCTTCAACTAGTTCTTCAGTTTCTGCATTTGGCAATCTTGACAAGAAATCTGCCACTACATTAGCCTTTCCTGGTCTATTTACTATAGTAATATCAAATTCCTGCAGTAAAATCAACCAGCGAATAATTCGTGCACTAACCAAAGGCTTATTCATCAAATATTTGATAGCAGCATGATCTGTATGGATGAATACAGGGTATCCTGTGATATAGTGTCGAAACTTGTTAATGGCATATACTATAGCTAAGAATTCCTTTTCGGTTGTAGTGTAATTCTTTTCAGCTCCTGTCAAGTTTTTGCTAATATAATAAATGGCATAGTGTTGTCCATTTTCAATCTGCCCTAGTGCGGCTCCAATAGCAGTATTGGAGGCATCAGCCTGAATATGAAAGGGCAGCCCCCAGTTAGGTCCTCTTAGTACCGACAGACTGGTTAGCTTTTCTTTCAAAGCTTCAAAGGACTTGTGGCAATCATCGGACCATACAAATTCAGAATCTTTCATTAATAATGCAAACATTGGATTAGCAATGGTACTGAAATCGTAATGAATCTACGATAAAAGCCAATATGTCCTAAGAAACTACGGACATCAGTTTGAGATTTCGGAGGAGGAAGACTCTTGATGACCTCTACTTTCTTAGGATCAACCTTAATACCGTGAGCAGAGATATGATGTCCTAAAACAATTTCTTCCTCCATCATCAAGAAACATTTTTCAGGATTAAGAGATAAATGATATGCTTCACATCGTATTAGAACCTTTTCAAGTTGCTCTAATGTATACTCAAATGTGTCACCAAACACTGTGAAATCATCCATGTAAATATCTACACTCTCATTGGTTAAATCAGAAAAAATGGCCAAGACAGCTCGTTGAAATGTTGTTGGTGCATTACATAATCCAAAAGGTAATACTCTATAAGCAAATGTCCCCCAAGGACATGTGAAAGTTGTTTTTTCCTGGTCTTCTGGTGCCACTTGGATCTGGTTATACCCACTAAAACCATCCAGAAAACAGAAATATTTCTTACCAACAAGAGTGTCCAGCACTTGGTCTATAAAGGGTAATGGAAAGTGGTCCTTGTGTGTGACTTTGTTTAATTCCCCGTAATCCACACACACTCGCATCTTTCCATTTTTCTTAGGCACAATAACTAATGGAGAAACCCATTGACTGTCTGAAATTGGATAAATGAATCCTACTTCCAACAATTTTTCAATTTCTTCTTTAACAATGTCTTTTAAAGCGAGGATTCGGACGTCTCTGCGGTTGTCTAACCGGTTTGACATCCTCAATGTATATCCTATGTGTGCATACATCAGGGTGGATTCCAACCATATCCGTATAATTCCAAGCAAAAGCTTGAACATGATGTTTCTGCAAAACAGCAAATAGTTTGGCTTCTTGATCGTCAGTCAACCAACTGTTAACATTTACAGGTTTTCCTGGTTGAATTTCAATTTGCTTGACTCCGGGATAAACAGAGTTAACATGTTCATATTTGCTAATCAAAGCATTTAAAGGACAATGATGTGGTTGCAGATCATGAAATATTCTTGATTCTGAGTTAAATGCAATACCTGATGGAAGCATTGGCATAGGACAGGTGAAAGAAGTCAAAAGATGATGATGCCACCCATGTGGCAATGTAAAGGAACTTTCATGAAGTGGAATAGATGGTAAATGTTCAGCAACTTGTTCATCATCTTTCCATAATAGGTGATTGACCAGAACTTGATCATCCCTGAGGCCTTCTTCATGCAATGTATTCACCAAGACTGTTTCATGTTCAAAAATTTCTCTCTGGTGAATTCAATTCTTCAATGTGTTCCTGTACTACAATGGTGGCAAGGGTAACAAGAGGCTCCCTGTTCTTCATTGGAATCAGGATACCATAACTCGTCCAGAAAATTTAGATGATGGTTTAGCAGGTGGATACAAAGAAATTTTCTTAAGATCTACTCCATTTGAAATAGTCATTTCTCCTGATCTACAGTCTATGAAAGCGGCAGTAGTAGCAAGCCAAGGTCATCCCAGGATGATAGGATAGCCATTAGCTGTACTCCTAGGTTGTAATACTAGGAAATCTACAGGGGTATTCCCAAGAATATACTTCAATGGGAACATCCTCCAAAAGTCCTTCTGGTTTGGCAACTGACCTATCTGCCATTTCCAAAACTGTAGTTGTAGGACTCAAATCGGTGAGCTGCAATTTTTGCATAATATCTTTGGTCATGACATTAATTGCAGCTCCTAAATCAATAAGTACATTGGGAATTTGAACCAATCCTACGGTAATGGTGATCACTGGACTTCCTGGATCACCATATTTGGGAGGTACTAATTTCCCAGAGAGAAGATCAGCCAACTTTCCATCCACTTGTACAGTTTGTGGAAAGGCTTTCTTCTTCTTGCCAGGTTTCCTTATGCATAAATCCTGAATGGTTTTCTTAATCAATGGTACATCCTTGATTGCCTGTAGCAGAGGAAGTGAGATTGACATTTTATTTAATTCTGTGATTAACTCTGATTCAGGGGTAGTGATGGGATGATCAAACCTTTCAAGAAATGGTAAATCTGATGTGACACGTTCAGATTTTCTTTGTAAGTTTTCTGCATTCCTTTGCTCTGATTGTATTTTTTCTGGACTTGAAATTTCTGGAATTTCTTCAACTGTAGGTGGAGCAGGGTCAGGTAAGACCTTCCCTGAGCGTAATTGGATGTTACCACAGTCAAGTACATGAACTGCAGCAGTGTATCTTTAGACTCGACCTCATAAACGGGGGCTGCTTGTCTGACATTATTGGGGTTAGTCACAGGCTGAGCTGGGAGTGGAGGTTGTCTTACTGGTTGTGCTTGTTGATGTTGTGTTCTTCCCTAAAAATTTGGATTAGGAGCTGGCAGCAAATTTTGAGTTTGGCCTTGATACCTTTGCTGTCCTTGATGGGATTGATATTGCTGGCTTTGATAAGGTTGATATTGTTGTGGTAGAAATGGTTGTCCTTGATATTGCTATCCCCATATTTGTCCTTGTTGTGTCCATTATGGAGGCATGGTATGCCAAGGTGGGTTCATCCATCCAGATTATGACTAATCTGGAGGAGCTGTCCAAGGTTGGTTCCAAGGTTGTGCAGAAGCTTCGCTCGTCCCCATGGCATATTCATATTCCAAGGAGATTGTCCCCAGTTTGGAAATCTAGGAGCATTGGGATATTGTGCATAACCACCACCGGGTCTTTGCCCAATAGCATTGAGTTCTTCTACTTGGGTGCCCAAAACAGATTTTAGATGAGGCAACAAAGGGAATTTATCTGTTAAATGTTCCTTGGAACAAATTCCACAAATAGAAGTTTTGTTTAGGGGGCAATCCTGCAAGGCATGCTTACTCCTACACCTTGGGCAATAAATTGCTAAAGGTGGTGTAGAATTATTTCTTGTATTTTTCTCACCTAATGCAGTATTAAGTTGAACAAGGATATCAGTTTTTAAATTGGCCATTTCCTCCATCAACTCTTTCATACCATTATTGCCAAGATTATTTTTCTTTCTTCGATGGTGTGTACGGGAATAATTTTTGCATAACTCCACAATCTCATCAAGGTCAAGTTGATCTATGTCTCCTTTTCCCATTAAATCTAACACTTCCCTAGATTCATCCTGTAATCCTCTTAAGAGAATAGGCTTTAAGAAATCAGGCTCTACAACACCACACCTCTTTTGGACAAAGGCAAAGCGATCAAGATAATCTTCTAAACTCTCATCCTCTTCTTGCTTGATCCTAAACAACTCATCTTTCATGTTTCTTACTCTACAATAATCCTGATATTTATTTAAGAATGCAGTCTCCATCTCATCCCAGGTAGTAATTGAGTTAGGTTCAAGATTGCTCATGAACCATCGAAGAGCAGTGTCCTTAAGTGTAGAAGGAAACAACTTCAATTTTTGATTATCATTTATGTAGTCATAAGTCTGACATAACACTTTGAATTCAAACAAAAATTGATCAGGATCTTCTCATGCAGCTTCCCTAAAGATTGGCAATATAGATGGGGAGATTGTTTTCATGGGGGCATCTAGAAGTGGATCCAACCGAATAGGATATTCAAAAGTTTTAGGAGAATCATCAGGATCAACATATCCACCTGTTGTTGCTGCTGCAGCCATAGTTGTCTTCTTTCTAAAGGATGCTGGAAATAGTTTAGTCAGAGGGGAGTGTTTAGCAGCTAGTGCTTCAAAAAGCTCCTTTTCTAATTTTGCCAACAATTCTTCTGATGAAGAAGGTATGTCTGGCTTTTCCTCAGTGATGTCAAATGAAGGCAATTCTTCATCAGACCGAGTAGGTCTCTTTGGTGGCTCAGATCCACTTCGGATAAACCTCCCTCTTTCGTCTCTCAGCCTATGCATTCATACACATTTACTAAACAGAATGTAGAATTTACAAGAACTATTTTCTGTATCCGACCTATAGTTCTTGACCTACTTAGATTTGACTAACAACACCATGATCCCCGACAACGGCGCCAAAAATGATGAGTGTCGTTTAATTCATCATTTGATCATTATTTATCAATCCGGGCAGGTGTCCTAAGGTCGTTTACAATAGTCAATTCAGGCAGGTGTAAGACACTCCATTCAGAAAGTGGATTTATTGGTAGAACAGTTAGTGTTTGCTAGGGGTTCTTCTGTCACTCTAAACCCTATAACTTGAAAGGAAACTAAATTATGCTTGCTAAAATAAAACTGCAAAAATATGACAGTGAAAGAAACCTATTTACTCTTTCTAAATCTGACAATGCACTCAAAAATTGAAGTAAAATTGCTGAAATGAAAGTTGCTAAAATTAGAATTGCAGAAAATAAACTTAACTATCTTGCAAAATAAAAGAACAGATCTAGAAATAAACTCAGAAATGAAAATGTAACTACAAATTTTGAAATTGGAAATAAGTTCAGCAAAATAAGAAAATACAGAAAAATGACAGGTTTCCTGTTATTCTGCTGCAGACAGAATTGAACAAGAAAACCTGATATGAACCTTCTTCTACTCCTGGGAGTGGCCCTTGCTCCCTGTTTCAGAAGAAGGTGAAGAAGTAGCTCTGGTGTTCTACCTAATCACTCATTCAATCATAAAATAAAATTGATAAAAACTACACTTTTTATTGATTTAAAAACATGCAAAAAAATTCTACATATTATTGCTACAGAAATCTGATTTCACAATATTCAGAATTACACTAATTGCAATCCTAATTCTTCCTACTTAGCTCAAACCATATGGGAGCCAGTTATTTATATTAAAAACAACTAAATCAGATGTGGAATGATTCAAATTCAGGCATTTTAGGAATGCTGTTAAAACTGCATTCCTAAAATGCAGAATATGGTTACATATGAAATCTATTCATTGCACACTTGCTAGAGGTCTTCTGCGTTGAAAAATATGCATAACATATTTACATAGCTATTCCTATCATTCTCCTGCAATTTGCTGTCTTTCCTGAGATGTTTTGGTCAAAACTGTGCATTTCCTGTTATTCCGGAGCAGTCCTGTTATTCCGGAGCAGAATCCCTGTTATTTTTCAGAGCAGCGCCAGAATGACTGTTTCCAACACTTGTTTGCGGTTCTTTGGCCGAGCATTGGGTGGACCAGACTTATAAGTCTTTCAATAACCTGGTCACACGCTTTCCTAAGTTGAATTTGACCAAATCCCAAGCCTTGCAAATCTGGCTGGAATTTGTCCAAGTCAAAACAATTAAAAACAGTTTTGCACGGCTTGCAGTTTTGACCTGTTTTTAGTGCTATTTTCTGCATTTGACAACTTCAGAGAGCATGATATGAATGATATATATTCCACACGTGATTGCACTTAACACATTTCACAATAAATCATTATTTATCAACAAAACTTATGCAAAAAATACAGAAAATTAGTAAAAACAGAATATTATGCTTCTAAACAGTCAAATATGTAAATAGTAGTAAATATTGCATTTCATCAGCAAAATTAACATTAAAACATATCAAAAAGGTCTATTAAGGATGTCCAAAATAATAAAAAATGAGGCAATATTTGGCCTCATCATTGCACATTGTCGTCGATGTCGAGGCTGATCCATGAAGTCTCACCCCATGATATCCCGCTTGTTATTAGTGCTTCTCACATTTGGTAGTGACACAAACATCCTTGTGCTCTATTGTTGTTTAAAATTTTACAACGTGCTTATAGACGCTACCATCTGGTCCATGAGATGAAAATTTATGCATCCTGTAGATTCCTCGACATACTCTCGATGAGCGCTTTGCTGTTATCGCTTTCGAAAATATTATAAACCCTTGACACGTCCTCATTGGCTTTTAAAACTATCATCTATCACATCATCTATCTGACCTTCATTGTTGTTATTGCTGTCTACCGTGTTCTTGCGTTCTCTACAAACACCGCTTCAAATTACGTAGTCTACACTGGAACTTCCTCATATCTAATCAAATGCCACTCTTAGTGATCATAGATTACATTGAATTCTCAGACCCATCGTCAAGGTATCCACCTTTGTCCTTTCATATTGTACTAGCCATTTGACGTTCGGTTCGTCTAAGCTGGGGAAGCTGCCGTCTCGAATTCTGCCACACGGGCTCATCGTTGGCCAATAAAACTTCACCAAACTACCCTCATGTCCTCTATGTCAGGCATCCACATTTTTTTGCCAAAGAAATCATGTGAGCTAATCTCCTGGTGTCTTTGCTTTGGTTGAGTTATGCTTGGCTGCCCCTATCTGTCATTTGACCTCCATCGTGGTCTCGTCATCGTATTGAGACCAATCTCGAACTTCGCACTCCACCATCCAATGTTATGCCATCCTCAATCTTTTTCCTTATGACATGATTCATCCATGAAATGTTACCGTCGTTTGAGTCATGCGATGGGATCCAACCATCTTGCTACGTCCGCTCGCACTGTACCTGCATAAACCACCATACAAATGCAATTATAAACAAACATCCTTAGTAGCATAGTAATTGGTCATAAAGGTAGAATCCCCAATAACCATATGCATAAGACCACTAAAGGCCTCTTACTGAAATCGATATTTTATGCTTCTTTTTATTTTTACTATATATATAGTTATGTATGTTATATGTAATATATATATACATAACAATATATATTTTATTATTTGTTTTTAATATTATTTTTATTTATTTTTATATGTATTTTTTTTTTATGTTTTAAATGATTTTATTTACTTTTTATCTTTTTATCATTTTTTAATATTAATATATATATATATATATATATATATATATATATATTAAATTATTTATTTATTTTTTCTTCGTAATGAAATCATTAAGAGAACAATTCTTTTTTCATGAGTCAAATTATCATAAATATGTCTTGAAATAAGTTCAATACATTTGACCCATGAAGGCATATAAGTTTGAGATTCACTAACTTATATTATAACAACCCATATCAAATTACAAACATGGAGAACATGAAGACTTTATCACTAGCTCTTTTCCTTTCTTATGAAAGGCCTTTTGTAGAATCTTAGAGTTATGCGACCCTCGAAATATTGACTCTCAATAACAACCATCGGATGCAAACAAACCTCCAATAGAGCACAAAAATATTCTAATGGGTAAGATCCCATGAAACTTGCCATTCGACTAAGACCAAAGAACCCAAAACTCAAAAACCAAAAATTTAAAGTGGGTCCCCAAGCTTTGGGACTAGTTGTGGAGCAACCACAAAAAATGACGACTCTGCTGGGAAACGCTCCTAAGCATTTTGGGTGAAGAACCCAACCTTTGAACATACAAAACACAAACATTAAAACTATTAGTATCAACAAATATCTAGAGAATGAAAGTAGACCAAGAAGATATGACCCATGGAAATGATTCAGCATTAGCTCAATGTGTGCAAAGTGATTTATTCCTTATCGTCTGAAACCATTCAACATTCCATCGTCAGTTTCACATGGATGCATATGATATGTTATGGATGATCTATGCAGGCTTGGATGTTATAATATGAATGACCTATTTTACAAAGACTCAAACATTCTAGTATCATAAACAAACACACTAAAATTGCTTAACCCTATTAGAACCAAATGTGTGTGCAATGGATTCATTTACCTGATCAAGAGCTCAGTTATGAACTGCTACAATCTATAACCAGTGTGTGCAAGTGGACTCAGAGCTTTGGGGAATTGAATTCTCAACCTAAAAATGATGAGAATTTGACCCTATCCTTACTACTTTGATTTTTAAGTTTATTACCTCATTTTGACCAAAATGGTTGAACTTTTTATGGATGAAACCACAAGGCTAGCCTGTCTGTGTGAGCGGTCATAGGTATCACTTTTAAATGAGACATGTCACCACACATGAGCATACTCCATTGCTAATCAAGCGTCTATAGCCCCGGTGGATGTTAACCCCATAGTCCATGATTTGGATTTTGATTTATTGAATCTTGGGGATGACTACCCATCCTTCTAAGGGGACATGTAGTACAATCCTTACAACTCAATAACTAGTGGTGTGATGGAAGTGAATGGTGAAAGTTTTGCTTTACACTTTTTGAATCTTGGGGATGACTACCCATCCTTCTGAGGGGACATGTAGTACGATCCTTACAACCCAATAGTCTGTGGTGTGATGGAGGTAGAATCCAAGATTTGGGGAATCAGATTCTCAACCTAAGTATGATGAGAATTTAACCCTATCCTTACTACTCTGATTTTGGATTTTTCAAGTATTGTGGAAGTGATGAAAACCAATGTTTTATGGACTATGTCGCATTATAGGACCAACAAGAATGACTCTTTTCACCTCGCACTTTCTCCCAAGTATGGTTTTGACCATTTTACCCAAAATGCTTTTAACATGTGCAAATTATGTTTGGTTCAAAATGGTTTCGGCATCAGTTCCCAATTTCAAGATCTTCTTAGTGTATATTGTGCAATGATTCTAAGAGAATTTGACATGATTTCGATGTTTGCCTTTGAAATGTAGATGGAAGTGAGATGCAATGCAAGGTGGAAGGTACCATGAAATGAAGTTGAATGAGATGGAGCATGCAAAACATTTTACCCTAATTTACAAAATTGACAACTTCCTGCATCACAAGTTTCAAATGATATACTTTAATATGTTTGTGATAATTATGGAGCCTTCTGGAATATAATTCTGATGTTTCACACTCCTGGTCTTAGTGAACATTCATAAGGACATAAACTGACATCTTCACAAGAATGCATCATAAACCCAAAACTAAAATAAATTACCACAACACACCACACATCCAAAACCCAAAATCAATCAAAACCGACACCTTAAAACTATGTACAAACAATTGGAAATCAACGCAAAATTAGAAGTGAATGAATATAAACATACAACTAAACTCAAAATTCTTAAAGCATGAGTATACTTACATATAATACAAGACTCTACCCCTTTCAAGCCTGGAAATAGTGCTTTAGATGCAACCCATTAACGGGTAAAGCCAAATCGTTCCCATCCAAGGTTTTTAGTCTAAAACTATTCTCACCTAGGACTTCAAAAATTTGATATGGACCTAGGATTGTAAATATCTAAGTGACATTATAAAATACAATGTGGATACCTTTGAAAGGTCTAGCCACCAATAATGTCAGGAGGAGATCTATCGTTTACCATTTGAATAGTTTGATGTCTGCATAGTCTATCATACATTGTACAAATGAAGATTGAAGCCAAGCAATAAAATAGCAGTATTTTCTTTTATGGATTTGGTAACTGTGTTCTATATTTCTTTTATGCTTTATTTTATTCTGTAACTTCCATATTACTTTCCTACAACCATGAAATAAGTACAATTATACTAATTTAATGAAAATATCTCATTGAAGTTCAAGTAGAGTAGAGAAAGGGGAGGAGGCTAATACTTAACTTGAGGAGGCAGGGCCCACTCCAAAAGGTTAGTCCCTAAATATCTTCCCCCAAAAACATGGTAGGATTAAAATGTAGAATAGTCTTAGAGCATATATTGATTTACATAAAAATAAAATTATAAAATATATTAAATGCATTATTAGATCATAACGTGGATCCACATTATACTAAGTCATAATTGCATTAAACATAATTTCGTCAGTGGCACTATCCTCCTAGTTTTCTAAGTGTGTGATGGTTGTTGCATAGCTCTTCCATCCCATATTATCATTTGCTTATTAATTTCATAATCTAATGAATGGGTGGATATTGATTTTATTCAACTTCTCATATGTTGATTTATCGCACACTTTCCCTACTATGGTTTAAACTCATATTTGCTTGAATCACTTGCACCCTTAAACTTTCATGTAATTATATTTCTACACTTTACATTTTTGCATTTTACTTTTAATGCTAGTGAGTGTAGGTTAGCATGGGAGTATTCTGTGAGGAACTATGGGGAGTCAACTTGAATCTAAATTTTGGGAGAAGTCGTTAGTAATCCCTTTTAACTTTGTTGAAAATCAAATTGGGGTGCAAACATTAATTAGAAGTCAACACAATTCTCCCATTCAACATAGTTTCTAGCATGCTTAGTGAGACCAAGCCTTATTTTTCCTCAAAATTCACACTTAATGCCTATATTTTCATTTCAACATTGTATTCATCATGGATGAAATGATTGGCTTGAAATTGAGAATTTTTTTACTAAGTCCAGTTCTAGGAGGTGATTTGCTTCAAAATTTGGAGTGATTTGCTCCATTTTAGTAAAGCGTCTAAACTTTTACAAAGGCAATTACGCAAGTGATTCACCTAAATTTTACAAGCAAATTACTCTATTTCAATGATCAATTTGCTTGGGAAATTTTACACTTTCACAATTTTAATCTAGAGCAATTTATGGAGGCTAGGGACTTGATTTTGTAGTTCCAACCTCAAATTGACTTTGAAATCCATTCTTTTTTGTTATTTGTGCTCAATTTTTGTATATACTTTATGAATGAAAATTCTAATATGAACTCCAAAATTTTGAATTTTTTGCAAGGATGACAATTTTAATGGCATTCAAGCATCACCAAAACTCAAATTTGACCTCATATATGCATATGTCACTAAAAAAAGTCAATTAAGATAGGTTCTAAGTCATTCTACTAGAAGAATCAAATCAACAAGTGTTTATCTCATAATCAATGCGTAATTTTCTCTAAAATAGTAAAATATCTCTAGGATCGATCAAACAAGTGATCGCTTCGAATGATTTGCTCAAAGCCATTCTTGTTGAAAACTTTTCTAATGCCATAATTAGTGAGTAAACCACTTATAAATAGTAAGCAAATTGCTTGCATTTTTTGAGCAAAGCACTCCACATGCAAAGTCTTAACAATTACTTTCTACTAGCGAATCTGGATCGCTCTAATATTGTGAGTGAATTATTTCATAAGCAAATTATTGAATTTAAAAAAAAAACTAACCCTAAAACTATTTCCACGTAGGTAGATACGTGTAAGCTTGTGAATACATTATAAAAGACTAAAAAAAAGGGAAATAATATCAAACAACTAAAATTTTTACATACCATTGAAGAAACGTGAAGGGGAACATAAAGGAAAAAATTGATATATGGGTGCATCCAAAAGACATGTTCAAAAAGATTCTAGTGTTTATTCTTTCCCCATTAAAAGGTAAAATCCCCGTGGCTAACCCAATTAGTCAAGGCCTTATGCTACCATAAATTAGTTACTTGAGATAATAAATGAGATTTTCATTTGCTCTAGCTAATTAGGATTAGTCCAATATGGCTCCAACCTTAACACATACCAATCCTCTTTAAGAAATAATTTTCCTTCAAGCAAACTGTGCTAGGAAGGGAAATAATTTGGTTCAAAGAAAAGGTACCAAGGATGTTATATGTGATATAAGAGCTTCTAAGTGAAGGAAAATAATTGAGCAAAGACTTCTCTTTGGGGAGGAATCAATCATTTATTTGATCAATAACTTTCTAGCGACACCCTTAGAGTTTCTTACATGTGTGCCTAATCACATGTTCAATCTAGAATATGTGCGACAACTTGACTAAATTAACCTAAAGTATTTTAGAGTTAGAAAAATACAACCTTCTACCCACTCAAAAAATCGATCGTGATTAATATCCCAAAGATACTTGGGTTCCACCAAGTGGTAGAGGCACGTTTAAGACAAATGAGCTTGGGTTAGTTAAAACATTGTTGGTCCTATGATCCACGAGGAGTCTTTGAGGAAACCCTAAGAGACAAGAAGTTGGATATCTTATTTTCTCATAAGAAGAGGTATAATGTACAATAGGAGGTCAAACCAATTGAATAAATGACCCTTGACAGTCTAAGAAGCAATCATAGGTATGAAGATGAAATCATGAGTTGGTATACCAACCCACTAGCGTGGCACACCTTCTACACAAATGTTAAGGATGACTTAAATCCTAATATTAAGTCTGAGGGTAGTTGTTAGTGTGTCTTAATTTTAGAATATCTTTGTTATGAAAGATTAGAATTCAAATCTTCAAGCATTTGAAATGTAATAGATGGTAGAAGAGAATTTTATTGTAAATGTCTAAATGATATTATAAAATACAATGTGGGGATCTTTGAAAGGTCTAGCCACCATATAATGTTAGGAGGAGATCTGTCGTTTGCCATCTGAATAGTCTGATGTCTGCATAGTCTATCATACATTGTATGAATGAATATTGAAGCCAAATAATAAAATAGTAGTATTTTCTTCTATGGATTTGGTAATTGTGTTCTATATTCTTTTATGCTTTATTTGCTTATTTAACTTCCATATTAATTTCCTGTAACCATGAAATAAGTAGCATTAGATTAATTTAATAAAAATAGCTTACTGAAGTTAAAGTAGAGTAGAGAAATGGGAGGAGGTTAATACTAACCTTGAGGAGGCAAGGCCCACTCTGAAAGGTTAGTCCCTAAATATCTTCCCCCAAAAATATGGTAGAATTAGAATGTATAATAGTCTTAGAGCATAGATTGATTTGCATAAAAATAAAATTATAAAGTATATTAAATGCATTATTAGATCATAACGTGGATCCACATTAGACAAAGTCATAATTACATTAAACATAATTTCACTATAATTCATTTCTTACAAACTTTTATTTCCTGCAAACAAGACTAAGGAAATACAATAAAGTCAATGATTAAGAATTATAGAATAATCTATATAGGATTTACTGTTCTTTAAATCTAACTTGGATTGATAAATTAAATGTAAGAGCTACAACTCGACATTTTGGCATCATTGTCAGGGAGAATAGTATCATAATTCTTAGTCAGGGATTGTTGGGGTGAGAAGGAGACTTACCTGTGTGACTGATAAGGAATCATAATTCATTTCAAGGTTGGGACAACAAGGTTTCATCAAGTGTCTTCATCTCAATACTTCCAAGTTCCATTTTATTAGGATCGATTTTTACTGCTTTCCTAGTTAGCATTTGATTTCAACAAGAACTTTTGATTTATGGTTGTCATAGACTTAGGTCTGGGTTATCTGAATTTGTGAAAACAAGGAAGTAGGTGTGACAAAATCATACTAAAATGTTCCTTAAAATTGAGTTGTGACAACTATTTAGCTTTTATTTTAGCATTTTTGTTTTCAATAAATTTTCAAAGCATTGGATGGTTGTTGTTACTTACTTAAGTATGGGTTCTCTGACCTTGTGAAAACAAGGAAGTAGGTGTGACAAAATTACACTGAAATGTTCCTTAAAATCAAGTAGTAACAACAATTTAACCTTTTAATTCAACACTTTTATTTCCTACAAATTTACTTTTCAGCACAGTGTGGTTGTTATCTACTTAGGTCTGGGTTCTCTGACCTTACGAAAACAAAGAAGTAGGTGTGACAAAATCACACTGAAATGTTCCTTAAAATCAAGTAATAATAACAACACTTTACTTTCCCTTACTGTGCTAAAATTGGTTGGAAAATTAAACCTGGTTTTAGTGGTTGTAAGAACTGTTTTAGAATAGTAATTTTATTTTTCCTTGCTGTGCTAAAATTGGTTGGAAAATCAAACCTGGTTTTAGTGGCAGTAAGAATTGTTTTAGAATAGTAATTTTACTTTCCCTTGTTGTGTTAAGATTGGCTAAAAATTCATACCTGGTCTTAATAATAGTAAGATTGTTCCATTTAAAATTATTTTCTGATAACTGTATTTTGAAAACAAAAACAAAAACAAAACATAAATTGTGAAAAAAAAAGAAGTAAAAAGTTGCTACTAGAATAAGAAATTACTCTACTTTTGAACAAAGTAACAAGTCATCTGGGAGAGAGCGGAGTCAATTATGGGAACATCTTGACACTATTAGAGAAAGGTCAAAAGAGTTGGGTATTTTAAATATATATAAATTAAAAAAAAAAAAAAAAATAATAATAATAATAAAGAAAAATAATAATAGTATATATATATATATATATATATATATATATATATATATATATATATATAATTAGAGGTATTGCATAGGATAAAACTAATTCAGATACAAAATGGTATGATAAAAATATTGTACCAAGAACATTTCAATGAGGAGAGCCTTTCTATTTGATTCCAGCTTCTAATATTTCTAAGGAAAGATAAGGATGCGATGACTTGGACCTTATAAAATTGAAGAAATATTTGGGAATGGTATAGTTAAACTTAAGCCTATTGATGATTCACACAAAAAAAATATTAGTTAATGGATATAGGCTTAAGCTTTATAGGAAGCCATTATCTAAAACTGGATTTTTAAACCACCTTAAGCAACAGGTTGACTTGCAATTCATTTATGAAATGAAATCAACTAATATTAAATAAAACTTCTCTTTTCTATCCTAAGCAACAAAAATATTATCTATTAAACAAAATTGTTGTTCTATAATCTAATATACTTAGTAAATAAGTACAATCATTAAAAAGAATGCAGTATAATTAGTCTCCTTATTTGGATGAGTAAGGCACTAGTAAATAAGATGGATGGAAAAAATCTTTACACTACTTGGCCAATGAAAGAAGATTATCATGGAACAATAATATTTCTTAAAAATAAACTAGAAGATCACTCTATGTTATTTAAATATGCTTCCTTTATTTCATGATGGAGTTCTAATATACAATATTTTCATCCTATTATTCATCACTTTTCAGTCACAATATTAGGTTGAAAGAAGAAGTCAAATTTAGTGTATGAAGGCATGCTCTTACCTTACAGGAAGGAGAATATATATAGTCACCATTGTATCAACAATTAGTAAAAACAAGGTAACAAAAGACCTTGTTTCTTATAGCCCCAAATAATAATAAGAGGAGAAGGTAGTAAGGATAGGGTTACAATTCCTATCAATTTTTTGATAGAGTGGTTGGGAATTCAATTTCCCAAAGCCTTAACTCTTCTTATAAAAAATGGGCAGAGTAGTGAGGATAGGGTGATAATTCCCATCAAGAATTTGATAGAGTGGTTGGGATTCCGACTCCCCAAAGCTCTACATCCCTAAAAATAAAAAAAATTGGGGCAAAGTAGTAAGGATAGGGTTACAATTCCCATCAGGACTTTGATAGAGTGGTTTGGAATCCCATTCCCCAAAGCTTTGCACCCCCCATAAAAAGAAATAAAAAAATGCACATTTCTTTAAAAATGGGCTATGAAATGATAAACCAAGTTGATGCCAGAATGACTATCTTATTTCTCCTCTTCCAAAATGGGTTTTAAAGATGTCTAACCACTAATGAAGACCTATTTTGCAAACCAAAGTATTGATGATTGATATTGGTTTAAAATTCATTATTATCCTTCTCTCATATAGAACTCCTCAATGAAGCTAAAATAAGTAGAACAAGAAATTGACCTTTCTAAGGCATTGGAAGGATTTGTTATTAGACCATGGAATTTTTTATTAAAATTTCAAGGAAAGCATCAAAGTTTTTGCATAATATTTTTACTATTGAGACAAACAATTCCATTCTAAGAAGATTTATTATCCTACAAACTTATTTGATGGCTTGATATTAGTATATAAGTAAATAATATTAAAATAAAAAATTATATATATATATATATATACATATCAAAGATTTTCCACAAAATAAAATTTATAAAATTCTCTCTTCCTATCTTGTTTTGGCTATATAACCAAAAATATAGTTTGGGAGGAGAAGTAAAAGATTAATGCAATAAAGTCTATGATACAGTTTGGGGGAGAAATAAAAGGGGGGGAAGAATGGGAAGAACTCAGGTAAAGTATTCCTATGTTCCTGTAACTAGACTTTTGTAATCTTTTTTTTTGTAGCTAGTGTTCGTAGTATGTCTCTGTAGATAGTTTCCATAGACGTTTTTTGTGGTCATTTTCGTAGTAAGTTTCCATAGAGGTATCAATTACAAAAATTTCTTCTAAGTGTTGGCTAGTAGATTTACGCATGACGTAAAACATGTGTCATGACATAATAGAATACCGTAGGATAAATATCATTATTATTATTTACAAGGGCCTTAGCATGATGAAGGCAATTTGCATGGACATTTAAATTCTCTCCTCGAGAGCCATGGCACGAACATTTTAATTTTTACCTTGTGAGCCTTGGCACGAAATTCAAACCATGGGTTCGACTTTGGGAATCGCATGTAGTGACTCAGATGCTAGGCAAACATAGGTCGACAAGCCATTTGGAAAAATAAACCATGCGTGAAGTGGACATGGCATTATCAAAGAGCACAAATTGAAGCATGGGCGATGACGTTAATGATTATGCACACCACAGTACTCAGATTCATCATATAGGAGGAAAAGGTAAAGCACAAATATCCAAATCTCGAATGAACACTTATCAACAGGAATACACAGATCTAGTTTTGAATTCTGGTGAAAACATCGAGCGAAACACATTTGAATCATGTATATGAGGAAGCCGATGTCGAATGAGAGACACAAGGATGGTATATCAATTCAAAGCATGAATTGGATATATCAAAGGCAGATCAAAAGGGGAAAACAAGTCCTTATTTAAATTAAAATTTTAATTTCCTCTCACGGCTAATGTACACCATAAAATAAACCTAGGATTATTTAATTATAAATAAATCAAACACCTAAAGTTTTCACCAAAGTAATTCAAATTTAAAAAGCATTCAAAACAAAATTTTCTCTTGACAGATGATGTATCAATGCTAATATTGGTAAGTCTATCACCATACAAGGTGGCGAGAGGATACCTCACCAAGTTAGTAAGACACGATCCTTTTTGAAGTAAGGTGACCACCTCGCAAGGGATATTGTCAATCATTGATGTTTGTATGTGAAATCCAATAGGGAGAAAATGTGCAAATCGAACATGGAAGTCGTCGATCAAAATCTTGATCGAGTGTCAGCTTTTTTTTTTATTTGTGGAAAACATCGCAAAAGGGATGCCACTTTTGGGTAAGACCCAAGGAGGCAGGGGTATCCTTTCCGCCAAAAATGCCCAAGACTCGAACCTGGCCTACCATATTTGACATACTCAAGGAGCAAACAAACACACAAAACCAATTTAAAAATAAGTAAATAACAACAAAAATAATAAAATAAAATAAAAAACATGCTCCTTGAGTGTGTCAAAAACAAAAGCACAACCAAACACTCACAATAAGATAAAATAAATCACAACATGAACCACATAGAAAAACACAAGAACCACATAACAAAACATAAACAAGACAAAAACAACAGAACACTACAAAGACATAACCCAAAAAAAACATGAAAAATAAACACAACCAAAACCTAAAAAATTAAAAAAATAAAATAAAAATAAAAATTAAAACAACCAACAACATACACTAAACAAAAACAAAAAAACATAGAAAACACTCACACATAAAAAAACGAATTAACACAAACAAAGAGAAACCCAAAAACAAGAACAATAACAAAAAACATAAAAAGAAAAAAACACAAAACAACAAAAACACAAGAACAACAAAAAACAACACAAAGAACACAAAAAAAAACAAAACAAAAGAACCCACTCACCTTAAAAAACTAAACAAAAAAAACAAAAAAGAAAAAAGAAAAAAAAATTGAACATAACAATGACCTATCTAGACCAGAAGACTATTAAGGCAAGAATCAATAGAGGAAACGAAAGAATGAATAGAATGAGCTAGGGAACTAAAAAAACTGAATGAACCAAAGAGAAGCAAAAAAAAAAAAACAAGAAGAAACTGGGTACCTTCAAAACTGGAGCCATCCAAAGAAATGATAGAAAGAAGAGCTTCCCTAATTTGAGAAGCCCACCATCTAGGAGGGTGGCCATAACAAGTAAGATCACCTTTGTCCAAAGCCCAATTAGCTAAAGCATCAACACTCTTATTTTGATCTCTGACCACATGATTGTAATCAACTTTCAAAAATAGGTCAGCTTATTTTTGGTCTATCAAATAACGCTATAAAATAACAAAAGCATGGAAATTACCCTAATTTCATTAGGATATACTCTGTAATTCGTGAGGTAATATGTTGATCGAATCCAACCATGAACGAAGCTAGGTAACGATTCGCTGCACAAAGCCACAATCGATTTGGGTAAACGACAAATTACAATTGAACGTCGAAGAAGGAGCAACAAGGTCGAATGGAAATAACAAACCAAAAATGAAAGTAAAACCTAGCATTGTAAGTGACTAGAATCTTTTGAAACTTGTAATGAAAATCATAATAGGGAATCTACGAGCAAATTTACAGAAAATATGTTGAAATCCTTTAAATGTAATAATTTTTTTTCATAATAAATACAATTGATATCCCATTATTTGAAAAAAAACTATACAGTGTCGCAAAAATATGTGTAATAAAATGGAATAAATTTAAATGTTATCATTTCGATTGTGTGGGTTTGAAATACATTTTCTCTACATAATTTCTTTTATTTTATAATAACCAATGCATGCATCTATTGGTAAATTTTTTTGCAGGTTTTTATACTATAGTTAAAATTTGAGAAACCAAAGCCAAACCCATCATCCTAAAAATTCCCTATATTTTTTTCAACTGAAACCCTAGCCCAAATCCAAACCCAGTAGGCTCTACTACAAATTAAGCTAGATGGCTTCAACAAAGAATTTTTGGAGCATTAGACACTACTGGAGACAACCCTCTCTATCCAAACTGATCTGCTAAGGCAAACAATGGTGAAAACAGTGGTCAAACTAGTTGAGTCAGTTCCCCAACCGATGAATGCTAGTCCCTCATCCAACAAAAGTTCCATGAGAAGGAAAAATATAAGAAAATCAGTAAATTTTAGCAAGCATTTTAAATTGATTAGTATTCTAGCTAAAGATAGCCCACCCATTTTATCTAACTTTAGATTTCACAGATGTACATGTAGCACCCAAAATTCAGAGTCGTTAGTTGAGATAGATATTCCTCTTGAGGTTGATAAGGTAATCAACAGAATCATCGAGTCTATAGGATTTTTACCGCCACCAGATAAGCAAGAATCACTACATGGTACAAAAGACGTAGGTAAAGAGCCTGAGGAGGTTGCA
This sequence comes from Wollemia nobilis, assembly GCA_028583015.1. Taxonomy (NCBI): domain Eukaryota; kingdom Viridiplantae; phylum Streptophyta; class Pinopsida; order Araucariales; family Araucariaceae; genus Wollemia; species Wollemia nobilis. The sequence continues at coordinate 1,540,499 of JAQPPZ010016997.1, forward strand.
TACATCAGGATTGTGGCTGTTGAACTGCCACTAGATCTCAAGAAGACTAGGGCACAAGTTCAAAAAGTGAAATGCGAGAGAATGCTGGAAACAGTTCCATAAAATCCAACCTGGGTTTCAGCTTGGGTCAAATCCAAACAAGCCTAATATTTGGAAGAAACACTATCATATTTTGTCACAAACTTGAGTATATATATATATATATATATATATATTCACAAGTATATTTTGTTATATTCGTAATAGTTCATTTGTTATATTTGTAATAATTATTAGTTATATTTGTTGTCTTTTATCAGATATGTTTGTAATTAGTTATGTTATATGTATTTCATTTTATGTTATTGTACTTTATCTATTATGATTGTCGTATTTATTTTATGTTATTTATCAAATTTTTTCGTAAACTCATGTTTATTTTTATATACAAATATATTTGTATGATTTTCTAATTTTAATTGTAGTGGTTTTTGATATATTTACAGTACCTCATTTTATTACAATTGCAGTGTTTTATCTGTTCTATATGTTTGAAAAAGTTTCTGTTATATTTGCGGTGCCTTAATTGTTGTATTTCCAAGTGTTTCATTTGTTATAACTGCAGTGTTCTATCTACCATATCTACAGTGTTTTATCTATCACAATTACAATATTTTATTTGTCACAACTACAGGTTTTAATTGTTATGATTGTTGTTTTAAATATTGTATGAATGAGGACATGCATTCTCTCCAGTTTGGGGGGGAATGATGAGTGTATATCATGCTTATATTATGCAATTTTTAATCTGATTTTTTATATGTCAATCTGATAAATATGAATGCATTTGATGATTTTTATGCTTTATTTATATTATTTGCGGTAAATATAATACATAAGACATTAAGTGATATATACCTATTGTTTTATACAAAACCATGTGAAATTGTTATGTTTTCAGGAAGTATATGCTGCAGGTATTTTACAAGGAGTGTTACAGTCAAATGCAGGTTGAACTCAAGCAAATCAATTTGTGAGGACGCACGTAGAAGATGGGCTATAAAAAGATGTTATGAAAAACACCTATGAAAAGGGTCTACAAAAAGAACGTTGATCGAGTAAACCATCTGATGCGTTGAAATTCCATGTTTGATGATAACATAGTAGTGCCACATGGATCTCATAGTCAGCATGATCATTTGGAACATTGGCATTGTATACGTGACTTGACATTTATTAATCTATTATATGATTTATTATTAAAGTTTTAAAGTTGTTAAATTGTTAAGTTGCTTAGATATGGATGTAAACTTAATTTGTCTCTTTCGCAAAAAGAGGACAAACAATTGTATTATCTTGTCATTGAATTATTTAAGTTTAGGTCCTTTGATTATGTTAGTTTGAAAGTTTACCACTTGGATAATTTCTATTGTAATAAGTTCGAGGGTAGTTGTTAGTGTGTCTTAATTTTAGAATATCTTTGTTATGAAAGATTAGAATTCAAATCTTTGAGCATTTGAAATGTAACAGATGGTAGAAGAGAATTTTATTGTAAATATCTACGTGACATTATAAAATACAATGTGGAGACCTTTGAAAGGTCTAGCCACCAATAATGTCAGGAGGAGATATGTCGTTTACCATCTGAATGGTTTGCTATCTGCATAGTCTATCATACATTGTATAAATGAAGATTGAAGCCAAGCAATAAAATAACAATATTTTCTTCTATGGATTTGGTAACTGTGTTCTATATTTATTTTATGCTTTATTTGCTTTTGTAACTTCCATATTACTTTCCTGCAACCATGAAATAAGTAGCATTAGATTAATTTAATGAAAATATCTTACTGAAGTTAAAGTAGAGTAGAGAAAGGGGAGGAGGTTAATACTAACCTTGAGGAGGCAGGGCCTACTCCAAAAGGTTAGTCCCTAAATCTCTTCCCCCAAAAACACGATAGGATTAAAATGTAGAATAGTCTTAGAGCATAGATTGATTTGCATAAAAACAAAATTATAAAATATATTAAATGCATTATTAGATCATAACGTGGATCCACATTATACTAAGTCATAATTGCATTAAGCATAATTTCACTTCAATTTCATTTCTTGCAAACGAGACTAAGGAAATAGAATAAATTCAATGATTAAGAATTATGGAATAATATATATGAGATTTATTGTTCTTTAAATCTAACTTGGATTGACAAATTAAATGTAAGAGCTACAACTCGAAAATAAGGTTTCGAATATATATATATATATATATATATATATATATATATATATATATATATCGTGTGTGTGTGTGTGTGTGTACGTATGCATGTTTACATAATCATTGTTTATATTTGGTTGGCTAGTTCTTTTTGCTTCATCATGCGTCAAAAAAATATATGAACGTGGGTAGTGGGAGTTAAAGTTAACACACACCCTCCTTAACATCCCAAGAGTTTCGAACGTGGAGTCTTGGTTGTTACTCATCTGTAGTAGAGCAAAGAAAAAAAAGAAGCGTGTGGAGAGGAGGAGATTGGGGAATACAATATGAAAAAGATGAAAAATAAACCAGTAAATGAGGACTAGATGGGACAACTGTACAATCTTTTTGAATCCATTTTGAGGTTTACATGTAGAATCTAAAATTGAACTTGTCTTTATGATATTAGACTTAAGTTGTCATTTTGGAATACCTAACTTGTTTGAAGATGTAGCACCAACGATATGGAATTGTTGAATATATATATATATCCTAGTGCTGGTTTTTTCATTATTCTTTGATTACCTATATATTCATTTTGGAACCTTTAGAAATGATTTTACCTTTTAAAAAGGGAATATCAGAGAAATAAACTGGTAGATTGTTTAGCTTCACAAGAGCAATCAATTGAATCTGCTGAGGATTTAGAAATAATAGAACTAGGATGTGTGTTAACTATAGCTACACCAAAATCCATTTAATATACTTGATATTTGGGAGTTATGGATATGTGTGATTATTACTACAATTGTGGTTGATAAGATAGCTAAATTCATTTATCATTTTCTTAAAAGAAGATCTTGAGCTCTTTGATATAACATGTGTTAGTTATGAACACAATGAGTGTAGTCTGATTCTTTCAAATGGAGTTTATAAGTCTAAAATAGTCTCGTGGTTAATAGATTCACTTTATTTGGTATCTTGCATCTGGCTTAATGCCTGGCTCTCGGTTGATATCGAAGACATCACATAAAATTAAGAAAGAAATGTGGATGCGCATATGTGGTGATTTCAACCAATTCATTCGCACCAGTTAGAGTCAATGTTTAATTATTGCCAGGTGTCGCATAACAAACTACCACTTCAAAAGAATGAGTGGAGAATGTTGTTTGTTTTCTAGCTTCAGGTTAAAAGGATATAATTGGTGTTGGAAGTGTCATTAGGTAATTATTCAGTTTTGAGAAGGAAAAATAAAATAAACTCTTCTTTATTGCTTGTAGAAGATTCCTCAAAAGAATATTTGAATCTATTACCATTATATAAATTTTAGGGATGTTGTTTTGTTTTCTTTCATATACTCTAATGTTGTCTTATGTATGTTAAGACATGTGACTCTTATTTCCATAGATATAATAGGAAACCGAGATAGAGTGTTCCATTTAAATGAAATCACCCCAAAGGATGTGTTTTGTGTGTGTTTGATTTCCAATAAGTCTAATGACATTTTTTAATACATACTTGGATTATATGGTTTTGAGAAATTATTAGTCTGTTAACAAAATAATAATGGTGTATTGCTATACAAATTAGATGAAAAAGACTCTTTGGGATTTTTGGTTTGTGAGGCGTAGAGCCCACGAAATACAAACGAATTTATGGATTAATTTGGAAATGTGATCCTTAATGAAATATGAGAGCATATTTCCTGTCGTAGTTTCTTTTTTTTTTAAAGAAAGAATATACTTTGGATTATTTTGATTTAGCATGTTGTGGTATTTTGGAAAGAACATGATAGATTATGTTTTGGCTTACTTGGAATGAAAAACATGATAGATTATGTTTTGGCTTACTTTGAAAGAACATTATAGGCTATGTTTTGGTTTGCTTTAAAAGAACATTATAGATTGTGTTTTGAATTTTAAATATGTTGCTTTCACTGGAAGAAAATAAATGCATATATGAATGCACTCTCATTCTTGAAGTTGTTTTGATCCCTTAAAGACATCTTCTTCTTAGTGGCTTGAGGATAAACTCGATGAAGAAGTGGATTGAAGATATGCATGAACTTGATATAGTGAAGAGTATTGTTCCAACTATATTTTATCCATATTTGAAAGGAACTTTGTAAGCTTGATCTTCATTGGTTATGTAATATTTGGATGTAATCATTGCAGTGAAAATGTTATTGGAACTCCCTTGAGAAGAGTGAATTTGTTGTATATTAAATTAATCGAGAGATTTGTTCTAAGGACATTATTATGGTTAATTAGATATGGTCCAATAGAATGGATATATCTTGTTTGTAAACATAAATGGAAATAGATTATTAATTATTGTGTATGGTAATAAAGAAGGGAAGAATTGATATAACATTACTTGATAATAGATATTTTAGTTGATTGAATGAGGAGTGCTATTTATTGATGAGGTGCATGGACTTTAATAGAATTAAGAGAGTTATTAATTGATTTTTCTCTAAAGTATTTGTGTTAGTAATGTTCTCCAATCTATTATTAGAATCATGATGAGTTATCTACTTAATGCATTGAAAATTAGTCAAGAGTGGATAAGTGTTTGTTATAGGAACGAAGTTAATTCATTATTGTTCCTAATAGGAAAAAGGCTAAGCTTTGGGTTAGAATGATATCTAACTATCTTTCATAACAAGAACATATAATATTTGTTCTCTGAAAGTAGTTGAGGAAAGATTAACAAATGCATGCCTTATTAAAATAAATGTTTAAAGATGAACATAATAGTGTGGAACAAGATTTCTTATTATGCTTATACAAGGTAAAATTTTGAGAGAGAGATCCATTGATTGGTAGACTAGCTTATTGTGGAGATGAGATGGATAGTCTATACCTAATGCGCTTAGTGCACCTACATAGACAGATTTATGTTTGGTGTAGAGATTTACATACTTCTTTTGATAGACTTAAAGGGCTAGGCTAGCTCATTGGAAAGAATGAGATTAATAGCTTAATATTCAATTCACCTAGTACACTTACATAAATTGACATATGTAAGATGTAGGGATGGGTGTACCTCGTGATGGGTTTAGTTGGAATATAATGACTCAACATTGAGACCGGAGAACAACCGAGTTAGAGGTCGATAAGATCATTAGCTAAAGCTTAGGAGTTTGCTTGCTATGAAGTAATGGATCCATTTCGAATAAGCATAAGCATAATTAGTTTGTTAAAAAAATTACTCTCAAATAAGATGGAAATTTGGATGGATATTTTGGGTTGACATTTGGTATCAGAGCTCATGGTCGTAGGATAATAACCTTTCTTATTTAAGACCCAGACATAGCTAGACCAAGTGAAGAAAGGATTTTAAAGGAATAAAATCATTAATAAGGATTATACCCTACATGGGATAGGGTAATCAACTTTGTTGTTTAGTCAAGCTAATGACTTATTTAGTTATAATAAGTGGTACAATTTGGAGAAGGAATTGTGACCTAATCCAAACTCTCTTTCTTGTGTGTGATCAGGATAATGGCACCAAGAACAAGGAGAGGAAGTGTTGTCCCACTAAAGAGGTAGACACGATAAAATAGTGTTGAAAACATGAGCCTAAATTGGTGCAGGAAATCCTACTAATGAAAAAAAGGACTATACTGCAACAGTTGCTTTGATTTGGAAACAAATGGAACAACAAAGATATTTTTTAGAAACCATAGTGAATCGAGATTCACAAGTTGGGAGCTTTGGGATAAGATAGGCTAATGAACCTCTTACGGAGGCACAACAGGTTAGAGTTTGGTTAGAGGCTGAGATGGTTAAATATTTGAAGCATGTATGATCCTCCAAGTTTAATGGAGAAGAAGAGGGTGATTCAACCAAAACCTGGTTGAAGGAATTGGAAATATTCTTCACTTTGAAGAATTACTCTACAGGAACTCAAACATCATATACCACTATACACTTACAGGGTGTTGGATTGGATTGATGGGAAAATTTTAGTGGGGAACAAAAAATTGAGGTAGTTGATCTAAAATGGGAGGATTTTGTTGTAGCCTTTAAGGATAGGTTCCTCACAGAGCATTTTTATGCCAAGAAATTTGAAGATTTTACCAATCTTAGGCAAGGAAATAAGACGGTGGAGGTCTATTATCAAAAATTTGTTAAGTTGTTGAAGTATGTACCCACATACGATGAGAAGATGAAGATCCACAAATTCATTTTGGGGGTAGATCCCAAGATTGGGTATGAAGTGAATATGCCAGAGCCTAAAATTTTATAGAAGGCTTATGATTTGGATAGGAAAGTAGAGATCTATCTAAAGCCCTACTTTGAATATGAAGAGAAATTTGAACAAGATCGATAGGAACTCAAGAAAAGAAACAACATTGGTTCATGAAATTGGAGAGAGAATATACAAATAAAAGTCTCCAAGGGTATGACAAAAGAAATGATAGGATATAGGGAAATTTTAAGAAAAAATTCTACTGAAAAAATAACAATGTAAACAACCGTAACAACAATAATAGCAAGCCACCACCCTAGGGATAGTCCAACCCCACACTAGTAGTGAAAGCAGAGGGATAGAAGCACAAAACACACCCAGGACCCAAGGGTGGATGCTATGATTGTGGAGGTCCACATTATTCTAACTGTTGCCCATATAAAACACGATCGAGTTCGAAGGAAAAGGAACCCGCTTACAAAGAACCTGCACACAAGGAACGTGCTCATAAGATCTTAACAATGAGAAAGATAACATCTGGAAGGGCAAGCCACTCCTTTGATTATAAAGGGTAAGAATTTTGGTAAAGATTTTAAAATTCTAATAGATAATGGAGCTACTAACAGCTTTGTTTCAACTAGTTTAATCAAGGATATATAAAAAAGGCCAGGAATCTTAGTACATTTGTGGAAGGTTGAGTATGTTTCTGGATAAACCTACTCTATAGATCAATGTTATCCTATGACCAAAATTACCTTACCTAGTGGTATGACTAGTGGATGTCTTTATGTAGCATCCTACATACTTTTGATATAGTCTTAGGGATAGATTGGTTACAAATATGAAAGGTTGTGATCAATTTCTAGGAAATTAAGATTGAGTATTTAGAAAATGGTAAGGAAAGACAAAGAGTCCATAGTCAGCAAGGGACTTTTCAACCTCAAATATTCTCTGTAATACAACTAAATAAATCCATTAGAAAGGGAGGAAAATTTTATGTAGTTAAGCTTAATGAAATTGAATATGAAAAGAGAGAAGAGGTATTTGGAAAATACCTAGTACTTTAGGAATTTAGGATGTGTTTCCAAAATATTTACTTGAACTCCCTCTGAAATGTGAATTTGATTTCACTATTGAACAAAAACCTGTAATAGAGCCTATTCATAGGGATTCTTATAGGATGAATTCCATTGAGATGCAATAATTGAAGGTATAGTTGCAAGGGTTGTTGGAAAAGGGATTGATCAAGCTGAGTGTATCATTGTTGGAGCCAAAATTGACTCAACATCAGAGACCCTCAATTTTAAAATTTTGACTTCAATAAATTTGACAAATGTTGTTGGTCTCTTTTGCATTCTTCTCTAAGAAATTGATTTTCAATGGTTTAGTCCCTAAGAGCAGTTATGAAAATGTCATCTTAATTAAATTCAAATTCAGAGCCTTAGACATTAACAAAATTTTCCTTATAACCGTTGTTTTAATCTGATAATCAAAAGGACCATGGAATTAAAATTAATCCAACCTCCAAAAAGGGTCTTTAACTATTGAGGAGTCTTGATTATAAATGCTAAAATCAAGTATATAAATGAAGGTCTTTAACTCGAAAGATAAATGCTAAAATTAAGGATCAAATTCCAAGTATATAACCTAAGGTCTTGATTATAAGTTTAATAAAATTAAAAAATTAAGGGTACGTGCCCCTTTTGAGTAAGTATTGATCACCTTGGGTAGATCTAAAGGCAACACTTAGATCCTCCTTAATCGAACGGATGCACTTTCATGGAATAATCAGAGGTTTAATAACCAAGTCAAATAATGTGCCATGTCAAAAAGGTCATATCCTAAAGTCTCAAACATACGGTTTAATTAACATAAATAGCATACACCCCCTTTTAAAAAGACACGCAAATTAAATATATCCAAGGGAATCGCTTCAATTGGAATGGATCGGACGATCGCGCTTGATTTGAGGATAAAGAGATTAATTGTTGAAAAGTGATCAAATACCTTCGATTTGATTAGTTAAACACAATTAACGAGGGTATTAACACGTTGATAATTGCTCCCCATTTCACTAAAACATAGATTAATAAATATTTAAAAGGCATATGTGCCCTATATTTTTAGTTTTGTAGAGCAGAAGAAAATCTACGACCGCACTTTCTTCTAAGTTAATCTGACGACAGCTCTCACGACAACTTGATCGACCGTTAAAAGCTCATATCTGAGTCAAAGTCAAAACACCCCCCATATTCGACAAATATGATAGTTGTGCTCACTTAAAAAATATCCAACGATTGTGCTTGCTCTAAATGTAAAAATATTGGATTTTAAAAGGTTAAATACCTCGAGATTAATTAGGATTTTCTAATCATGATTAGTGAGGGTCCTAATACATCACTAATCTTTCCCCTTTTCATTAATCATGGATTAATAAAAGACTAAAGAGCATGTGCACCTTATGTTGTTTATAGTTTTGCAGGATATGGAAGATCAATGGTCAGGCTTCATCATGATAAGATCTAACGGACGTGCGCTATCTAGAGAAGTCAAGATCTAAAATGATCAATGGCTGCGTCCAAATACAAGTCAATCCAATGGTTGTGCATTGTTCATGATAATCCAAGGTTTGGACATAGGATGGGCCAAAGATAATCAATGACCATGTGCACTCCAAGTCCAATCCAACGGTGGCACTCTTCCTCGATGTAAGCAATAGTGGACAAGTCAAGACTCTCATCAAAAGAAAATCGACAATTGCGCTCAAGCTTGCCTAGATTCAATGACTACGATTTCATGTAACCATCAAGAGATTATATATAAACTAAAGGGAATCAACAAAAATATTTATCCCTATCTATATCTAATGGCTATGATTTAATTAAGATCACATAAAGGACATAAGTGCACATTGCGGGCTAATCCAATGGTCACGTTTTATTTCGAACAAAGATCGAATGGTGGTGCTTCATCGAAAACATGTCGAATAATGACAAAGCAATCACCAATAGAATTATGGTCAAAGGAATATCAACGATCATGCTCGAGCCTACCAGATCTAATAGTGGCAATTTATCGAAGATGATCGGGAGAATAACCTAGTGGTTGTTGACCAAGCTATAGTCAAAGCAGATCCGACGGTCGCGATCATCTTCACAAAAATCTAATGGTTGCACGTAATACAAACTACCAAAAGGGAAATAAAGCAATGTAAGAAGCACATATATCTGACCAATCGGATGTCAGCGATGGACCCTACCCAGATCTGACGATTGCGCATAACCAATATACCCGAAGGTTAAGGTATATATTTTATTTCATGGTTGGGTGATTAATTAATTAAGGTAAAACTGATTAATCCTTTGCCTAATTAAGATTAACCGAGGGTCTAATACGTAGCTAATTCCCCCTTTGCGTGGTTAAACCTAGCACATATCAAGAAAATCGAATGAGCGCACAACAATTTTTTTTTTTAATCAAACGGTGGATTATTAAAGACGAGCATGTTTTAAAAGATTAGGTTTTAAATGATATTAAAAATTTATAATCACCATGCAAATATTAATAAAATAAGATTTTATATGACTAACACTTGGGTAAAATCAAATTGAAAATTATATGTCTAAAGCTAAGTATGTGTGATCAATTTATTGTAAATCATAAATTTTCACTTAGTATATATGGCCAACCTTACTATGCATTATATGTCGAATGACTAACAATTATACAAGGCCATAGAGATCAATGACAAAAATTGAAATAAGTAGATCTAATGACAAGCATGATGGGAGATGCTCAAAAAGGTAATACGACGACTAAGATACCATAAGCCTTGAGCAGATTAAATATTTTCAATAGACGTATGCCTCCATGAGCAAATCTAACGTATAATGACCAGAGGAAAGGGGTAACTTCATAATGATACAAATTTTTAAGCTAACACCTGAATAGGAATAAGGTGGTGGATCATCCATGAGAACAACCACTGAACAAAAAGTAATCTGCAACAAACAACAACCAATACAAAGTGAATTAAAAGTACAAGAAAAATACCAGAAGAAATGGCTAATTCAGGCAGTAACTAAAAGATAAACTAAATAGACTACCAAATAGAATCACACAAACTGTAGCAAAATGAGAATGATACAGACTATTTAGGTGATGAATTTTATACAAAAGAATAAAATTAGATCTTTGTATATCCACTAAATGTGATCGCGTACTACACAGGGAACAAGATAAGCCAGTTTGAAATGGGATCATGCATGAACTCTCTTGACTTATAAATAGGAAAAATAAAAGGTGATCAATGAAAAAGGCAATGGAGTGCAAAATACATAAACACGACCATTTCCTGCTCTGCATATTCAGAAGATGTAGAAAGCGTAGGGAGAATAAGACATTGATTCAACTCATCAAGGGCTGCATACTCAGCGCTTCGATGGAATATAGTTATAGAGGGTTCACTTTGATGCAATATAGTTATGGAAGTGCCATATAGGCGTTTCCAGATCTTGTTTTCCATTATGTCCTTCCTCCTACCTATCACTATACTCCCACTTCTAAGCATTCTTCTTCAACCATCATCACTGTCCACTCCACATAGCACCATATCTCTACCATCCACTAAGCAAATTGACTCCCATTGCTCCCTCCTCCCTCATATCCATCATGTTATCAATGCCATTTCATTCGTTTTCCACCCATACTCCATCTCTTCTCTTCACCATCACGATAGGTTCCCCTCTATCTTACATCAAAATTTCACTATAGCAGCCTAGTAGGTCCTAAAATGTATAATTGAATGACTGGGATAATAACAAATTATATATGTATAGGATCACCGTTTAAATGTGCAGAAGAAGGAAAACAAATATCGCTTGATCCACTCAATTTAAGAGCTCCCTTCAAACCAAGAGCAGATCATGATAGGAAATCTAGGGCCGCAACAACTGGATAGCATACTGAGAAAATCAAATCTAAAGGTGACAAGTGTAAGACCAATAATAACCGAATCAAGAACCAGAGGCTATAAAAGGAAGCATCCAGGTTCAAAATCAGCATCAAGCATTAGAGAAAGCATTTTTGCTAAGAGGTATACTTGAGTGCCCTGAGAGTTGTGCTATTGTATTCCCTTTGTGTCTTTTTTTATTCATCCCTCATTCTTCCCTTTGTTGTGTAGGTTTTGGTAGAATTGCACCTGAGAAGCTGAGGATATTCCTAGTCTTTTTGAGCCTAAAAAATCAAAGATTTTTCCTGCTACGCAAGTGGTGTAGGTAAATTTGATGGTCTTGTTACATTATTTGAACACAGACTTCTCATTGTATTAAGAACTTTTTAACAGAGTTTAATGACATTATGCCTACTCTACATGTAATTCATTTGGAAAAATTAATATAATTATGGGGTGTCAGTTTTGCCATTTTTGTCTACAGTTTTGTGTGTTTCCTCATAGTAGATTACATTATTTGAATGTGTTATGAGTGTTTCTCTCATTGGTTAACTTTTATATTCACTACGATATTCGACTAAGTCTAATAGCGCCAATTTCTCTTTTCCTCATTCTTTCTGTTCATATTTTAAAGCGTTGTTAAATTGCTATAACAAACCAATGAATCTAGGCACTAGTCTACATAAGGCATAATAATTGTTGTTGTCTTTGTTTGGTCATTTTATATATAAGTAGCATATAACTAAAAATCTAGAGTGCTTAAACTTGTAAAATCTGAATTTTATCACTAGGGTTTACTTACCCATTCTGGTTATTTTCTTTAGCAATATATCTTTTATCAGAATAAAGAGGTAGGTTGACCAGAGTCTGTAATAGCTCATTGGTTTCAAACGATTTCTTGTAGTGTGACAACTCAACCCTATGGATACAAGAAATTGTTTCAACATTTTTTTGGCACCGTTATCGAGGAGGACTTACTAAAATTATTTGTCTGTCTTGTTAAATTTTTTTCCTTTAAACAACTATTTCAATTAACAAGCAACCAATTAGAATAAAGAACCTTCGTTTTAATATTTTATGTTTTTACGTTCTTTTTTTCTTTTGCTTGTAATTTTTAATTGCTTTTTGAAGTGTATTCTTGGCATTTGTTGATTTTCTTGATTTTCACAATAACCATCTCCTATGAGGTTGAGAGTTAAAAATCAAGCAATCTTGATAATATATTATGTTCTTTCTGCACTACCTATGCTGGCGACTTTGTCTAGACGAACCCAAAAATCAAAAATCAAGGAAGGAGCAGAACATGCTGGCGCACACCAGGAGAAGCGGTAAGGAGTTATTCCCAGAATTTGAGAACCCAAAGGTACTTACCTATAATCTTAGCTATCAAATTTGTCAAATTTTTTACATAAAATTTGAAATTCGTCGAATTCAAAACATGGACAAGTATGCTTCAAATCATCATCCTCAGATCTTAGTAGTTGAAGGTACTAAAATCCTCCAAAATCCACATGAGTCAAGATATGATAAAATGAAGTAGGGAATATTAATCCCCACTGCTAAAGAAGTAGAAGAATTAGAAGCTACCAATACTCTAAATTTAAGAAACAGAGCAGTTCCTGATAGAACAGAGAAAGCTTCCACTAGTGAAATAAGAAAACAATCTTTGACAAACAGGATAACAATCTTTCTAACCAGGTTTGGGGTTCCTCAAAAAATAGTAACAAATAATGGGCAATATTTTTTTATCATATGAGATGGTAGAATTATGTGGTATGGAATATAACTTTCCTAGTATGCAAATTACTATCCTCAAGGTAATGGTCTAGCTGAGTCATAAAATAAAAATTTAATCACCAGAATTAAAAGATCAATGGATAAAAACAAGAATAGCTAGGACAGTGAGTTAAAATTTGCCTTATGGGCAGATAGGTTATCACTAAAGAGAAATACAAGTAGAACTCCCTATGAAATGATATATGGAGAGAAGGCCTTGTTACCCTAAATAATAGAAAAATTAGCACTTTTCCCACTGTTACAAGATCATGAAAACCTTGACGACTTACAAAGAAGACTAGACCAGATTTCTCAATTACAAGAAGAAAGAAGGGAAACCCTAAACAAGATAATTGATCAAACTCAAAAAACTATAAAATCATTTAACAAGAGAGAAAAATGTACTCCTTTCTATGAAGGTGATATAGTGATCTACTAGGATCCCAAAAATGATAAACATGGTGAAAAAGGGAAGCTTGAACCCAAGTGGATTGGCCCCTATCAAATAGCTCAAGTCATTGGTCAAAACACTTACAAGTTGTAAAATTTAGAAGGAGACCTGGTGAAAATCCCTACCAATGGTATACATCTCAAATTCTATAACCCCTGCCATGGGGTCAATAGGGGATAAAAGCACTAAAAATAAAGGAAAAATATAAAAATATAAAAATAAAATAAATAAAATAAAAACCCAAAAATAGAGTGTTGTTCCTATCAAGATGTTTTGTTGTTTGTTTTGCTCTATTTTTTTCTTACTGTTGTGTCCTATTTTGATTTATACAATTATCCTTTGTGACTATCATAAGAAGAAGAGTATTCTTTGAATGTTTATTTCTCTAAAAGATAAACAGTGAAGAGCAAATTTATTTTAGATTTTGATGAGAAGTTTTTTTTTTGTGACTATCGATCTTTGTGTCAAATAATTTATGAGAAGTTTTTTTATGAGAAGTTTTGTGAGATGTATCATTTGTGATATTTTTTAGAAGTAATGTGAGATGTATCTTTTGTGATTTACATTTTTAAGTTTTTAATTCTTCTTCAGCTGCTGCCAGTGATACTGGTAACTTTTTAAACAACTTTTTAAGCAAACTTTTTAAACAACTTTTTAAACAACTTTTTAAACTTTTTAAACAACTTTTTAAACAACTTTTTAAACAAACTTTTTAAACAACTATATAAAATAAAACATGTATACCAGAATAACTCAAAACTTGCAAGTGGTAGTTAACAAGGGGCCTTTACGGTTCCTTTCAAACATTGCTTAGTAATCACGACCTTCAAAAATTCCAAGTGCAAAATATTGATTCCTTTTAGTGCTCTTGATATTAAAATAGTCTACCCTGAACCCCAATTAGTAGACTCTTTTATCTTCCAATTAGAAAGGTTCCAAATGCAAAAGTGCGTGGAATAGTCCACTTTATTTTAGAATCCTTGTCTTTAATGTGTGGTTCATTTTGAAGTTAGTGGATTCATTTTATCTTCATTGTAAATATTCCACTATTTCTATGTCAAAATTTGGTGTTAGTAGAAGTTAGTAAGTTAGCATGTTAGTGTTCATTTGCTTTATCTGTCTTAGTGTAAATTTGGCGTTAGTAACCCTCCTAAACCAGTATTTTATCTAAAGATTAAATGGATGTATTTGGAGGTGCAAAAATTCTGGATAAGGACCAAAATAAAAGCAAATGAATAAAAAATAAAACATGAAATTCTGGAAAATGGACCAGAATGAAAATGAAAACTAAACACAAACAAAAATTCTGGAAAGACCAAAATGGAAATGCTTTAAATGAAAATCTGGAATGGACCAGAATGAAAAAGAAATAATAAAAATTCTGGAAGGACCAGAATGAAATGTAAAACAGATTAAAAATGCTGAAAGTAAACAATAAAAAGAAATTATCTACAAGGTTAGCTGGAAAATAAAAAAAATGACATCAAATTTGGCTAGAAATCCCCTCCCTGCAATACCCCAAGTCATGAGATGAATCTAAAACAACTTGACCTAATGGACCTGCAACATAAGCACAATCAAATTAGACCAACTGCGAGACTCTAAGGATGAAATATACTTGCAATATTTCTGGCATTCACCTATTGTAACCCATTTAATGGCATAAAAAAATAGATACAAGCCAAAAAATAATGCATAACAAAATATACAATAAGAAAGTAGTCTTAGATGTGATCTCCCTTTGTATCTTGCTCACAAAGATTTCTTTTTCCAAAATGAAAGCCTTCTATTCCGAAAAAAAAATCCCTTTGGTTACAAAATTTATTACAATGGCCTCATTGGGCTTTTAAAAGATGCAAATGTCCCTTTGTTTTGAATTCCCATATGTAATGATGTTAAAAATGTAAATAAAACAAAGGCAATTTGCCTTGTTTACATTTACCGATTTCTCCCCTTTTTTTTCATAAAAATTTCCTTTAAATCCTTATAGCTCCCTTTGGATGGATCTAATCTTTTATTCTCCTTTTTTATACTTCTTTTAAAGACTAACCTTCCCTGGTGCAAAAACTGTAAACAAAAAAAAAAAGCACCTTATGGCACCCCAGGATCCCATTGACCACTGTGTCATCTCGCTCTGAATTTCCCATGCATCTCTCGACGTCTTAGTTCTGCGAACGACAAAAGAAAGAAAATTTGCTTCTCCTCGAGATTATATTGAATGAATTTAGGGTTTACAAAGGGGTCTTTAGGGTTTTGACCCTATCAATATTTTGTTCGCCTGTGCCTAAAACTGCTCCCACAATGTCCCTCTCATGAACTGCCACAAAACTATCAAAATGTTCACTACATCTCTGCAAAATTGTAACTGACTCTATCGCCTATTATAGTAGATTCTCTGTGCTTGTCTTACCTCTCTCAGCACCCAACTATCGATGGCGTCTACTCGAAAACCCTTGCTGTCTACCATGAGTATGATTTTGACCTGACTTTTGCTCTCGCTGACCAATATAGTTGTCTTTCCTCTATTCGTCATTTGAAAACTCCATCGTACACTACCGTTAGCTTCGCATTCATGATCGTAAATCTTGTATCCTCTCATCCAATATGGACATCTTTGCTCCAAAATGACACCTACCCACGTGTAATCCAATCACCCATGCCCGACAATATTTTCGTCGTCACCATTGTGATTTGCCACAATTATCCACTATGACCTCCTTGTCATCGACATTTTCTACACGTTGTCACATATCTTACATCAAAATTCCCTTCCTTTATTGCCACGTTTGCCTTTCGAATGGAACTCGCATTCTAACACCGCTCTGGATTTGAATTCAAAAGAAAACCCGAGGCACACTATGGGGTAAATCGATTACATTTGATGTCGATTTTACCTACCTTATTTCGTTGTACTCGTTGTCCAACCACTGTGAACCCTGTCACCTACGTAATCTGCTGCCTTATATGATTTTGATGGGCACTGTATGTCTTTGTTCGAAATTCGTCAACTGAACAAATTTTCCACCAATCTACCTAGTAGTGTGATGTGTCCCCGCTATATGCCTACATTCATGACATAAACGTAAGATTAAATATACATTAAAACCAATATGCTCTGGTCATCTTGTGTTTATATCATGAGTGTGGTTTGATGGGAGAAAACTTTAAGAACTATGTCCCTCTTGGGCGTGATAGCATGTTTCTTATGATATCCTTGTGCACTGGTCCCACAAGAGCGATGCCTAAGATGGTATTTACGAGTATCATGATGCGGCCAAAGTTATGTCCACGTCGCGTTCTCAATAGATGTTATACTTCCTTTCATTTATTTTAAGAACCTCAACATTATTAGTCTTTTATTCCTGTAATGAATGAACATCATCCGTGATTGTCGTTGCACATTGTCGTCGATGCCGAGCCTGATCCACAAAGTCTCACCCCGTGATCTCCTGCTTGTTATCAGTGCTTCTCACATTCGACAGCGACACAAACGTCCTTGTGCTCTATTGCTATTTAAAATTTCCCAACGTGCCTGTAGATGCTACCGTCTGGTCCATGAGATGAAAACTTCTACGCCCTGTAGAATTCCCAATATACTCTCGGTCAGCGCTTTGTTGTTATCACTTTTGAATATCTTATAAACCCTTGACACATCCTCATTGGATTTTAAAACTATCACCTGCCACGTCATCTATCCAACCTTCATTGTTGTTATTCTTGGCTACCGTGTGCTTGCCGTTCTCTGCAAACACCACTTCAAATTACGTAGTCCACACTAGAACTTCCTCATCTCTAATAAAATGCTACTCTTAGTGATCGTTGATTACATCAAATGCTCAGATCCATCGTCAAGGTATCCACCTCTGTCCTTTCATACTGTACTAGCCATCCGACGTCCGGTTCGTCCAAGCTAGGGAAACTATCGTCTCGAATGCCGCCACACGGGCTCGTCACTGGCCAATAAAACTTCATCAAACTACCCTCGTGTCCTCTATGTCAGGCGTCCATGTTTTGTCATCGAAGGAATCACATGAGCTATTCGCCTGGTGTCTTTGCTTTGGTTGAGTCATGCTTTGCTGCCCCTGTCTGTCATTTGACCTCCATCGTGGTCTCATCCTCGTATTGAGACCAATCTAGAACTTCACACTCCACCATCCAATGCTTAGATGTGCCATCCTCAGTATTTTTCCTTATGACATGATTCGTCCATGAAATGTTACCGTCGTTCGAGTCATGCGATGGGATCCAACCATCTTGCCATGTCCGCTCGCACTGTACCTGCATAAACCACCATACAAATGCAATTATAAACAAACATCCTTAGTAGCATAGTAATTGATCATAAAGGTAGAAGTCCCAATAACCATATGCATAAGACCACTAAAGGCCTCTTACTGAAATTGATATTTTATGCTTATTTTTATTTTTACTATATATATAGTTATGTATGTTATATGTAATATATATATACATAACAATATATATTTTATTATTTGTTTTTAATCTTATTTTTATTTATTTTTATATGTATTTTTTTTATGTTTTAAATGATTTTATTTACTTTTTATCCTTTTATCATTTTTTAATATTAATATATATAAGACTATATATATATATATTAATAATTATTATTATTTTTAATTTTTTTTTTATTCTTTTCTTCGTAATGAAATCATTAAGAGAACAATTCTTTTTTATGAGTCAAATTATCATAAATATGTTTTGAAATAAGTTCAATACCTTTGACCCAAGAAGGCATATAAGTCTGAGATTCGCTAACTTACATTATAACAACCCATATCAAATCACAAACATGGAGAACATGAATACTTTATCATTGGCTCTTTTCCTTTCTTATGAAAGGCCTTTTGTAGAATCTTGGAGTTATGCGACCCTCAAAATCTTGACTCTCAATAACAACCATCGGATGCAAACAAACCTCCAACAAAGCACAAAAACATTCCAATGGGTAAGATCCCATGAAACTTGCCATTCGGCTAAGACCAAAGAACCCAAAACTCAAAAACCAAAATTTTAAAGTGGGTCCCCAAGCTTTGGGGCTAGTTGTGGAGCAACCACAACAAATGGTGACTCTGCTGGGAAATGCTCCTGAGCGTTTCGGGTGAGAACCCAACCTAAAACATACAAAACCCAAAAACTAAAATTACGAGCATCAACAAATATACCAAGAATGAAAGTAGACCAAAAGACATGAACCATCAGAATTATTCAACATCAGCTCAATGTGTGCAGAGAGATTCATTCCTTATCGTCTGAAACCTTTCAACATTCCATCGTCAGTTTCACATGGATGCATATGATATGTTATGGATGATTTATGCAGGGCTAAAAGGATGTTATTAAGAGTATGAACAACCTATTTTGCAAAGACTCAAACATTCTAGTACCACAAACAAACACACTAAAACTGTCTAACCCTCTTAGGACCAAATGTGTGTGCAGTGAATTCATTTACCAGATCAAGAGGTCAGTTATGAACCGCTACCATCCAGAACCAGTGTGTGCAAGTGGACTCAGAGCTTTGGGGAATCGGATTCTCAACCTAAGTATGATGAGAATTTGACCCTATCCTTACTACTCTGATATGAGTTCATTACCTCATCTTGATCAAAATAATTAAACCCATTATGGATGAAACCACAAGGCTAGCCTGTCCGTGTGAGCGGTCAGAGGTCTCACTTTTAAATGAGACATGTCACCACGCATGAGCATACTCCACTGCCAGTCAAGCATCTATAGCCCCGGTGGAGGTTAGCCCCATAGTCCATGATTTGGATTTTGATTTCTTGAATCTTGGGGATGACTACCCATCCTTCTGAGGGGACATGTAGTACAATCCTTACAACTCAATAACTGGTGGTGTGATGGAAGTGAATGGTGAAAGTTTTGCTTTAAATTTCTTGAATCTTGGGGATGACTACCCATCCTTCTGAGGGGACATGTAGTACGATCCTTACGACCCAATAGTCCATGGTGTGATGGAGGCAGAATCAGAGCTTTGGGGAATCGGATTCTCAACCTAAGTATGATGAGAATTTGACCCTATCCTTACTACTCTGATTTTGGGTTTTCAAGTATTGTGGAAGTGGTGAAAACCACTATTTTATGGACTATGTCGCATGATAGGACCGACAAGAATGACTCTTTTCACCTCGCACTTTCTCCCAAGTATGGTTTTGACCATTTTACCCAAGATGCTTTTAACATGTGCAAATTGTGTTTGGTTCAAGATGGTTTCGGCATCAGTTCCCAATCTCAAGATCTTCTTAGTGTATATTGTGCAATGATCCTAAGAGAATTTGACATGTTTTCGATGATTGCCTTTGAAATGTAGATGCAAGTGAGATGCAATGCAAGGTGGAAGGTACCATGAAATGAAGCTGAATGAGATGGAGCACGTAAAATATTTTACCCTAATTTACAAAATTGACAACTTCCTGCATCACAAGTTTCAAACGATATACTTTAATATGTTTGTGATAATTGTGGAGCCTTCTGCAATACAATTCTGATGTTTCACATTCTCTTGGTCTTAGTGAACATTCATAAGGACATAAACTGACATCTTCACAAGAACACACCGTAAACCCAAAACTAAAATAAATGACAACAAAACACCACACATCCAAAACCCAAAACCAATCAAAACCAACACATTCAAACTATGTACAAAAGACTGGAAATCAACACAAAATCAGAAGTGAATGAATACAAACATACAACTAAACTCAACATTCTTAAAACACGAGCATATTTACATATAATACAAGACTCTACCCCTTTCAGGCCTGGAAGTAGTGCTTTAGATGCAGCCCATTAATAGGCAAAGCCAAATCATTCCCATCCAAGGTTTTTAGTCAAAAACTATTCTCACCTAGGACTTCAAAAATTTGATATGGACCCAACCATAAACAATCAAATTTTTCATGATCTCCTTTCTTTTCATGTCTTTTATCCCACAACAAAACTAGGTCTAAAATTTTAAACATTTTTATTTTAGACCTCTTATCAAACCATATTTTTACTACATCTTGATGTTTGCTAAAATGAAGCATAGCCTCATCTCTTTTCTCATCAAGATGCATTAACTGCGTCAACCTAGCTTCAAGTTTATCATTAGTTCCAACATACTCTTTCATGAAGTGCAATGTTTGTAACCTTAAATTTATGGGAAATATGGGATCCTGCCCATAGACTAAATGATACGGAGATGTTCCTATTGATTCTTTGGTTCTGATCCTATCAGCCCAAAGGGTAAACTTTAACTTGCTATGCCAATCCCTAGGGTTCTTTTCAAGTAACCTTTTTATTACACACAACAAGTTCTTGTTAGAGGATTCCACCAAACCATTACCTTGTGGATAATAATTTGAGGAGAATTTCAAGCTTACCATATTATCATATGCCCAATTTGCAAACTCCAAAGAAGAAAAGGCAGAGCCATTATCACTTACAATTGCGTTGGGCATTCCAAAATGAGTAACAATGTTATCCTCTAAAAACTTAATGACAACCTCTGAAGTGGCATGCTTAGTAGGAATAGCTTCGGTCCACCTTGTGCAGTAGTCTATGGCAGTAAGGATATATTTATGGGAATCGGATGAGTTGGGATTGATAATCCCAACAAAATCTAATCCCCATTGTGCAAAAGGTCTTGCCTCTACCACAGATTGTAGTGGCATTGCAACATTTCTTTCTCTATTGGCCGCCACTTGGCATATGTGGCATGATCTCACATGAGCATGTGCATCCTTGAACAGATGGGGCCAATAGTATCCAGCCCTTAGGATTTGATGGGTTGTCACATTGGCTGACCCATGTCCAGTTCCATACTTACCATGGAAATCCTTAAGTACTTGGGTCGCTTCTTCTCGATTAACACAACGAAGGTAAATCCCTTCATGGTTCTTCCTATACAAAACACCAGATTTAATCAAAAAATTCATAGATTTCAAATGCAAAGCTCTGCGTTGAGTGGAATTTAAATGTAATGGACACTTACCATGCAACAAGAAATATGCAATATCAACATACCATTCATATTTGGTTATGTCATCTACCTCGTAATGTTGGCATGATATCAATGGATCAATTTCTGCAATTGCCTTGACCAAACCTTGTCCATGAACTATTTTCATGGGTCGGATTTCCAAATCGAATTCTTGAAGGGTCGAAATCCATTTTCCCCATCTTTCACCTAGTTCATTTTGCAAAAACATAGACTTAACGATCGGGTCAGGAACTACCGCAAAAACTTTACTGTGAACTAGATAATGCCTAAATTTCTTGATGGTCTTGAATAGGGCATACATTTGTTTATCCAAGATAGAATATCTCAGCTTTGCATCCTTCAATGGAGCACTCAAGAAGGCTATGGGATTTTCAATGCTACCCTCACTCTTTTGGGTTAAGACACTCGCAAAAGAATGATCTGAAGCAAAAGTATAGACATAGAAAGGCTTAGAATAATCTGGACTAATTAAAACAAGGGCTTTAGAGATAGCATCCTTGATGCTTTTGAAAGCTTCCCTATTTTCATTTGTCCATTTGATCTGAACATCCTTCTTTAACATGTCATTCAAAGGCTTGGCAATCTCGGCAAAACCTGAAATAAATTTTCTCACAAAGTTAATCTTACCGAAAAAGGATCTTAACTCTTTCTTGCTATTAGGTGGAGGAATGGCTAGTATAGCTGAGATTCTTTCTGGATCAATAGCAATCCCATCCTTGGAAATGACATGTCCTAATAACTTACCTTCTATTACTCCAAAGATGCATTTTTTTGGATTAAGGGAGATCCCATGTTCCCTACATCTTTGAAGTACTTTTCTCAAGTCCTTGACATGATCTTCCCTTTTCTTAGAGAAGACAGGAATGTCATCAACGTAAACAATGATACACTTACCAATGAGCCCTTTGAACGTAAAATCCATGGCTCGTTGGAAAGTTGCACCTGCATTCAATAATCCAAATGACATCCTCCTATATGCGAATGTTCCCCACTTCGTTGTGAAGGTTGTCTTCATTCTATCATTTGGATGAATTAGAATTTGATTATATCCTGAATAACCATCCAAGAATGACATCATTTCTGACCCATTTACCTTTTGAAGAATCTCATCGATAGTGGGTAATGGGTAATTATCCTTTTGGCAAGCCTTATTCAGATTCCTGAAATCTATGCACAACCTTATCTCTCCATTCTTCTTTCTTACCGGGACAAGATTGGCCACCCATGTGGAATGTCTAACAAGAAAGATGATTTTTGCTTCTAGCAATCTCTTCACCTCTTTCTCTATTAGTGGCTCTAAAATCGGGTTGACCATTCTTTGTCTCTGTCTGAAAGGCTTGGAGTCAGGTTTTAATGGAATCGTATGCATTATCACATTTTGATCATAAGTTTTCAAATCCTTATAGCTCCATGCTATGCAATCGATGTATTCCTTTAATGCGTGAGCGATAGACTCCCTTTCTTGCCTTGTACATGCCTTAGCAATAAATACCTCTCGTGGATTTTTTGCACTCCCTAAATTGATTAAATCACAAGATTCTTTAGGGGGTGGTACCTTTCTTCCTCTTTTCGCTTGATATCCAATGTCAAATATTTTCTCTAACGAAGCCATACCATTCGGCATATCATTCCACACTCCGGTTGCTTCGCATTGCAATTCCGTTTCTTCTTGCCCTCTCTTATCTTCATCTATTACCTGATTTTCAAAAATGCCAGAATTAGTGATAAAATTGAACACATGTCTGTCACTATCGAATACTTGAAAATTAGTAACATTATCTGGTATCGAAGGGCAAGGCACTAATTCGATTGAGAATTTCTTGCACTTTTTATGGTCCACAGGTTTAAGCATACTTGCGGCTACAACTAAAGAATCTGCCATGCGATTATTTTTCCTAGAGATAAGGGATATATTGAATGCATCAAACTCATCTATCAAATCCTTAACTCTAGTTTTGTAAAGGCTTAATATTTTATCCCGACAAGTATATTGCCCTTTAACTTGTTTAACCACCAACTCCGAATCTCCCAACACTTTGAGACATTTTACCTTCTTCCTTAGGGCAAATTGAAGTCCAAAAATAAGGGCTTCATATTCTGCCACATTGTTGGTGGCTGGAAACTATAATCTATAGGCAACAAGCATAGGCTTGCTACCAGGACATGTAAGTTCGATACCAGCTCCAACACCTTGTTTTGACTTAGATCCATCAAATATTAGAGTCCAAACCAAATTATCCTCTTTCGAAGTGTTACAAGAAAAATTCTCCTTTTGAGGTTCTTCGGTAGCTTCTTCTATGTCCAAGCTATAGGCCCCTAACTCAGTTTCAACATATTGGATTTCATTGGGTTTGTTGTATTCAATTATCATCTCCTTGAGTCTAGGTTCACTATCCACCCGAATTTGATTTGCTACTCCTCTCCAAGGCAACCACATATGGGAAGAATCTGTTACAATATACCCATTCAGATTTTTACTCCAATCTCTTCCCAATACCATTCCATATTTGGTAGGAATATTAAGCACCAATATATCTATGTGATGTTGAACCCTAGGTTCTGAGTTAATCTGAATAAGGACATCATTTAGACTTCCAACCGCATCCATAATAGATCTATCCAATTGTACCACCTTACTCTTAGAAGGGATTGGTGTGAGTCCTAACTTTTGGCAAATTTCCAGGGGCATGATGTTGGTCGAAGCACCTGAATCTATCAAACAATTGTGTAAATTTTTACCTATAATTCTAATGGTTATGAGAAAGGGAGGTACTTCTCATCTTTCCTTTTTAGAACCAATTGAGACTCGACACCATTGGCTTCATGGACTTGACTAGGTGGGTTTTTCGGTGAACCTATCTCATGACCCAAAAGTTTAGCTACTTCGAACAATGAGATATTAGCCTTATTTCTCTTCATGTCTTCTTCTAAGTCATAAGTGAGTTTTTTGAATTTGGCATCTTTTTCACTGGCTTGGACATCTCTACAATCGGTGGAGGAGGTGGATTAACCTCACCTTTTGTATCAGGAGGAAGTAATGGGTTGTTTGGAGGAGTGGAGGAAGTTTTGGGATCCTTAGAGCTTCTTGTATAATATCGATGATTTCCTTTCCCAAAACGTCTAGTGGCTTGGACTTCCAAAGTCTCTTCATATTCTTCTCCTAAGACCTCAACATCCTCCTCTTCCTCACTTTCTTGGATGTGGACAACTTCAGTTAACAAAGTCTCTTGCTTCCCTTGGCAACAATGGGGCAATTCATCATCACAGGGTTCTAACTCACCATAATCTTCTAAAACATCTGCCTGATTGGCTACTGGGTTGGGTACGCGCCCATTATTGGGATGAGTGTTGTATGGCCCCTTTCCTCTATGGTTGTGAGGTCGGTTATGTCCGAAGGATTGTGCCAGACTTTTATTCATGTTTCCCATGTTGATTGTCAACTTGGCCATTTGTTCTTCCAACTTATCCATCCTAGCTTCAGGCCCTTGTGGTTGGGGCACTATGATTCTAGGTCCAAATGTCTTTCCTACATTAGCCACTTCTAGAATAGGCACAATGGCTTGACTCTGAGTATTTTGGTTCCATCCAAGATTCACACTTTGAAGCGGTGTGATCGAAGGATAAGTCATTGGGTTTTGGGTATTAATTGCATTGAATCTAGGCATGGTCAACTGATTATTAAGCATGTTGAACCCTGGCATGGTCATATGATTGTTTGGCAACATGGCTGGTGGTGGAATGGATGTGTTAGGCAAAGTGGGAAATGGTGAATACGCTTGCGTCAATGGACCCGATTGTTGGAAATTGTTCATTGTTGGGACTTGTGGTGCCATTACCTGATTCATCATGGTGAATTGGTTGTATGGACCATATTGTCCCATCCTAGGCCATTGAGATAACCCCCTCCTGGTGAGTTCATTTGTTGCTCAAGGGTCATGGTTTCGGCATAAGCCAAGGCAAGGGTTGTGACCTGAGCATTTCTTCTAGCAAACAAGGATGTTAAAGGGTCTAAAGCTCCAAAATATAATTGAAGAGCCACAACAACATCTACCACAAAGTGGTGAGTTACATTCATGTATAGCTTTTGGAACCTAGCATTGAACGTCCTAATAGGCTCATTGGGTAACCATTTATAGGACACAAACAGATTATAGATGATGGAAGGATCTAATAACAATCAAAATTGGCTAATGAAGGCAGCTTCCAATTGGGCCCATGAAGTAATGGACCCTACGGGTAGATTTTTGTACCACTCATTAGCCACATGGTCCAAACTATTAGGAAATACTCGACACGCAACGTCTTCATGAGTGACCCCATGTCTAAACATGTAGTCTTTGTAAATTTGGACATGCTCTTCAATAGTAACGGGACCATCATGTATGAACTTGGGTAGCGATCTTTCAATATGCCTAGGTAAGTCATGGACATCCCTAGGTATATTCAAGGGAGAGCTTTGCACACCACACCAAAGAGCGGGTTGTTGTTGTTGTTGGGCCATGTTATTCAATGGTGATGACCCTACGAGAATAGTAGAAATTATTGAAGTGATGGGGACAGATACACTTGATGTAGCTGTCGCAATAGAAACAATGGGTGGAGACCCACTAGATGTACTTGAATCTAAAGGTGACCCTAGCTCAAGTATACTAGGTGGGATTTCGATCTATTGAGTTTTGTTTCTTGGTCTTCTATAATTGGGAGAAAGACTTTGGAAGATAGTTTCCTCGGTGGTTTTAGACCTAGTAGCAATATACTCAGGTGGATCCAGCTTGGGAAACCTAACTATCCTAACAAGACTTCTCACAAATAACTCAAAATAACACTTGAATAAATATTGTACTTGCAAGCACAATAAGGTGGAAACAAAACTGACCACGTTAACCGTTAGAAAGATCTAAATCACAAAGCAATAAAGAAGGCCCTCCTTCTAGCGCCAAAATGTTGAGTGAATATTTTGCCCTATTGCAAAATGATCACCACAAATAGAGTATTGAATTGAAAACTCTCTCTTGCAAAGAAATTAAATGAGACTCATTCATTTCTCCAAGGTTCTGGTAAGCAAACATTCATATAAAATAAAACATGTATACCAGAATAACTCAAAACTTGCAAGTGATAGTTAACAAGGGGCCTTTATGGTTCCTTTCAAACATTGCTTAGTAATCATGACCTTCAAAACTTCCAAAGTGCAAAATATTTATTCCTTTTAGTGCTCTTGATATTAAAATAGTCTACCCTGAACCCCAATTAGTAGACTCTTTTATCTTCAAATTAGAAAGGTTCCAAATGCAAAAGTGCGTGGAATAGTCCACTTCATTTTAGAATCCGTGTCTTTAATGTGTGGTTCATTTTGAAGTTAGTGGATTCATTTTATCTTCATTGTAAATGTTCCACTATCCCTATGTCAGAATTTGGTGTTAGTAGAAGTTAGTAAGTTAGCATGTTAGTGTTCATTTGCTTTATCTATCTTAGTGTAAATTTGGTGTTAGTAACCCTCCTAAACCAATATTTTATCTGAAAATTAAATTGATGTATTTGGAGGTGCAAAAATTCTGGATAAGGACCAGAATAGAAGCAAATGAACTAGAAATAAAATAGGAAATTCTAGAAAATGGACCAGAATGAAAATTAAAATTGAAAACAAATAGAAATTCTGGAAGGACCAGAATGGAAACTTAAACTAAAATTTTGGAAGGACCAGAATGAAAAAGAAATAACAAAAATTCTGGAAGGACCAGAATGAAATGGAAAACAGATTAATCTAAAATGCTGAAAATAAACAACAAAAAGAAATTATCTACAAGGTTAGCTGGAAAAAAAAAATGACATCAAATTTGGTTAGCAATCCCCTCCCTGCAAAACCCCAAGTTATGAGATGAATCTAAAACAACTTGACCTAATAGACCTGCAACACAAGCACAATCAAATTAGACCAAGTGCGAGACTCAAAGGATAAAATATATTTGCAATATATTTGACATTCACCTATTGTAACCCATTTAATGGCATAAACAAATAGATACAAGCATAAAATAATGTAGAAAAGAATATAAGATAAAAAAGTAGTCTTAGATGTATTCTCCCTTGTAGTTTTGCTCACAAAGATTTCTTTTGCCAAAATGAAAGCATTGTATTTCAAAAAATTCTCTTTTTACACAATTTCCAGCCCCCTTCTTACAATGGCCTCATTGGGCTTTTAAAGGATGCAAAGGTCCCTCCGTTTCAACTTCCCATATTTAATGATGTTAAAAAATGCAAATAAAACAAAAGCAATTTGCCTTGCTTACATTTACCAATTTCTCCCATTTTTTTCATAAAAATTTCCTTTAAATCCTTATAGCTCCCTTTGGATGCATCTAAAAAAAAATCCTTTTAAATTTTCCCCTAGATAACTAAAATTTATTTGAAAAACAGAGCTTTCACCTTATGGCACCCTAGGATCCCATCGACCACTGTGTCATCTCACTCTGAATCTCACTCTAAATTTCCCATGCATCTCTCGGCATCTTCGTTCTATGAATGACAAAAGAAAGCAAATCTGCTTATCCTCGAGAATATATTAAATGAATTTAGGTTTTACAAAGGGATCTTTAGGGTTTTGACCCTATCAATATTCTGTTCTCCTGTGCCTAAAAATGCTCTTGCAACATCCCTCTCATGAACTGCCATGAAACTATCAAAACATTCATTGCATCTCTACCAAATTGTAATTTATGCTATCGCCTATTAGAGTAGATTCTCTATGCTCGTCTTACCTCTCTCAGCGCCCAACCACTAGCAACACCTACTAAAAAATCCTTGATGTCTACCACGAGTATGATTTTGACCTAACTTCTGCTGTCATTGATCAGTATAGCTATCTTTCCTCTATTCGTCATTCGAAAAATCCATTGTACACTACTGTTAGCTTTGCACGCGTGGTCGTCAATCTTGTATCCTCTCATCCAACATGGACATCTTTACTCCATAACGACACCTACCCGTGCATAATCCAATCTGCCATGCCCGATAATATTTTCACCATCGTCATTGTGATTTACCACGATTATCCACTATGACCTCCTTGTCATCAATATTTTTTGGGCGCTATCAGATATCTTACATCAAAATTCCCTTCCTTAATTGCCATTTCCACCTTCCAAAGAGAACTCACATTCTAACACCGCTCTGGATTTGAATTCAAAAGAAAACCTGAGGCGCACTATGGGGTAAATCGGTTATATTTGACATCGATTTTACCTGCCTAATTTTGCTATACTCATTGTCCAACCACTGTGAACCCTGT
This sequence comes from Wollemia nobilis, assembly GCA_028583015.1. NCBI lineage: Eukaryota > Viridiplantae > Streptophyta > Pinopsida > Araucariales > Araucariaceae > Wollemia > Wollemia nobilis. The sequence continues at coordinate 1,569,373 of JAQPPZ010016997.1, forward strand.
CACCTGTGTAATCTGCTGCCTTATACGATTCTAGTGGACACTGTATGTCTTTATTCAAAATTCATTAATTGAACAAATTTGCCACCAATCTACCTAGTAGTGTGATGTGTCCCCGTGATATATCTGCATTCATGACATAAACGTAAGATTAAATATACATTAAAACCAATATGCTCTGGTCATCTTGTGTTTATATATCATGAGTGTGGTTTGATGGGAGAAAAATTTAAGAACTGTGTCCCTCTTGGGCGTGATAGCATGTTTCTTATGATATCCTTGTGCACTGGTCCCACAAGAGCGATGCCTAAGATGGTATTTGCGAGGATCATGACGCAGCCAAGGTTATATCCACGTCGCATTCTTGGTAGATGTTATACTTCCTTTCATTTATTTTAAGAACCTCAACATTATTAGAGTATTTTATTCTTGTAATGAATGAACATCATTCGTGATTGCCATTGCACATTGTCATCGATATCGATCCTGATCCATGAAGTCTCACCCCATGATCTCTCGCTTGTTATAAGTGCTTCTCACATTCGACAATGACACAACCATCCTTGTGCTCTATTGTTGTTTAAATTTTCTCAACGTGCCTGTAGACGCTACCGTCTGGTCCATGAGATGAAAACTTTTGTGCCCTGTAGATTCCCCAACATACTCTCGGTGAGCACTTTGCTGTTATCGCTTTCAACAATCTTATAAACCCTTGACACGTCCTCATTGGCTTTTAAAACTGTCACCTGCCACGTCATCTATCCGACCTTCATTTTTGTTATTGTTGGCTGCCATGTGCTTGCCGTTCTCTGCAAACACCACTTCAAATTACGTAATCCACACTGGAAATTCCTCATCTCTAATAAAATGCTACTCTTAGTGATCATCGATTACATCGAATGCTTGGACCCATCGTCGAGGTATCCACCTTTGTCCTTTCATACTGTACTAGCCATCCGATGTCCGATTCGTCCAAGCTAGGGAAGCTGCCGTATCTAATGCCACCACATGGGCTCATCGCTGGCCAATAAAACTTCACCAAACTACCCTCGTGTCCTCTATGTCAGACGTCCACATTTTATCATCGAAGGAATCACGTGAGCTATTCACCCGATGTCTTTGCTTTGGTTGAGTTATGCTTGGCTGCCCCTGTATGTCATTTGACCTCTGTCGTGGTCTCATCCTTGTATTGAGACCAATATCAAACTTCGCACTCCACCATCCAATGCTTAGATGTGCCATCCTCAGTATTTTTCCTTATGACATGATTCGTCCATGAAATGTTACCGTCGTCTGAGTCATGCATTGGGATCCAACCATCTTGCCATGTTCGCTCAAACTGTACCTGCATAACCACCATACAAATGCAATTATAAACAAACATCCTTAGTAGCATAGTAATTGATCATAAAGGTAGAAGCCCCAATAACCATATGCATAAGACCACTAAAGGCCTCTTACTAAAATCGATATTTTATGCTTCTTTTTATTTTTACTATATATATAGTTATGTATGTTATATGTAATATATATATATACATAACAATATATATTTTATTATTTGTTTTTAATCTTATTTTTATTTATTTTTATATGTATTTTTTTATGTTTTAAATGATTTTATTTACTTTTTATCTTTTTATCATTTTTTATATTAATATATATATATATATATATATATATATATATATATATATATATATATATATTTAAATTTTTCATTTATTTTTTTCTTCGTAATGAAATCATTAAGAGAATAATTCTTTTTTTATGAGTCAAATTATCATAAATATGTTTTGAAATAAGTTCAATACCTTTGACCCATGAAGGCATATAAGTCCGAGATTCGCTAACTTATATTATAACAACCCATATCAAATCACAAACATGGAGAACATGAAGACTTTATCACTGGCTCTTTTCCTTTCTTATGAAAGGCCTTTTGTAGAATCTTGGAGTTATGCGACTCTCGGACTCTTGACTCTCAATAACAACCAACAGATGCAAACAAACCTCCAACAAAGCACAAAAACATTCTAATGGGTAAGATCCCATGAAACTTGCCATTCGGCTAAGACCAAAGAACCCAAAACTCAAAAACTAAAAATTTAAAGTGGGTCCCCAATCTTTGGAGCTAGTTGTGGAGCAGCCACAACAGGCATATGCCCCTTTTAAAAAGACATGCAAATTAAATAGATCCAAGGCCAGCGCTTTAATTGGAACAGTTCGGACGAACGTGCTTGATTTGAGGATAAAGAGATAAATAGTTGAAAAGTGATTAAATACCTTTGATTTTATTAAAGTGTTAAATGTAATTAGCGAGGGTATTAACACATTGATAATCTCTCCCTCTTTCGCTAAAACATAAATTAATAAGGATTTAAAATGCATATGCACCCTATATTTTTAGTTTTGCAGGGCAAAATAAAATCTACGACCTCTCTTTCTTCTAAGTTAATCTACGACAGTGCTCACGACAACTTGATAGATCATTAAAAGCTCATATCTAAGTCAAAGTCAAAACACCCTCCATATTTGGCAAATCTGACGGTTGCACTTGCTTCAAAAAGATCCAACGGTTGCACTTAGTCTAAATGTAAAAATATTGTCTTTGAAAAGGTTAAGTGCCTCGAGATTAATTAGGATTTTCTAATCGTGATTATCAAGGGTCCTAATACATTACTAATCTTTCCCTATTTTCGTTAATCATGGATTATTAAAAGACTAAATAGCATATGCACCTTATGTTGTTTATATTTTTGTAGGATATGGAAGATCAATGGTCGCGCTTCATCATGATGAGATCTAATGGATGTGCGCTATCCAAAGAATTCAAGATATAAAATGATCAATGGTTGCATCCAAATACAAGTCAATCCAACGACTATGCATTGTTCATGATAACCCAAGGTTTGGACATAGTATGGGCCAAAGATAATCAATGGCCGCACACACTCCAAGGCCAATCTAACGGTGGTGCTCTCCCTCGAGGCAAGCAACAGTGGATAGGTCAAGACGCTCATCAAAAGAAAATCGACAATTGTGCTCAAGCTTGCCTAGATCCAACGACTGTAATTTCATGTAACCATCAAGAGATTATATATAAATTAAAGGGAATCAATTGCAACATTTATCTATATCTAGATCTAATAGTTGTGATTTAATTGAAATTGCATAAAGGACATAAGTGCACATCGTGGGCTAATCCAACGATCGTGTTTTATTCTAAATGAAGATCTGACGATGGTGCTTCATAAAAAACATGTCGAATAATGACAAAGCAATCACCAACAGAATTATGGTCAAAGGAAGATCAATGATCACGCTCGAGCTTGTAAAATCTAACGATGGAATTTTATTGAAGACGATCAGGAGAATAACCTAGTGGTTGTTTACCAAGCTATAGTCAAAGCAGATCTAACGGTCGCGATCATCTTCGCCAAAATCTAACGGTTGTGCATAATCTAAACTACCAAAAGGGAAATAAAATGGTATAAGAAGCACATATTTCTGACCAATCGAATGTCAGCGATGGACCCTGCCCAGATCTGACGGTTGTGCATAACCAAGATACCCGAAGGTTAAGGTATATATTTTGTTTTGCGGTCAAGTGATTAATTAATTAAGGTAAAACCAATTAATCCTTCACCTAATTAATATTAACTGAGGGTCTAATACATGCCTAATTCCCCATTTTTATGGTTAAACCCAACACATATCAAGAAAATCGGATGTGCATGCACAACCATTTTTTTTATCAAACGGTGGAGCCTTAGAGACATGAGCATGGTTTAAAAGATTAGGTTTTTAATGACATTGGAAATTTATAATCACCATGCAGATATTAATAAAACAAGAGTTTATATGACTAACACTTGGGTAAAATCAAATAAAAAAATATGTCTAAAGCTAAGTAAAAAATGATCAATTTATGGGAAATAATAAATTTTCACTTAGTTTATATGGCCAACCTTAGTATGCATTTATTATGTCAAATGACTAATAATTATACAGGGCCATAGAGATCAACGACAAAAATTGAAATCACAGATCTAAAAACAAGCATGATGGGAGATTGTCGAAAAGGTAATACCGTGACTAAGATACCATAAGCCTTGAGCAGATTAAAGGTTTTCAATGGACATACACCTCCATGAGCAAATCTGACAGACAATGACCTGAGGAAAGGGGTAACTTCATAATTATACGTATTTTTAAGCTAACACCTGAACAAGACTAAGGTGGTGGATCATCCATGGGAACAACCACTGAACATAAGTGATCTGCAACAAAAAACAACCACTACAAAGTGAAGTAAAAGTACAAGTAAAAGACCAGAAGAAATGACTAATTCAGGCAGTAACCAGGAGATAAAATAAATAGACTCTCGAAAAAAATAACATGAATTGTACCGAAATGAGAATGATGCAAACTATTCGGGTGATGAGTTTTGTAAAAAATAATAAAATTCGATCTTTGTATATCCATTGAATGTGATCGCATACTACACAAGGAATAAGATAAGCCAGTCTAAAATGGTATCATGCATGAAATCTCTTGACTTATAAATAGGGAAATAAAATGCGATCAATGAAAAGGCAATGGAGTGCAAAATACATAAATGTAATCATTTCCTGCTTTGCATATTCAGAAGATGTAGAAAGTGCATGGATAATAAGACATTGATTCAGATCATCAAGGGCTGCATACTCAACGCTTCGACGAAATATAGTTACAAAGGGTTCACTTCGATGAAATATAGTTATGGAAGTGCCATATAAGCACTTTCAAATCTTGTTTTCCATTCTGTCCTTCCTCCTACCTATCACTGTCCTCCCTCTTCTAGGCATTCTCCCTCGACCATCATCACTGTTCACTCCACATAGCGCTATCTCTCCACCATCCACTGAGCAAATCGACTCCCATTTCTCCCTCCTCCCTCATATCCATCGTGTTATCAATGCCATTCTATCCGTTTGTCGCCCATGCTCCATCTCTTCTCTTCACCGTCACGTTGGGTCCCCCTCAGTCTTACTCAAAATTTCACTATAACATCCTAGTTGGTCCCAAACAATATAACCAAATGACTAGGATAAGCAAGAAATAACAAATTATATATATGTATAAGATCATCGTTTAAATGTGTAGAAGAAGAAAAACAAAGATCGCTTGATCCACTCAGTTTAAGAGCTCCCTTCAAACTAAGAGCAGATCGTGACAAGAAATATAGGACCACAATAGCTGGATAGCATAAAGAGAAAATCGAATCTAAAGGTGACAAGTGTAAGGCCAATATTAGGCCAATAATAATTGAATCAAGAACCAGAGGCTTTAAAAGGAAGCATCTAGGTTCAGAATCGACATCAAGCATTAGAGAAAGAATTTTTCCTAAGAGGTATACTTGAGTGCCCTAGGAGTTGTGTTGTATTCCCTTTGTGTCTTTTTCTGTTCATCCCTCATTCTTCCCTTTATTCTATAGGTTTTGGTAGAATTTCACCTAAGAAGCTGAGGATATTCCCAATATTTTTGAGCCTAAAACTCAAAGATTTTCCTGTTACCCAAGTGGTGCAGGAAAAGTTGATGAAGTCTTGTTACATTATTTGAACAAAGACTGCTCATTGTATTAAAATATTTTTAACATATTTTAATGACATTATGCCCACTCTGCATGTAATTCATTTGGAAAAATTAATACAATTATGGGGTGTCAGTTCTGCCATTTTTGTCTACAATTCTGTGTGTTTCCTCGTAGTAGATTATATTATTTGAATGTATTATGAGCGTTTCTCATTGGTTAAATTTTAGATTCACTACGATATTCGACTGAGTCTAATAACGCTAATTTATCTTTTCCTCTTTCTTTCTATTCATATTTTAAAGTGTTGTTAAATTGCTATAACAACCCAATGAATCTAGGCATTGGTCTACATAAGGCATAATAATTGTTGTTGTCTTTGTTTGGTCATTTTATATATAAGTAGCATATAATTAAAAATTTGAAGTTTGTAAAATCTAAAGTTTATCACTAGGGTTTCCTTACCCATTTTGGTTATTTTCTTTAGCAATATTACCTTTATAAGAATAAAGAGACAGGTTGACCAGAGCCTGTAATAGCTCGTTGGTTTCAAATGATTCTTGTAGCATGACAACTCAACCCTATGGATTGAATAAATTGTTCCAAAAATCACCATGGGGTGCACCCATGCTTTTTGTTAAGAAGGATGGCTCCTTGTGATTGTGCATATATTACAAAATGCTTAATAAGGCGACCATAAAAAATAGATACCCTATGCCTAGAATTGAAGATCTCTTTGATCAACTAAAGGATACCACTATTTTCTCTAAAATTGATCTAGAATTTGGATATCACCAATTAAGAATTCATGAAAAAGATACCCACTAGAAAACATTTAAAAATCGGTATGGGCACTATGAGTTCACAGTTTTACCATTTGAACTCAAAAATACTCTAGTAGCATTCATGAACCTGATGAATAGTGTCTTCAAGAAGCATCTATATTGATTTGTCCTTATATTTTTTGGATGATATATTGATATATGCCCAAAATAGGATGGAGCATGATAGACATCTTAGAATCATGTTAGGATTATTAAGGAAAAATCAACTTTATGGAAACCTATCTAAGTGTGACTTCTATGTGCTAGAAGTGTAGTGCTTAATACATATAATATCATCTAAAGGGATCACAGTGGACCCCCAAAAGATAGATGATATATTGAATTGGTTGATACCCACAAATGCGACTAAAGTGCCTTCATGTGTTTGACTAGTTATTATAGGTGCTATGTTAAGGATTATTCTAATATAGCCTTTGCAATAACCAATATTCAAAGAAAAGATAAGGAATCCAAGTGAACAGATAAGTGTGAGGTAGATTTTGAATTGATAAAGAAAAATCTCACCATGACACCCATATTAAAGATTCCAAACCCTTAGGGTAATTTATTAGTATGCACATATGCATCTTTGGAAGGTTTAGGAGGAGTGATTTCACAGGATGGGGCAGTTGTAGCTTATGGTTCAAGGAAGCTCAAGAGACATGAGGTCAATTATGCTACACGTGATCTAGAATTGGTAGCGGTTGTATACGCTCTCAAAGTCTGGTGATATTATCTAGTGGGAAGACCCTTTGAATTGAGGATAAACCATTAGAGTTTGAAGTATATATTTACTCAACCTTTGCTCAATGCTAGGAAAAGGAGATGGATGGAGTTTCTTGTCGAATATGATTTTGGGATTGAATACATCAAAGGTAAGGAAAATAAGGTTGCAGATGCCTTAAGTAGGAGAAGACATATTGTTGCCTTGACCCGTAGCCATGTGGACTTGATGGATTACGTCAAAATAATGCAACATTAGGATGAATACTACAACCAAATTTGGGCAAAATTGGAGAAAAGACCCAAGGAAAACAAAGATTTTGGCATCAAGGATGGTTTTCTATGCTTCAAGGATTGAGTAATAATTCCTGAGGTAGGTGATCTAAGGAAAATGATCATGAATGAAGCACATAGATCTCCTTACTTTGCTCACCCAGGGGGATCCAAGATGAGGGAAAACATGAAGAAAAATTTTTACTGGCCAAGAATGAAGAAAGATATCATTGAATTTGTTGCTTAGTGCCTTGAATACCAGAAAGTAAAGGCTGAACATAGACACCCTGTAGGACTATTGTATCCGCATGACATACCCATGTAAAAATGGTAAGTCATTTCAATGGATTTCATTGTAGGTTTGCCTAAAACCAGGTTCCAACATGACACAATCCTTGTTGTAGTCAACAGATTGACTAAGGTTGCACATTTTATACCTAAAAGTACCAAGGATGATGTCGTGATTGTGGCTAATAGATTTGCCAAGGAAATATTCAAGCTTCATGGTTTTCCTAAGGTGATTATTTTAGATAGAGACTCTAGGTTTACATCTAAGTTTTGGTAAGCTTTACATCATGCCATAGGTACTAGACTAAACATTAGTTCTGCATATCATCCAGAAACTAATGGGTAAATTGAAAGGGTGAACCAAGTCTTGGAAGATATGCTTCACATGTATTGTATGGATCAAAAGTCTCGATGGGAAAAATATTTACACTTGGTATAATTTGTTTACAACAATGGCCACCATTCAACTTTAAGAATGGCTCCATTCAAAGCTTTGTATGGAAAGAGTTGTAGGACACAATTTTTATGGGATAATCTAGAGGATCGGGTTGTGCTTAGGCTAGACATGGTTAAGGAAATGGAAAACAATTAAATATGATCAAAGAGAGGCTTAAGGAAGTTGTAGATTATCAAAAAATTTATGTCGATCTAAAGAGGATGCCAAGAGATTTTTTTGTGGGTGATAGAGTGTTCTTGAGGGTGAAACCAAAGAAGAGTGCCATAAAGTCCACAAAACTAGATCCTTGTTTTGTTGGATCTTTCAAAATCATAGAAAAGATTAGTCTTGTGGTGTATAGACTCGCCTTTCCACCTATTTTGTTAAAGATCCATGACATATTTCATATATCCTTACTTAGGAGATACATTGCTAATCCTTATCATGTTTGGAATATTTCTAATTTTAAAATGGTGGATCCAGAGGCCATTGAAGTGCGTCCAATGAAGATTCTTGAGTTGTGCTCCAAAGCGATGAGGAAAGGACCTCTGGAGTAATGTAAGGTCTAGTGGGACCGTTATTATGAGATAAATACTACTTGGGAGAAAGTGGCAGATATGCAAAGATATTTTTTGTTTCTATTTGAAAATAAAATGTAATTATTGTTTTAATGTTTGGAATTTGATGAAACACAGAGGACTATGTTTAGCCTAAGGGGGGTAGGATGTCATGACCCTCCCTTGGAAAAATTTTTGTAGGATGGACTCATGAATGGCTATGTTATCTTGTTGATGAAATGACTGACTATTTCATGCTTAGTTTTTGCAAACATATATTTTATGGGAGAATATGATGTATCGTGTTGATGAAATAACTAACTATATCATGCTTAATTTCTACAAATATATATTTTATAGAAGAATATGATGTTGATATATTTGCATTTTTGTAGAAATAGGCTTTCTCGTGGGTGGAAGAAAGACTTAACCATCGAGAACGAGATGCCATAAGAAAGGGAAATGACGTGATGATTTATTCATCAAACAACTTGGGAAACATGGACAAATACCCTTTTCATGTAGTTGCATATCATGAATTTGCATAAGGAAAATATAGTAAGTTAGATGAAACTAGATGCTCCATAATAATCTTATTTTAGATGAAATTTTGTTTGATAGATTCATTGCAAGAAAGATAAATGCTTGAGTTTATTTTTTATCTTTGATTTATTTTTTAAATATATAAGGGAATTTATCTCTTGATTGGCATCATTGCTTTGGCATAAATAAGGAAATGTTACCATTATGCTCACTTGAGTTTGATAATAAATAAGTTTTTCATTGATGTTTTTTAGTAAGAACTTTTATTTTCACCCCACGAAAAAGGTAAATACTGCTTGTAAAGGAATTCATTGATAAGGGATTTAATGACCTTTTTTAGGATTAGCACTTTACCTTGAGGAGAAACTTATTGCTAAAGTAACAATTAAAAAAGAGTAACAATAAAAAAGATCTTTGGCTTTGACTCTAGAAGAAGGTTTTTGAATATTATATGTGTGTGTGTGTGTGTGTGTGTGTACATTTAAATAATCAATGTTTATTGTTGGTTGGCTAGTTATTTTTACTTCATTGTGCTTCAAATAAAGAGATGAATGTGGGTAGTGGAAGTTAAAGATAGCACACACCTTCCTTAATGCCTTAGGAGTTTCAGACATGGAGTCTTGGTTGTTACTCATTTGTATTAGAGCAACGAAAAAAAGAAGTGTGTGGAGAGGAGGGGATTGGGGAATACGTTGTGAAAAAGAAGAAAAAGAAACCAGTAAATGAGGAGCTAGACGGGATGACTGTACATTCTTGATGAATCCATTTTGAGGTTTACATGTAGACTCTAAAAATGAACTTGTCTTTATGATATTAGACTTAAGTTGTCGTTTTGGAATACCTAGCTTGTTTGAAGATGTAGCACCAGTGATATGGAATGGTTGAATATATATACATATATCCTAGTGTTGGTTGTTTCATTATTTTTTGATTGCCTATATATTTGTTTTAGAACATTTAGAAATGATTTTCCCTTCTGAAAAGGGATTGGCAGAGAAATAAATCGGTAGAGTGTTTAGCTTCGTAGGAGCAATCAATTGAATTTATTGAGAATTTAGGAATAATATAACTAGGATGCATGTTAACTATAGATACACCAAAATCCATTTGATATACTTGATATCTAGGAGTTACGAATATGTGTGATTATTACTACGAATTTGGTTTATCTGCGGTTGATAAGACAACTAAATTCATTTCTCATTTTTCTTAAAATAAGGTCTTGATCTCTTTGATATAGCATGTGTTAGTTATGGACGTAGTGAGCATAGTTTAATTCTTTCAAAAGGAGTTTATAAGTCTAAAATAGTATCGTGGTAAATAGATTCATTTTATTTAGTATCTTGAATTTGGCTTAATGCCTAGATATCGATTGACACCGAAGAAGTCACACAAACCTGAGAAAGAAATATGGACACACGTATGTGGTGATTTCAACCAATTCATTTACGCAAATTAGAGTCAAGGTAATTATTACCAAGTGTCGCCATAACAAACTACCACTTCAAAAGAATGAGTGGAGAACATTGTTTTTTTTCCAGCTTCAGGTTGAAAGCATATAATCTATGTTGGAAGTGTCACTAGGTAATTATTCAAGTTGGATAAGGAAAGACAAAATAAACTCTCCTTTATTGCTTGTAGAATATTCCTTGAAAAAATATTTGAATTGTTGCCATTATATAAGTTTTAGGGATGTTTTATTTTCTTTCATATACTCTAATATTGTCTTATGCATGTTAAGACATGTGACTCTTATTTCCATAGATATAATAGGAAATCGAGATAGAGTGTTCCATCTAAAAAAATCACCCTAGAAGATGCGTTTTGTGTGTGTCTGATTTCCAATAAGTCTAATGGCATAATTTAGTCCAATATCAAATTATATAGTTTTGAGAAATTATTAGTCTATTAACAAAAGAATAATGGTGTATTGCTATAAAAATTAGATGAAAAAGACTCTTTGGACTTTTTGGTTTGTGAGGCGTAGAGCCCGTGGAATACAAAGGAAGTTATGGGTTGATTTGGAAATGTGATTGTTAATGAAAATGTGAGCATATTTCCTATTGTATTTTCTTTTTTAAAAATAAGGAAGAATATACTTTGGCTTATTTTGATTTAGCATGTTGTAGTCTTTTGGAAATAACATGATAGACTATGTTTTGGCTTACTTGGAAAAAAATATGATAGATTATTTTTTGGCTTACTTTGAAAGAACATGATAGGCTATGTTTTAGTTTGCTTTAAAAGAACATGATGGACTATGTTTTGACTTTTAAATATGCTGATTTCAATGGAAGAAAATAAATGCATATAGAAATGCACTCTCATGCTTGAAGCTGTTTTGATCCCTTAAAGACATCTTCTTCTCGGTGGCTTGAGGATAAACTCGATGAAGAAGCGGATTGAAGACATGCATGAAATTGAGATAGTGAAGAGTATTGTTCCAACTATATTTTATCCATATTTGAAAAGGGACTTTGTAAGCTTGATCTTCATTGGTTATATAATATTTGGATGTAATCATTGTAGTGAACAATGTTATTGGAACTCCATTGAGAATAGTGAATTTGTTGTATATTAAATTAATTGAGAGATTCATGCTAAGGACATTATTATGGTTAGTTAGATATGGTCCAATAGAATGGATATATCTTTTTTGTAAACATCAATGGAAAAATATTATTAATTATTGTGTATGGTAATAAAGAAGGGAAGAATTGATATAACATTACTTGATAATAGATATTTTAGTTGATTGAATGAGGAGTGTTATTTATTGATGAGGTGCATAGAATTTAATAGAATTAAGAGATTTCTTAATTGATTCTTCTATAAAGGATTTGTGTTAGTAATGTTCTCCAATGTATTATTAGAATCATGACAAGTTATCTACTTAATACATTGAAAATTAGTCAAGAGTGGATAAGCGTTTGTTATAGGTATGGAGTTAATTCATTATTGTTCCTAATAGGAAAAAGGCTAAGATTTGGGTTAGAATAGAACTTAACTATATTTCTTAACAAGAATGTATAAGCTTTGTTCTCCAAAAGTAGTCGAGGAAATATTAACAAATGCATGCCTTATTAGAATAAATGTTTAAAGATGAACCTAACAATATAGAACATGGTTTCTTGTTATGCTTATACGAGGTAAAATTTTGAGAGAGAGATCCATTGTTTGGTAGACTAGCTCATCATGGAGATGAGATGGATAGTCTGTACCTAATGCGCTTAGTCAACCTACATAGATAAATTTATATTTTATGTAGATATTTGTGCGCTCCTTTCAACAAACTGAAAGGGCTAGGCTAGCTCATTGGGAAGAATGATATTAATAGCTTAATCTTCAATTCACCTAGTACACTTACATAGATTGACATATGTAAGATGTAGGGTGGGTGTACCTCATAATGGGTTTAGTTGGAATATAATGACTCAATATTGAGACCGGAGAACAACCTAGTTAGAGGTCGATAAGATCATTAGCTAAAGTTTAGAAGTTTGCTTACTATGAAGTAATGGATCCATTCGTAATAAGCATAAGCATAATTAGTTTAAAAAAAAAAAATCTCAAATAAGATGGAATTTTGGATGGATATTTTGGGTTATGATATTATTATTCTTTGAGTGGCTCTTTAATAAGACTCAGGGTGGCTCATGCAAGTCTTGCAAGAAAACCTCTTCTTGGATGTTTCCTTTGAACGTATCCAAGTAGTATAGGATGCCCAAATTTCTCTTGATCCTTAAATTAGTGTGTTGGGGTAGAGGATATTTGGATGGAAGAAGCAAAGGGTTTTGGGTTGGATGGCTTATGAGGAGTGTACACGAGCCAACACGTCATCAAATCCAAAGAATATGTAAGGGAATATCGAACCAGGTGGTTCCTTATTTGTATTTTATATGTTGTTATTTGATTTAACTTGGTTCTATTTGGTTGATGCTCGACTTTTGTAAAATATTGCTTTCCTTGTATTTTATTCTTACCTCCACCTATGAGTCATGTGATGTTAAACCTGCACTTGTGATTTGATTTTGAAACACCTATTGTATTTGTGATCTTAAGGTTGGTTTATCCTTATATTTTGAAGTCCATCATTTGCTTTGGGATGCTTTACTTCATTGTAGTGGATTGCTATTTGTAGATTTGTTTTTTCTCTTACTTGCCATTTAGGTCAACCTGGTACACCTATGTGTTAACACCCATTAGATATATAAAGGGTGTTTGTGTTGTTTTTTATTTTGCATAAGGTCATCTCGATCCAAGAGCCATTTGGGATCATCATCTTGGTGTATTGTGCAAACCCACTTGCAAGAAACGTATGTTGTTATCTTTCCCTATGTTGGCTTGTGCAAATTTTATCTCAGGTAGTGTCAGGTTTTAGAGCTTTGAATTTTGGTTGATTGTTTTGAACCTTAGGTGGTTTTCTTAAATTGTAATTTTTATTTATTGCATGTTGCTTCGTTAATTTTTTTAATGGATTATGACTTTAGAAACGAGTTTCTTAAAGTTTTGATATCTTATTGCTTAGAGAAAATGTAAATTCGAGTACAATCCTCTTTGTAATGTTAGAAAGTTCCTTTCTTAAATAGAAGAATGTGTATCTCTAATGTGATGATATATTGGGTTGAGATTTTATTAACTATGTTATTTGTTAATTATGAAGCTAAGTTTAGATTTGGTTTTATTATTGATTGAGGATGGTTATGATAAACTTATAATCAAATTTTTTTATACAAAGAATTGATGTATGTATTTTTCTAGTTGGAAGGAGAGTTTTATATAAAATTTGAATGTTGGTTTTGAAATAGAAACTATATTAATGATTTCTGAGACTATTGTGAGTTAGGAGATCATTATAAAGAGAAGTATGGAATTCTCTTTGGTTTAATGGTTTTTAAATAAAAACTAAATAATGACTCTTGAAGACTTGTGAGAGAGTTAGGAGATCATTAAAAGGAGAAGCAAGGGTTTTCTCTTTGACAAAGTGAAGTTTTGAATGTTGGTTTTGAAATAGAAACTATAATAATGATTTACCGAGACTATTGTGGGTTAGGAGATCATTATATAGAGAAGTATGGGATTCTCCTTGGGTTGGATTTATCCTTTTTGTGCATGGTTGATTGCATCAAAGTAAAGAAATGACATGATATAGTTGCATTGCATTATTTTAGAGAGTTGTCTTGATCCCTAGGCATTCCTCATAAGAAATGGGTGAATCCATATTAACGAGATGTTGCAGATCTTAAAATGGCTTGGAAATCTATGGAGGATGACTTATAGATTTTGAAATGTATAATAATTTTGAAAAAGAAATAAAAGCTATGTTAAAGCATGTGTTGTTCCATGAGTTTTGTAAACTTGATTATTGTACAAATTGAAAGTTTATGTTGCTTTAATAATATCTTGGATTTTTTTATATTAAAGTGATTTTAGAAATATTCTAATTGGTTAGTTAGAACTGAGTTCTATCAATTGTAGTAATGCACATTTATGTATACACTTGGTTATTTATGTATAACATTTATGATATTGGAATTCATCTTTTGACGCTTATGTAAAGCATTTAAATTAAGCAAATGTGACTTTAATTAAGAGGCATCTTAGTTATCTATTTTAGCATTTTGGATCAAATGGTTTATGAATTGGTTTAAAGTGTTTTTGATATGATGAGATGTATGTTACTTTACTTTAGAATTATGTTTTAAAGTGCAAGAACTGTTTAAGATAATATTGTCTTAGGGTGGTTAGAATCTCTTGTCGACCTGAGTCAATAAATTTAAAACCCAATACTAGGAGGAGTTGGTTAAATGTAATAACCAGGTAATTCATGATGCCTAGAAGGAGTTGTGATAATGCAATAGCTAGGAAACTCATGAATCTGGAAGGAGTTGTGTGAATAAAATAGCTAGAATACTTGTGAATCTTAACACCTTGAATGAGTAGGATCGGGTGTATCTCAACTAGGAGTTGTGGAACCATTCACAAGTTAGCAGTGGTGATCCCTCAATCGTGTAGGATTAGGTAATCATGTTAGTTGTTGTCAAAGTGGCAATAACCTTAGTTAGCCCATGGAAGTGTGGTAACTAAGCACCAATGCTCTACACTTGATCAACCTACCTAGATGGACTTAGAATTAGGTTAGGGAATAGGCATCCCCCTTTAAGTGTTATGGGTATTAAAGGGTAATCTCTACACTATGATCACATGGTCCTATGTCGATGAGGGTAAAGGAAGTGTGGGGGCATAACTTTTGGCATCCTTCTAAACATGTACGTTTAGTAAGGTGAACCCCAAAATATACGAGAGTTGGCCACTCTTGTCCACTGAGTGTTGTGTGCAATGACTTGGAACTCGAATGTGGTGAATCCTTGAATTCTAAGATAAATAATATAAGGGTGTCTCCCTTGCAAAC